>LR738712.1:601330203-601347189 GCA_902687465.1 Secale cereale
GTAGCTTGGAATCGCCTAAGTTACGAAAACTACTCCGAGTGAAGAGTAACCCTCTCACTCGGGGGCTTAGCCACGAACCCGATTCGCCTAAGTTACAAAAAACCACTCCCAGTGAAGAGCAACCCTCTCACTCGGGGGCTTAGCCGCGGTCCTCCGAGCTGCGTCATAAGTACAACGTGGCTCTGTCTTCCGAGCTCCGCCACAAATACAACACAGCTTGGAATCGCCTAAGTTACGTGAACCACTCCAGAGTGAAGAGCAACCCTCTCACTCGGGGGCTTAGATGCGGTCCTCCAAGCTCTGCCGCAAGGACAACGTTGCCGTCAAGACGTCGACTCAAAATCCAAACGATCAAAGAGAGTCGGAAGCAAAGCAAGAAAACGCGAAAGGAATCAAATCCAGATAAAAGCCCCGCAAGATTCGGGCAAGAGTACCTGGGCCACGAGCCCACAAGAGTTTAACAGTTACAGGATCACTCGGCATACCGAGGCAAATTTAATCAAAGTATCAAAGTTCATTCACTCCTCAGGGGGAGGCGGACTCGCAGGTGCAACAAACTCGTCCAGGTCGATCCCATCAGCGATGCGGGTGGCAGCTTCCAAGAAAGTCTCCATGAAGGACTGGAACTGGAGCTCCTTCGTATTGGCGACCTTGAGCGCCGCGAGCCTTCTCTCCTTCACTTCCTTGCAGTGCACACGGACCAAGGATAGCGCCACGTCAGCTCCATAGCGGGCGGATGACTTCTTCCACTCCTGCACTCGACCAAGGATCTCATTGAGTCGAGTCATCACAGACTCGAGGTTGTTCTCCTGCACGACTCCCCTCCAAAGTGCGGCGTCGATCCGGGCCATCACTGCTTTCAGCCGGCCCAAGTAGCCCGTGGCAGCAGTGAGGCGGGACTCCAGCCTCAGGATATTCATGGCAGCTTCGTCCTTGACAATGGAATTGATCGGGTCCAGACCAGGTTCGATCCGCCCAGTCTCTGCTTCAAAGTTGCGGCAGAATTCTACACAACAAGGAACGCGTCGAGTCAGCAAGCAAATTACGGGTCGACCGATCCGGCTAAGTCTGAGCAAAAGGGATATACCTTTAAGCACGAGATACCACTTCTTGGTGAGGTCGCTCAGATAAGCTTCCAGATTGTTCTTCTTCTAGAAGAGGGCCTCGTATTTCTCATTCAGGGAATTCTTAGCGCCCTTCAGTCGAGTCACTTCTTGGTTAGCCGCGTCAAGAGAACCCTTCAACCTGATGATCTCCGCCTCGAGCGTGCCAACGGAAACCAGCTTCTGCTCCGCCAGTTCAGTTTTCTCCTGAGCCTTCTGCTGCGCTGCCGCCAAGTCGAGGTCTTTCTACTCCAAGGCCGCCTTAAGTTGATCTACAAGAGACATCACTAGACAGATGAACATGAGGTTACATAGGACATACTTATCGAAGGTCAGTCGGCAAGTTGCTCGCGTCAATTACCAGCTGCTTCGTCCTAAGTCTTCTTCAAGTGGTCGTGAGCCAGCTGCAAGTCAAGATTAAGCTGGACCTGCTTCTTCTCAAGATCCGCAAATTTGGCTCCAAACTCACAAGATCTCTGCATCAACACAACAAATCAGAATTCTAAGACTACAGTCGAGTCAAACACTCAACCGCAGTCTCGGGGACTACACCCAGTGGGTGCACTGAGCGTGCCCCCACTGATTCTCGCCCGGCCAAGATCAGTCTGGCCCGAGCTCAAAAAAAAGGGGAGAGGAAAGTTCTATTATCAGACCATGGCCGACTACCAGCAGTCGACCACGGTCTCGGGGGCTACACCCAGTGGGTGTACTGAGCGTGCCCCCACTGGTTCTCGCCCGACCAAGATCAGTCTGGCCCGAGCTCAAGTGAAGTTCAAAGCAAACAAGAAATTCTAAAGACCACAGTCGACCGACGACCTCAGTCGACCATGGCCTCGGGGACTACACCCACTGGGCGCACTGAGCGTGCCCCCAGTGGTACTATCGGACGACCTTCAAACGCTAAAAGCTACAAGGCAAGACACCCGGTGGGTGTGGCATCATCTTACGAACAAAGCAGTAGATTTCTCAAACTGAAGACTACACCGACACAGCAAATCAATCAGTTGGAAGAGATAAACCTGGACATTGGTCCGAAGGGCCGAACTAGCGTCGTAAGCAGCCATGCTAGCCTCGTACGCCGCCTTCGTCCTCTCCATCATCAGCCCCGCCTGACGAACGGCTTCTTGAGCCGCGCCCACAGGATCCTCCGGGATGCGATGGGTGGAGAAGAGAACGGACGACGGAGCAGGCGCTGGGTCGACGGCCGGAGTAGGCACTGGGTCGACGGCCCCTCCAGCCGATGAAGGTGGGCGCACGGTCGACACGGGGACGGCGAAGGAGACCGTGGTCCGGACCATGTCTTCCCATTGCTGGGCCTCAGGGCCAGAAGGCACCTTCCGGCCCTTCCTTCCCGTGCGTCGTCGAGCCACTCCCGAGCGCTCCTCGTCATCATCATCATTGTCTGGGATCTCTATGACATGGCGTGGCACTTCAAAAAAGACAATTATGAGGTTTAGTCGACCGTCAGCTCAAACCGACGAAAAGCAAAGCACGATCTACAACTCGCACGTGCGCGGGACGTAGCAGCATCCGCGGTCTCCTCATCGTCTCGGCCCTTGTCAATATCCATCGAGGTCGCAGAAGCAGCAGCACTGAAAATTTTCCTTGAAGATGAGTCGACGAAGGCAGAGTCGACCTCCGAAAGGCAGAAAGAAATAAAGCTGAACAACACTTACGTGGAGGCGATTGGGACATCCACCTTGATCTTGAGCAGGGCCTTCCGGGGCTTGGCGGTGGTGACCTTGGGCTGCTTGGGCGCCTTTTCAGATGGGTCAGGAGTGGCCGTACGAGCCTGCTTTGGCACCTGGGAGCTGGAGGGACCCGTCCGAGAGCGCACAACCCCTGGGTCGTGCTTCTCCTTGGATCGCTTCTCGCCACGGGGAGGTGATTCGACCTCCTCCCCGCTGCTGGAGTCCTCACTCTCCTCTTCGGTCTCTTCGTCAGACTTCCACTCGGAGATGTCACCCGCACCCTCTTCGCCCTCTTGGACCTGATCCCCGTTGGGCCCCGAGTACATTTCGATGTAGATCTGCAAAGAAGAAAGATTAGCCAAATGTCAGTCGGGCTCATCAAGACAACTGCAAACCAAGAACAAGAACATCACTCGGAAGCCAAGGCCAGACCTTGTCAGGAAGATGGTCGGCGTCGAATGGGAGAACCCTTCCGGACCCTCTGGGGTTGTCTTTGTTCCCCGTGATACACTTTAGGCACTGCGCCACATACTTCACGTCCGCTGCCTCTGGGTGGACTCGTGACGAGTCGTCGACGCCGGAGTACAGCCACATCGGGTGGTCTCGAGCCTGGAGAGGCTGGATCCTACGCATGAGGTACACCTCAAGCAGGTCCAACCCTGTGACCCCGTCGCGGACCAATTGGACAACCCGTTCCACCAGCATGTCCACTTCCGCCCTCTCGGCCCGACTCACAACCAATGACGGAGGCTGGCTGGCTCAACCAAGAGAGAAGGGAGGAAGCCCAGTTGACTGACCAGGAGTCGGACTGTCCTTATAGTAGAACCAAGTTGACTGCCAGCCCCGAACCGACTCTGGAAGAATCATAGCAGGAAAGGCGCTCCTATTCCTAAGCTGGATACCTAGCCCGACGCACGCTTGGAGGACGTGCGTCTTCTCGTCACTCGGGTTCGCCTTCTTGACGGTT
The DNA here is from genome assembly GCA_902687465.1 of Secale cereale. Lineage (NCBI taxonomy): Eukaryota > Viridiplantae > Streptophyta > Magnoliopsida > Poales > Poaceae > Secale > Secale cereale. The sequence goes on from LR738712.1 coordinate 601,333,965, forward strand.
TGCAAGCGACAAGTGAAGATATGTTTGAACAAATCCCAGTGCGGCCGACAGCCGAGGAAGTTCTCACACATCGAGATAAACGCATCAAGGAAGGCAATGGAGTTGGGCGTGAAGTCGTGCAGCTGGGCGCCGTAAAAAATCAGGAAGGCACGAAAGAAAGGGTGCGGGGGCATGGAGAAACCTCGGTCGACGTGAGTCGCGAGGAGGACGCACTCGCCCTCCCGCGGCCGGGGCTCAAGCTCGCCTTCCGGCACCCGCCAGGAGCCGTGGGCGACCAGCCCCTCTTCCTCCAGCTCCTCCATGTCCTCCACCGTGATGGTGGACCTCATCCAGTCCCCCTGGATCCAACCAGGAGGGAGCCCGGACCTCGACGACGACCTGCCGCGGCCGAACCGCTTCCCCTTCCCCGTCGCCGCCTTCTTCGAGCGCTCCATCGCCGCCTTCTTCGAGCGCTCCATCGCCGCGGTCCTGTCTTTTCCCATGGCACGCGAGCCGGTGATACGATTCAAACGTATCTACTTTTCCAAACACTTTTGATATTGTTTTGGCCTCATTCTTGCATGATTTGGACTAAACTAACCCGGACTGACGCTGTTTTCAGCAGAGCTGCCTGTATGGTTTATTTGTGTGCAGGAAAACGGATTTTTAAGTATCTCAGAAAAATCCACGAAAAAACACAGAAAATCCACGCACCCGAAGGAACCAAATGCCAGAAGTGGGGCCAGAGGGGGGCCAGGGGGTGCCCAGGCGCCCTGCGGGCGCGCCCCTCCCTGGGCCGTGCCGGGGGACGCCTGGGTGGGGCCCACACCCCCTGGTGCCCTACTTTAGCCCGTATTTTTCCTCCCGACGGAGAAACCCCAGATCAGAAGTTCTTTCGCAGTTTTTCGTCGTGGAGCCGCCGCCACCCTCTGTTCTTCCTCGGGAGGGCTAATCTGGAGGCTGATTTGGCCTCCGGAGAGGGGAGATCGTCGCCATCGTCATCATCATCACCACTCCATCATCCCTCCATGACTTCCCCTTTCATGTGTGAGTAATTCCCCTGCTGTAGGCGAAGGGGATGGTAGGGATTGGATGAGTTAGATCATGTAATAGTTCGTCAGATTGTTGGGGGCATGTTGCCTATCATCTACTATGGTGTTTATCATCTTTGCTACAACTTGTTATTCTTAATGCTTGACACTTAGGGCCCGAGTGCCATGATTTCAGATCTGAACCATATGTGTTTGCATGAATATATTTGTGTTCGTGATCCTATCTATGAGTTGTATGCACCTGTTACGGTTCGGAACCGGCGATCCCAAAAGTGATAGCTTGGGACACCAAAGGGGATGGTCCGTAGTTTGAGGATTACATGTATCCATTGAGTTCATTGCTTTGTTCCGGTGCTCTTTGACAGGAGCACCTTAATATCCATTAGTTCCTTTTGGCCCCGTTCGTAGCGGGATGGTAGGACAAAAGATGTTGTGCAAGTTCTTATTGCAAGCACGTACAACTACCTACGGGATACATGCCTAATGTTTGATATTTGCCTAGATGATCATTACTTTTCCGTGTGCGGTGCCCCAAGTTAGAATCTATCTCATCCATGCAGCGCCCAACCATCCATCTCCCTAGCCTACAGTATTTTAAACCTTGCTTGTCACTAGTTGCTACTTTTGCCATTTACTACTGTTATTTACTTTTGCTGTTTACTTTTACTATTACTATCATCACTATCATATCACTGTTACCACTTATCTTTTGTTGCAAGTAAGTATATTTCAGGTGCGGTTGAATTGACAACTCAACTGTTAAAGCTTATAAATACTCTTTGGCTCCCCGTGTGTCGAATCAATAAATTGGGTTATTCTTACCCGCGAAGACTATCTCGATCCCTTACGGTTGAGGGTTATCAAGTACCGTTTTCTGGCGCCGTTGCCGGGGAGCATAGCAATATTTACAAGTCTACTTGAGGTATTCTACCTGCTGCACTTTATTCACTATGGGTAAGAAAGGAGACCCCAAGGTTCCGATCTTACTATCCACTACAAGAAGAGGTACTGCTCTGAGCACTAGTGCTACGCTTGATTCACCTTCTGTTATGAGTAAGTTTGCCTCACCACCACCACATGATGCTCCTACTGAATCTGTTACTATGTCTGATACTCTTGATGATGCTTCTACTACTTTTGATGATGATATTAGTTCGCTTGGTTATGCTCTTGAGAAACAAATTGCTGCTGCTGCTGAAAAATATGGAATTGAACTTCCTGTTGCTCGCTACCCTATTGGTGAAACTTATGATTATCCTGATTTGAGTAAACTCAAAGAGAGGCTCCTTGATGATGATTACTATATGCTTGATGAAGATCTATGCAGGGAACTGACAAAGTTTGCTGGCTCTCACCCTGAAGTTATTAAGAAAATATTTGAAAAACACTCTTTGAAAAACAAAACCATTCCTAATCCTGAGTTTGCTACATCTCCTATATGCATTGATGATCCTGATTTTGATTTCTCTGTTGATCTTTTACTTATACCCATGGTTGAAGCTGACCCCTTTTATGGCAGAGAAAATGATGATGCTATTGCACACCTAACTAAACTTGGTGAGCTAGGTAGCCTGTTTACCACAGATGAAAAGATACGATACTTTTATGTGACCAAGCTTCTTCCTTTCTCGTTGAAGGAAGGTGCTAAAGCATGGTATGATTCACTCCCATGTGGTTCCATTAAGAGCCCTCAGGACTTAGCTCACTCTTTTGTTGATAAGTACTTTCCTGCTCACATGCAACATGCTGCTTTACAAAGAATTTATAACTTTAAACAGTTACAGGATGAGTCCCTCCCTAAAGCTTGGGGGAGGTACTGCGGTCTGATTCGGGCTAGACCTGGACATGAAATCCCTAAGAATGAATTAATCGATATATTCTATGCTGGTCTAACTGATGAATCCAGGTCCTATTTGGACAGTTGTGCTGGTTGTGTTTTCAGGAAAAGAACACCGGACGATGCGGAAGACTTAATGGGCAGGATTGCCAAAAACCATGAAGATTGGTCCGTCCCTGAACCACCTCCACCAACAAAGAAGAGGGGCATGATTGTTCTAAGCCCCGAGGATATGCGAGAAGCAAAGAAGTCTATTAAAGAGAAGGGTATTAAAGCTGAAGACGTGAAGAATCTACCCCCTATTGAGAAGCTGTGTGAGCCTACCACTCACCCTCCTATGGTAAAGGTACACTCTCTTTTAGATTTCAACACAGGTGACATCCCTCATGGTAAACCTCCTGATCAATGTTTAGATGAGTTTGATAATTTTATTATGAAACAGAATCATTTTAATGAGAGGATAGAAAGTCAGTTGCATGATAATTCCCTTTCTATCAAAAAGTTGCTTGATGTTTTAGATAGAACAGTTAATGATGTTCAATGTCTTGTGAAGCATTTTCATATGGTTCAAACTCGGCTTGATCAAATTTCTAATGTGCAAAAAGATTTTCTTGCTAACAATGCCAAACAAGATAATTTGCAGGCTTTTGGGATTAAGACCTGAGGAGGAACTAGTACTCAAGATCCTCTTTATCCAGAGGGACATCTGAAGAGAATCGAGCAAAATTCTCAAATGCAGGAAGAAGAAATTGTTGTCTCTCCAAATAAGAAGAAGAAACATAAGGAGACTGACAATTCTAATGATCCTATTGCAGATAAAGAACCAGCTATTGATCCCAACAGTGTATCCATTTCCGATGTTGAGACTGACGACGGTGCTGAACCTGAAGGTAATGATAATGAGAAGAATGATCCGCCTGAAGTTCGAGAAGAAGAAGCACCTGACAAACGTAAGAGGTACACTAAAGAAGTCTTCATCGCAAGAAAACATGGGAAGGAGAGAGAACCATGGGTACAGAAACCCATGCCCTTTCCAGGTAAGTCCATCAAATCTAAAGAAGAAGAGCATTATAATAAATTTTGTGAAGGGATTAAACCTCTTTTTCTTCAAATCCCTTTGACTGATGCTATTAAGTTACTTCCTTATTCAAAATATATTAAAGATATTGTTACTAACAAAAGAAAAGTTCCTAATGATGCAATATCTACTATGCTTGCTAACTATTCTTTCAGTGGAAAGATTCCTGAGAAGCTCGGTGATCCAGGTATACCCACCATTCCTTGCTCCATAAAGAATAATTACGTCAAAACTGCTTTATGTGATCTTGGAGCAGGAGTGAGTGTTATGCCTCTCTCTCTTTACGAGAGGCTTTGTTTAGAGAAACTAATTCCTACAGATATCTCCCTTCAGATGGCTGACAAGTCAACCGCTGTTCTGATAGGTATTTGTGAGGATGTTCCCGTAGAAGTTGCTAATTGTTTGATTCTTACTGATTTTGTTGTGCTTGACATGCCCGAGGATGGGAGCATGTCCATTATTCTTGGTAGACCTTTCCTTAACACCGCAGGTGCTATTATTGATTGCAACAAAGGGAAGGTTACCTTTCATGTGAATGATAAAGAACACACGGTATATTTTCCGAAGAAGACCGACAGGAGGCATGCCCTCAACTCTATAGAGAATATCGAGACCGTGAAAATTGGAGAATGGGACTGTCCACTACATGTACCTCACAAATACAAAACTATCATGGTGGGGACAATGTCCATCAAGGTAAAGGTTCAGTGATTACTTCGTAGGAGGTGAGACTTTTTGCTCTATATATCGCTTGTTTGTTGGTAAGACTTGATCAACCTTACTAGTAAATATGTTTTATATGGATAAAAAGTTGAGCTTGTTATGTTTTCATTTGTTTTTAGTGTTGTCCTACTTGCTGTACCAAGTATCTATGTTTTTGAAGCTTCACAATACTACTAACTGCTTTAAGTTTTCAGAGAGATTCGCAACTTTTTGAACTTCGAAAAATTTTCAACAGTGAAGTTTTCAGAAAAATTCCAGAAAAATTATAATAAAAATTTCCACGACGGGAGAGACCCGGAAAGTCCTGGGGCCAGCCGGGGGGGCCACCAGTGGCCCAGGCGGCCAGCTGGCGCGGCCCAGCCCCTGGCCGCGCCCACAGGGCGCCTGGGGCCCACGGGACCCCCCTCCAGGTACTTCTTCTTCCCCTCTCTCTCTCTTTCTCCAGAAACCCGAGTTCTGGTCTTGTTCTTGCTGTTCTTGGAGGCGATTCTTCGATCTCTCTCTACAGCCCATCATTTGAGCTGAAATTTTGAGCAACTACTCCCTGGTATGTGACTCCTCCACCCCTCCAATTAGATTTTTGATTGGTGGCCTCATTTGTGAGTATTTAGTAGTTCTTGGTGCTGTAGAGATGAGCTTGCATGCATGTGTAGAAAGTTATTTTCCAAGTTTTGATGCAAGTTTATGCCTTGGGCAAGTGAGTTGAGTAGTTTGCCTTAGCTCACTTTGTTTTAATCCTCGTTTTTGTAAATTGTAAAAATTTTCAGAAATGAGTTTGTTAGGAAGGGCAAAAGGATGGCTTGAGAAGAGGAGGCCCGCACACTCCGATCGAGTCACTAGAGCCGCAGCTTCACCATCGACTGCTAGGGTGAGCTATAATGAAGATCATGTGCCCCTGGAGTTGTTGGAAGACACAAGTCCAGCACGTGCGATGACATTTCCATGTGATGAATTCATGGAAGCTGCGGGAATCAAGGATGAGTTTTATAATCTTTGTGCTAATGCAGGTTTGACACGGCTCGTCACGAGCCGTGTTACTCAGTATCAAAAACTCACCTCCAGTTTCATTAACAGTTTTAGATATAATCCTGATTCAGGTGCTATTGAGTTTAAAATTTATAATGATCTTATCACCATGACTTTGGGAAATTTTTGTGAAGTAATAGGTGTGCCGAACGTTGGGAGGACGGCTAGGATGGCCACTCAGCCCTCCGAGCTGAAAACCGTCATTAACTCTCTCTGCAGCATGGGTACGAGGGATATTCATCGGTCGAAGATCTCCAGCATCTTGTTTCCTCACCTCAGGTATTTTGCGTATTATATTGCTAGAGGGGTGTTAGCTCGTGACAACACGAGCAGCATTTCTGCTCCGGATATTGCTATCCTGGCAGCAGCCCTCTCAGGGAGGTCTGATTATAATCTTGGTACCTTAATTGCTCGACGCCTTGCTATGAACGGTAACAAGGGGGACTTATATGGTGGCATTTATGCCACACTTATCTTAGAGCATCTTGGAGGCACCCCACACCCTGATGATACTCCTTTTACTTATTTAAGCTTTGATCTTGCTGCTATGAAAAGGCATAAGTTTGTTACCATGGGTTCTGAGCTTGATAACCTTGTTTATATCTTGCGTTTCGGAACTACCGCGGAACGCGAGATCCGTCTACCTGCACCTCTTTTGTTTGATTTTTCTCGCAGGAACGGATGGTCCTTTGATGTTGTCCAGTTCGATGAGTTCATGGTCCAGCATCAGTTTCATAACCCCATGGAGGGGGTTGTGCCCGACGAGGAGAGGCACGGTGAGATACCACAATTTCAGGAAGAGACCGCCATCGAGTTTGGTGAAGGGTCTTCCTCTGTTTGGCGTTCGGAACCTTCCTCGTGGGAGACTCCGAGGAGTTCGGTGTACGCGCCAGCATCCTTCTATGACCCGTGGACTCACCACCACACCCCTGGAGCAGGAGGCTCCTGGGGGCAGTAGCTGCTACCAACTTAGGCCAAAAGCCTAAGCTTGGGGGAGTACGTGCCCTTCTCACTTTTCCATTGTATTATCCGTTTTATTCGCTTTGATCTTTTCGAAGTTTTTGCCCGTTCTTCTTTATTTCTCTCTTTGCAAAAACAACAAAAAGATTTTCTCTTTCTTTTGCTTTTTATTCAACTTTTGAAAAACCCAAAAAGATTTCCTTTCTCTCTTTAGTTTGCTTTGTTTTCAGAGAACAGCTCGAGTCCGTGATGGCATTTGATTATATTTCCTACGTTCGATCGTGCAAGTGACAAGCAGTAATGACGAAGATCGACTGAAAGTAAGCAACGAGGAAGACCGGTATGAACTCTTATTGTTTCTACTTTTGTACATATGCCTGTACTTCTGATCTAGAGACCAGCTTGTAGCGACATAGTGCTATGTTTACAATGCTCTTCCAGTGGTTCATGCTTTCCTTGTGGCTAGTCCCGAATAATTAGAGTATATAATGTGTTATTGAAATGATCTACATGCATGGCACTGTTCATAGTCTGGTATACTAAGGTGGTATTTCCCTTTAGAGAATTTTTGGATTGACTTGGCACATGCTTACACATGTTTAAGACTAAAAGTCTACTTTGCCTTGATGATCTTTGAGTTTTAGAATAATTATATCACTTTCATGCCCGATTCAATGTTGCTTTGTCGCTCTGCATGATTATGACCGTTATTGCTCTCTAGTTGGTCGCTTCCCAGTCTTTTGCTAAACCTCCACCTGTATTAAGTGACTGCTTGTGCATCCAAACCCTTTAAACCTGTTATGCCATATGAGTCCACTATACCTTCCTATACATGGTATTTACCTGCCATTCCTAACGAAGACTTTCGTGTACCATCTCGAAATTAATCAAAAGCATTTCTCTTTTTGTGCCTATGTTTTAGCTCATGAGGAAGTAGTAGTTAATTCATAATCTTTTTAAGTTGGACAAGTTTCACCCCTGGATTGCATGTATAATGTGCAAACCCCTAATATGAAAAGGAACTGGCATTGAGTGCGCCCGACTCAAAAAGATAATATAACAAACAAACCCTCCTTCACGCTTTGTTCATGAGAAATCAGAAAACTTTGGCAGTGATAAACAAAGGAGATTAAGAGGATGTGATCGTCCTCATGCGGGAGCCGTTCCTCGAGACTTGTCTAGCTTAAAAAGTGATTGAGTTATCTGCTAGCATTCGTTGACGAAATATGCACCTCTCAAAAACATATTTACTTCTGTTTTTAAAACCAAGAGCTCTGGTACATGTTTAGTTTTTGTTTCCGATCACGGGTTTTCAACTTTGCCAATAAAAGCCACGGTTCGAGAGTCTCACCTTCTTTCTTCAAAGCACCGACTAGGAGAGCATAATTGTCATTCTGAGTGTAATGTGCATTGTCCCAAAGTATTACATTGTCTTCTGCATACTTGTGATATGATTTATTCTGAAATTATTAGTTCTAGTCTCCTTTAAAACTTTGGAGGAGTCTCTGCATTTATGTTTTGCTTCACTCATGGAGGCTAGCGAGATACCACCTTAATATGCTCAAGCTATGTGCAATGTGATCTTGTCTTGATTTTCAGTAATATATTATTTACTCTTAAGTATTTGTGACTGGTCACTTGAAAGAAGGATTGCTCCTTGCATTGTCCTCATAAGTACCGTTTCAATACTTGCTAAACTCTTTTCGTAGTACATGCTTATATACATCTAATGAAGCAAAAGAGTTTGTCAAAGTTATCTTTGTCGCGTCCAGTTCGTTGAACTGAATTGCTTGAGGACAAGCAATATGCTAATCCTTGGGGGAGTTGATACGTCTCAAACGTATCTACTTTTCCAAACACTTTTGATATTGTTTTGGCCTCATTCTTGCATGATTTGGACTAAACTAACCCGGACTGACGCTGTTTTCAGCAGAGCTGCCTGTATGGTTTATTTGTGTGCAGGAAAACGGATTTTTAAGTATCTCAGAAAAATCCACGAAAAAACACAGAAAATCCACGCACCCGAAGGAACCAAATGCCAGAAGTGGGGCCAGAGGGGGGCCAGGGGGTGCCCAGGCGCCCTGTGGGCGCCCCCCCTAGGCCGCGCCGGGGGGGGGGCGCCTGGGTGGGGCCCACACCCCCTGGTGCCCTACTTTAGCCCGTATTTTTCCTCCCGACGGAGAAACCCCAGATCAGAAGTTCTTTCGCAGTTTTTCGTCGCAGAGCCGCCGCCACCCTCTGTTCTTCCTCGGGAGGGCTAATCTGGAGGCTGATTTGGCCTCCGGAGAGGGGAGATCGTCGCCATCGTCATCATCATCACCACTCCATCATCCCTCCATGACTTCCCCTTTCATGTGTGAGTAATTCCCCTGCTGTAGGCGAAGGGGATGGTAGGGATTGGATGAGTTAGATCATGTAATAGTTCGTCAGATTGTTGGGGGCATGTTGCCTATCATCTACTATGGTGTTTATCATCTTTGCTACAACTTGTTATTCTTAATGCTTGACACTTAGGGCCCGAGTGCCATGATTTCAGATCTGAACCATATGTGTTTGCATGAATATATTTGTGTTCGTGATCCTATCTATGAGTTGTATGCACCTGTTACGGTTCGGAACCGGCGATCCCAAAAGTGACAGCTTGGGACACCAAAGGGGATGGTCCGTAGTTTGAGGATTACATGTATCCATTGAGTTCATTGCTTTAATCCGGTGCTCTTTGACAGGAGCACCTTAATATCCATTAGTTCCTTTTGGCCCCGTTCGTAGCGGGATGGTAGGACAAAAGATGTTGTGCAAGTTCTTATTGCAAGCACATACAACTACCTACGGGATACATGCCTAATGTTTGATATTTGCCTAGATGATGATTACTTTTCCGTGTGCCGTGCCCCAAGTTAGAATCTATCTCATCCATGCAGCGCCCAACCATCCATCTCCCTAGCCTACAGTATTTTAAACCTTGCTTGTCACTAGTTGCTACTTTTGCCATTTACTACTGTTATTTACTTTTGCTGTTTACTTTTACTATTACTATCATCACTATCATATCACTGTTACCACTTATCTTTTGTTGCAAGTAAGTATATTTCAGGTGCGGTTGAATTGACAACTCAACTGTTAAAGCTTATAAATACTCTTTGGCTCCCCGTGTGTCAAATCAATAAATTGGGTTATTCTTACCCGCGAAGACTATCTCGATCCCTTACGGTTGAGGGTTATCAGCCGGCGTTGGCTGTGGAGAAAGGGAGAAGAAGCAGAGGTGCGGCGGAGAGGCGGAGGCGAAGGAACAGAGAATGGGCGCACAGTGCCCTCGTCACGGGCTCGGCGCGCATTTATAGCACCATGGTCGAGTGACTGACTGGTGGCCCCGAGCGATCCTATCAAATCCCGCAATAGGCGACGCGATATGTGGCGAAAAAGGCGACGCGAAGATCGAGGCGTCCGGAGCATATCCGAACCGATTGCCGCGGCACGACCCGTCCCGCGCGCTTCCCCAAATTTCGAAATCCCGCAAAATCCGGCGACCAGAGAACAACCAATCCCGCCGAAAACTGCGCACGCCAACAGCGCTCTGCACCTCCCGCAAAGTTCAGTCGACGGGTAACACAACGAACACACTCGACGGTTCCAGAATCGATCAAGGCGACCAAGACGAGATTGAAAAAATAGCCTAGTCCACAAGCTCAGAGCAGACTACCCCAAGGGCGTCGAACCCGGACCAAGGCTCTCTTCAGCACTCTCTCATGCTCAAGCCTCAATCCATTCGGGGGCTACTGACGAGGTTACAGACCTAGGGTTGGGTCACAGGCCTGACCAAGGTACCCCACCCAAGGTCACTACCCCAGAAGATTAAAAGACAAAACCGATGACGATAGGGACAGTCGACTGAGATAGCCCAAGAGGACATCCCACTCGACTGGACACCACCTACCAGACGACTCAACTTCACTCGACCCGTCCAAGGCACTCGACCCCCGAAGGTCAAAGGTCCCTTAGGACAGCAACGGTCTGGGATTTACTCACCGTAGTGAATGCCTTTATTACTCTTTACTGCAAACATTATCAGTAACGTCCGCCTTTATGTACATTGAACCCTTAGTAACGCGGGGCATGGCTGGGGTCCTGGCGCACTATATAAGCCACCCCTCCTCAAGTACAAGGGTTCACACCTCTGTAACACACACCTATATACACTTCAGTCGACCGCCTCCGGGCACCGGGATGTAGGGCTGTTACTTCCTCCGAGAAGGGCCTGAACTCGTAAAACACCTCATGTACAACTTCACCATAGCTAGGGCCTTGCCTCCTCATTCGTACCCCCTACTCGTACTGTCAGACTTAGAACCACGACAGCCGCCCCCCTTCCCAATTCGGATTGGGCTGTGGGAGGCGCCCCCCCACCTCTTGGCCTCCTTCTACCTCTTCCACTAAAGCCAGTGTAGGCCCATTAAGCCCCCCCGGGGGGTGGGGGGTTCGGCAACCCCCCGGTACTCCGGAAAATTCCCGAACTCATCCGAAACCTTTCCGGTGTCCAAACATAGTTGTCCAATATATCAATCTTTACGTCTCAACTATTTCGAAACTCCTCATCATGTCCGAGATCATGTCCGGGACTCCGAACAACCTTCGGTACATCAAAACACATAAACTCATAATACCGATCGTCATCGAACGTTAAGCGTGCGGACCCTACGGGTTCGAGAACTATGTAGAATGACTGAGACTCATCTCCGGTCAATAACCAATAGCGGAACATGGATGCTCCTATTGGTTCCCACATATTCTACGAAGATCTTTATCGATCAAACCGCATAACAACATACGTTGTTCCCTTTGTCATCGGTATGTTACTTGCCCGAGATTCGATCGTCGGTATCATCATGCCTAGTTCAATCTCGTCACCGACAAGTCTCTTTAATCGTTCTGTAATACATCATCTTGTGACTAACTCATTAGTCGTTTGCTTGCAAGGCTTATTACAATGTGTATTACCGAGAGGGCCCAGAGATACCTCTCCGACACTCGGTGTGACAAATCCTATTCTCGATCTATGCCAACACCACAAACACCTTCGGAGACACCTGTAGAGCATCTTTATAATCATCCAGTTACGTTGTGACGTTTGATAGCACACAAGGTGTTCCTCCGATATCCGGGAGTTGCATAATCTCATAGTCATAGTAACATGTATAAGTCATGAAGAAAGCAATAGAAGAAAAACTAAACGATCATATTGCTAAGCTAACGGATGGGTCTTGCCCATCACATTATTCTCCTAATGATGTGATCCTGTTGATCAAATGACAACTCATGTCTATGGTTAGGAAACATAACCATCTTTGATTAACAAGCTAGTCTAGTAGAGGCATAATAGGGACACTCTATTTCGTCTTTGTATTCACACATGTATCAAGTTTTCGGTTAATACAATTCTAGCATGAATAAAAGACATTTATCATGATGTATAAGGAGATATAAATAACAACTTTATTATTGCCTCTAAGGCATATTTCCTTCACATCCACCTCCCTCACAACTATGGGGCTCGTCCTGGCATCATCAAACGGAGCTAGGTAACCAACCAGTCGCAATTCGATATGTACATTCTTTTTAGCATTGTAGGTTGCGGGAATGGCTTGGGGAGAGGATAATGGCGGGAACAGATGGACGGAAAAGGGTTGCGGGAAAGTACATTTTTGCCATGCGTAAGCTGGGGAATGGTTGTACTTGATTGATAAACAACTTTTTTAAAAGGACACTTTGGTCTAACAAAACCGAAGAGTGGTGTCATGCAACTACGGCCAAAGGTAAGCCGAAGACCACTCTTCGTCCAACGCAAAGCTGGAGAGTGCTCGTCGGCCCAGTTCTGTAGCTCTTTGGTCGATGCTGCACCGAAAAGCCCACTTCGACCTACGTAAGGCCGAAAAGGTCCTCTTCGGCCAGAGTGAGGCCGATGGGGTCATAGTTTTAAAATTTTGAGATTAGGGCATGCATTTCTCGAATTTGTTATAAAAACATAATATAAAAACAACAACTTTTTGTATGAATTATTATGCATTGGAGTGCTATTCATTCATAAACCATTCTATCATTGACTTATTATATGTTTGAACTTTCAAGTTGATTAATTTGTGTCACATAGCTATTGACTTATGCTCTTTGAGTAATATGGTTCTATTGTTCATGTCTGTTCCGAATTGAGTAAATATCCGACATATATTTGTATTCATGTTTGCTATTTCACATCTAGATGTGAGATATTATCTCACATCTAACTCTCTCATCCTAGTGTTAAAAAAACTTTCTCACCCTAGGTTTTTTTAAGTCTTCCATGAATGAATTTGAAGGATGAGGGAGTTAGATGTGAGATAATATCTCACATCTACTCCCTCCGTTTCCAAATATTTGTCTAGAAGATTTCAACAAGTGACTACATACGGAGCAAAATGAGTGAATCTACACTCTAAAATATGTCTACATACATCCGTATGTTGTGTCCATTTGAACTGTCTAGAAAGACAAATATTTAGGAACGGAGGGAGTAGATGTGAAATAGACAGACCCGTT
>LR738712.1:601347199-601370678 GCA_902687465.1 Secale cereale
TATTATGCATTGGAGTGCTATTCATTCATAAACCATTCTATCATTGACTTATTATATGTTTGAACTTTCAAGTTGATTAATTTGTGTCACATAGCTATTGACTTATGCTCTTTGAGTAATATGGTTCTATTGTTCATGTCTGTTCCGAATTGAGTAAATATCCGACATATATTTGTATTCATGTTTGCTATTTCACATCTACTCCCTCCGTTTCCAAATATTTGTCTAGAAGATTTCAACAAGTGACTACATACGGAGCAAAATGAGTGAATCTACACTCTAAAATATGTCTACATACATCCGTATGTTGTGTCCATTTGAACTGTCTAGAAAGACAAATATTTAGGAACGGAGGGAGTAGATGTGAAATAGACAGACCCGTTTGTATTCGGCTAACATTGGATCTGCATCCTATCCGATAACATTTGTAACACACTCATATTTATCCGTTGTATCACATTTATATTTGTTTCAAAAATATGAAAACCGAAATGATAAGAGCACTATCGGATCCGAATCGTTTCTACACCACTAGCAATCAGGTAGTACGTGCATGCCATGTGTATTTTTCTTGATTGACACCTTTTTTTTTTGCACTCATGGCATGCCATGTGTAAGCACTACTTGATCAGTTGGCTGACTGTCTCACTCGCGCTTGGCGAGGAGCTGGAGCAGAATCTCGTTAAACGTGTCGACCGGTCCGGGGAGGCAGAAGTGGAGGCAGTCGCTCTGCAGCCGCTCCGGCACGCCGCGCGCGAACGGGTCGCGCTTCATGTACACGCCGGGGTGCCCGTCCGGCCGCATCGTCGCCAGCTTCGTCACGTCCAGCACCTCAACCCTCGTCGCCCCACCGTCCCTGGCCGCCGCCGCGGTCTCTTCTCTCACGATGCTTCTAAGCTCCGCGTGCGTGGCGTCCACCTCCCTCTCCCCCTCCCTGTACGGCAGCCTCCTGGCGCACGTGGTGGGGTCGTCCCACGCCTTCTCGAAGTGCGCGGGCGAGAAGGTGGCCACCACCACCGCGCGCGCGCGGCCGGCGGAGGCGAGGTGCCGTATCGACGTCCGGATGGCCTCCCGGTACGGCGAGAGGAAGCCGATCCCGGTGTGGTTGAGCTCGGGGAGGAGGTGCGTCCCGAGCACCTCGCTGCCGTTGTAGTAGACGCTGGGGTTCCAGAACCAGTGGCCGGTGCTCACCACCGCCACGTCCATCGTGCCGGCGTCGGCGGACCACCGGTCGGCGAGCGCGTGGAGGTGCACCGAGTTGTAGGGCAGGCTGTAGTTCTCGGACCTGCCCGTGGCCCGCACCAGGAAGGGCGCCCAGTAGACGGACACCGTGACGTTGTGCGTCGGGAAGGCCCAGCGCCAGAACTTGCGCGTCCCGGGCTCCGGGTCGCGGTACACCAGGTGGTACGGGAACGACGCGCCCAGGAGGCAGACTAGCGACTCGGCCTGGTTCCGCGCCATGGAGTCGCCGACGAAGGCCACGTGCTTCCCGCGGACCGCGCCGAGGAACGCCGCGGCGTCGAAGGCCGGGAGCTGGCACCCGGGCGCCGCCGGTTGCCACCGCCAGTCGAGGTAGCCGGTGTCGGGGCGCCCGTTGCGGACGCAGTTCTCGCTGTCCTTGACGTTGCACTCGGTGCCGTTGTACCGCCGGGCGTGCCCCGCCGCCCGCACCCACTGCCCCTTGGAGTAGTCGCAGCTAGGAGAAGCCGACCCTTCTGCAAGAAACAAGCACAAAAGACTAAAACACACACGACTTGAGCAGAAGTGCAAAACCACACAATGTAGGTACGCAGACGCGTAGTACCTTGAATGTAGGTGCTGGTGATGTACTGGAGCAGGGGCGAGAGGACGACATTTTCGCGTGCGGCGCGCGGGGAGCAGCAGAGGAGGTGGAGGAGAGCCAGGCAGAGCACGGCGGAGAAGAGCCAGGCCAAGACGACTCTGCCATGGTGAGTCGACGACGGCTTCTGGCTGTGCTGGTGATGCAGTGTCTGGTACGCCCCCATGATCACTACGTACGAGCTATCGCAACCACGGCCGAATCGCTCGGAGCTAGGGAGGCTGCTTCCAGTTCCAGGTCAGGGGAGTTCTACCTTTCAGCTAGTATGCCTCTAGGTATTACATAGCCAGGAGCTCATGGTGGGTGGCTTGTACGGAGTAGTACGATAGCGGTTTCCGATTAATTATGCCGTCACTGTACCGTTATTTCGGCTGCCATGCAAGCAACTTGTTTGACGATAATGTTTTACTCACGTCAAGAGCTAGGCACTAGCGGTCCTCAGTTGCAGCTTGCGTATGTGCACTGGCCGGGGCCGACGTGCATGCGCTCGCGGTCAGACGTGAGCTTACCGGAATCTTAATGGTTCTTGAGATTTGGGCAGAGAGTGCCCACTGTCAATGGCTTTGTTTACTCAACGTACTACTACTGTACGTGCCTAGGTAACAGGGTTATCGATGATAGTTCATCCTGTGGCAGAAGGATCCAGCGTGGGTCCTAGTTCTCCAGGCGATCGAGCGCGAGCAGCGATGTAAACCGTGGGTGAGACGACGTGCTTGGGGGGCGAGCACTTGGCCGTTGATATCGACGTTGGGGAGTTCTGACTTTCTCATTCCAGGATTCTCGTTTACCCATGTTGCAGCGGCTTTGTCCAAGCATCGTAAACCCATTCGGTGCCGATTTGCTCCGTACAGTTCCGATGCGCTCCATCCATTAACCGAGAAAGTATAGTACTTCCGTTGATTTCTCAAATAAGCATCCAGCTCCCGTTTTTTGCTAGACCCGCAACACGAGAACGTCGAGGGCTCCGGCCCTGGGCGTGGCGGTGGTGGCCATCTCCTTCGCCGGAGGTGGCTGGCGGGGCCGGTTGTGGCATCTCGCATCGAGTCCCGACGTCGACTGGCGAAGCGATACTGCCGGTGAAAACCGTGCAATGACTTCGGATATGACGGACGATGGCGGCGTTTGCTCGTCTTTATCTTGTTGAAGACATCGTCACTGCAGCTACCGTCGACTTGCTTGCATTGCTCCAGGTGAGAACCTATACTTGGGTTTCCTGAATCAGACGATGACGGCGCTTTAGGCGGCGCTCTCCCTCATGGGGCATCTTTTTTTGGAGTAGCTGCCGGATGGGGGAGACACGTGGTGGAGCGGTATTTCATTTACCGCATCAAAGACGACGGATCTCGGCGGTGTGGCGTAACAGGGTCTCGGCGACAGATTTGTGATGATGGACGCGCCTAGGGAGGTGGCATTGCCTGGCGCCGTCGTGATGCTGATGGCAGCCTGACAAGGTTAATGCATCAGTACCCACTCTGAAGATGGATCGGTGGAAGATGGCGACGACGGCCTCTGAGAGTGCGCTGGCCCGGTGTGTGCCCCAGACCCGGCAAGCGGCTTGGTTGGGGCCTCCGGCTTTAGATGCTCGGCTTTGGTGCGGGGTCTGTTTGGAATTTGGCTCGAACAATCGGTACCCCTTAATCAACTGGATAAGAGTAGTGACAAATGTTGCCAAGATGATGGCTTCAGATTTACCATTGTATTACTTTATAAGGTATTTGTGAATAATTAATAAAATAGTTGCATCCATCGCCCAAATGCAGAGACCCAGGGATCATCCTCCTTTCTGGAAAAACAATATATGTCATGACAGTAAAAGAAAGATCCATGGGCACTAGCACACAATATATATTTTTATAGAAGAAACCCATCCAGGTGAGACCGCGGAAATTAGCTCCTGATGGGAGTCGACCCCCGGTCTCCAAGGTAGCACCATTGTGCCTTTGCCACTGAGGTGCTGCCCAGTTCTCTCATGACAATCCAGAGGACATAGAAATTACTAGACTGTCGGGAAGCCATCATGGTAAGACTGATAATATCAGCACACATAACATCAGCCATCTCCAATTAAGAGAAACATATATTAGAAAGATCGAACATGAAAACACACATAATAGCAACCATCACCAATTAAGAGAAACATATACTAGGAAGATCGAAGATGAAAACCCACGGAACAACAACCATCACCAATAAAGAGAAACGTAGACCATGTTGAAAATATGAGCAAATTACTACGAGATTTAATCCGAATAAATAGTAAATAAATCGTGACGACAATAACATAGATTAAACTAATCATGCGGACTAGCATAGTAGATGAACAGATCAAATTTAGAGCACATACGAACTAAGAATTCTAGCACGATCTCGAACAAGGAGGACAGAATCACATACGGTGCAGCGGGAGGAGGATCGCCAGCGGTGATGTTGCTGGCCATGTCGTTGATGAAGAGATTACCGAGGTCGGGGACGAAGTTGTCGCCGCCAGCAGTCACGCGAGTGCGCTCCCCAAAAACATGATCGCCCATCTCCCGTACAGGATCAAGAGAGGCGGGGTTCTGGAGGCCTACCGTCCCTTCTCGCAGTGCACGCCAGAAGGAGTGATGGAGAAGACTTGTGTGGCGGTGCAATGATCCTGAACGGTGTGAAACCATATGTTGTGGCGACGGCTAGGGTAGACGTCTGCCTGACTATATAATGCAGGGCGGGTAGGTCGTGGAGAAAACCCCACGTCCAAGTAACAGCCCACGATCTAGAAGAATCAGAAATGGCTGAGTAATTAACACATTTATTAATTATTAATTAATGACTTGTTAATTATTTCTGAGCAGCAAAAATCTAGACAATGTGCATAGCTCTGTCCTCGGCTCATTCCCGCAACCCGCGGTGTGTCGTGGAGAGGCGAGCGAGGAGGAGGAGCGCGTGTGTAGGCCTCCTCTTCTCATGCCCATACAAGTGTTAGAAGAGCTCATCTTATAAAGAGATGCAACTCTCTCTCAATTTTCGCGATGGGACTAAACTTTAGTCTCACTCACACCACTCACAAGCTATGCATGAATGGACCAAGAGAATTTCAGAATTTTAGTTGGGCTTTGGCCAAAGGCCTACTAACAAATTCCAACAACCCCCCACAAAGTCTCATTGGCACATGTCATCATTTAGTTCCAAAACATTGTTTATATACCGGTATTTAATGGAGACTGTTAAGTTGAACTTCCACTTAGAACTTTATGCTACACTAGACCACAACTTGAACAGTGAACTATGCCTTAAACTACAAGTTTTCTATGGGACTAGTTTCACACAAATCCTTGAGCGATACTGGGTTGCCGCAAGGCTTCCCCGCGGCTGGAGCGTATACATCATACTCCATGACGTTTCATGAATTTATTAGAGAACACCTATTTCTCACAGACTACGGCGTTAACAGTTAAATTAATATATGTGTGTTTCTCAGAAGATGCTCTGCAGGACAACATCTCTGCTTACCCAAATAAGACACTTGGAACGCATTAAGATAAGTATCAACCTGCCATGCAGATCAGGAGAGTATTACATCTTCATGGATTGGGATAATTAATATAGAGATACTCTCCTCCCAGCTGACCAACGGCTTGTCTCTCACTTCTACTTCACGGGATCTCCGGTCACATAGAGTGGGTTACCATGGTGGAAAACTCATATGGTGGTCTCAAACCCATCTCCATCCATGCATTATATATCACATTGTGTGATAAACCCTTTGTGAAGGGATGTGCCAAGTTTCTAGACGTTTGGATATAATCCAACGTAATCACTCCGGAGTTCTTCAATTTCCTGACAAATTTTAATCTCTCTTCACATGCCTTGAGGACTTCATATTATCCTTGGAACTGTTTATTTTGATGATCACGGTTCATCATGATAGCGGGTATTGGTTTCTCAACCATATGTAAGTCCATCAAAAGTTGACGAAGCCACTCTGCTTCAACAGTGGCCATGTCTAATGTTATGAGTTATGCTTTCGTAATGGACCTCGTTAAGATGGTCTTCTTGCAATGTGGTGTGGCGTGACATGACGAGCAAGGAGGAGGAGGAGGAGCGCACATGTAGGTCTTCTCTTCTAATGCTCATACAAGTGGTAGAAGATCTAACCTTATAAAGAGGTGCAACTCTCTACAGGGTGGGACTAAACTTGAGTCCCATTCACACCATTCACAAGCTATGCATGAATGGGCCAAGAGAACTTCAGAATTTTAGTTGGGCTTTAGGCAGAAGGCCTACTAACAAATTTGAACAGATCAGAATGAAGCACATGGCCGAAGACGAACCAAGACTAGATCCAACCGAAGATCAATACCGACCGAATCCCGTGAGATCCAACGGAGAAACATCAAACACACATTCTCTGACGATGCTAGATGCACCATCGGGACAGAGATCGAAGGTGGATGTTTTTTTAGATGAAACAGTGAGCTTAAGTGATGCGACAATTGTGTACAAACCAAGTGTTGTATGATTTAATGTAAAGTGCAGCAGTGGTCATGTATTCAAGTCTGTTTGGTTTCTACGAATCTCAGCGGTAGTGTACCCAACTTCATGCAACTTCGTTCCTGACTTGCGGACCATATCTTTATCATCAACATGAAAACCCTGCAACTTTCAGTTTCACTATTAATGGCGACCACAGGAAGAAAATCAGCCCTGCTTGCTAAACCGTGTAGTTTCTTGAAATGAGGTATTGAGCAGTGAGAGAGGTGGCACTGCTTCCGATACAGGATGACCAAAATGTAAAGGGTGACAGTACAGGGAAGCTGAACCAAACTTGCTGATTCCATAGCGTTCACTAGTACGAGGGGCAAGCCGAGAGGGCTAAGAGCTCCAGCTGTTGGAGACACATGTGACCTTGGATGGTGAAACATGCACTTTGCCCTCTACAAAACCCAGTTTTAACAAAATGTTGACATTCAGGTTGGCCAGGAATCTCCGGGTATTCAGGTCGCGGTACATATACATTTTATATTAGTTTACATATACATTTTTAGAGAAAAGGCATCAGCCCGACTTTATAGATAAACCTGTTGGGGAACGTAGTATTTTAAATTTTTCCTACGATCACGCAAGATCTATCTACCAGATGCATAGCAACGAGAGGGAAGAGTGTGTCTACGTACCCTCGTAGACCGGAAGCGGAAGCGTCAAGTGACGCGGTTGATGTAGTCGAACTTCTTCGCGATCCAACCGATCAAGCACCGAACGTACGGCACCTCCGCATTTAGCACACGTTCAGCTTGATGACGTCCCACGAGCTCTTGATCCAGTTGAGCTTCACGGGAGAGTTTCGTCAACACGACGGCGTGGTGACAGATATGATGTATCTACCGGCGCAGGGCTTCGCCTAAGCACTGCGACGGTATGACCGAGGTGTGTTTCTGTGGAGAGGGGCACCGCACACGGCTAGAACAATTCAACTTGTGTGTCTTTGGGTGCCCCCCTACCCCCGTATATAAAGTAGCAAGGGGGGAGGCCGGCCGGCCCTCCTATGGTGCGGCTAGGGCTGCAATCCTACTAGGAATAGGATTGCAATCCTATTCCTAGTAGGAACCTACCAAAGAAGGAAGAAGGGGGAAGGAAAGAGAGGGAGAGGGAGAGGGAAAGAGGGGCCGCGCCCCCTCCCCTAGTCCAATTCAGACTCCTCCTAGGAAGGGGGCGCGCCACCTCCTGGCTGCTGCCCTCTCTCTCCCCTATGGCCCACTAGGGCCCACCATTCCCCCGGGGGGTTCCGGTAACCCCCCCGACACTCCGGTAAATTCCGAAACTTTCCAGAACACTTCCGGTGTCCGAATATAGTCGTCCAATATATCAATCTTTATGTCTCGGACATTCCGAGACTCCTCGTCATGTCCGCGATCTCATCCAGGACTCCGAACTACCTTCGGTACATCAAACCTCATAAACTCATAATACCGATCGTCATCAAACGTTAAGCGTGCGGACCCTACGAGTTCGAGAACTATGTAGACATGACCGAGATTCATCTCCAGTCAATAACCAATAGCGGAACCTGGATGCTCATATTGGCTCCTACATATTCTACGAAGATCTTTATAGGTCAAACCGCATAACAACATACGTTGTTCCTTTTGTCATCGGTATGTTACTTGCCCGAGATTCGATCGTCGGTATCTCTATACCTAGTTCAATCTCGTTACCGGCAAGTCTCTTTACTCGTTTCGTAATACATCATCTCGTGACTAACTCATTAGTCATTTGCTTGCAAGGCTTATTATGATGTGCATTACCGAGAGGGCCCAGAAATACCTCTCCGACACTCGGAGTGACAAATCCTAATCTTGATCTATGCCAACACCACGAATACTTTCGGAGACACCTGTAGAGCATCTTTATGATCACCCAGTTACGTTGTGACGTTTGATAGCACACAAGGTGTTCTTACGGTATTCGGGAGTTGCATAATCTCATAGTCAGAGGAACATGTATAAGTCATGAAGAAAGCAATAGCAGTAAAACTAAACGATCATAGTGCTATGCTAACGGATGGGTCTAGTCCATCACATCATTCTCCTAATGATGTGACCCCGTTGATCAAATGACAACTCATGTCTATGGCTAGGAAACATAGCCATCTTTGGTCAATGAGCTAGTCTAGTAGAGGCATACTAGGGACATACTATTTGTCTATGTATTCACACATGTACCAAGTTTCCGGTTAATACAATTCTAGCATGAATAAAAGACATTTATCATGATATAAGGAAATACAAATAACATCTTTATTATTGCCTCTAGGGCATATTTCCTTCAGTCTCCCACTTGAACTAGAGTCAATAATCTAGATTACAAAGTGATGATCCTCACACCCATGGAGTCCTGGTGCTGATCATGTTTTGCCCGTGGAAGAGGCTTAGTCAACGGGTCTGCAACATTCAGATCCGTATGTATTTTGCAAATCTCTATGTCTCCCTCCTTGACTAGATCGCGGATGGAATTGAAGCGTCTTTTGATGTGCTTTGTTCTCTTGTGAAACCTGGATTCCTTCGCCAAGACTATTGCTCCAGTGTTGTCACAAAAGATTTTCATTGGACCCGATGCACTAGGTATTACACCTAGATCGGATATGAACTCCTTCATCCAGACTCCTTCATTTGCTGCTTCCGAAGCAGCTATGTATTCCGGTTCACACGTAGATCCCGCCACGACGCTCTGCTTGGAACTGCACCAACTGACAGCTCCACCGTTCAATAAAAATACATATCCGGTTTGTGACTTAGAGTCATCCGGATCAGTGTCAAAGCTTGAATCGACGTAACCGTTTACGATGAGCTCTTTGTCACCTCCATATACGAGAAACATATCCTTTGTCCTTTTCAGGTATTTCAGGATGTTCTTGACCGCTGTCCAGTGATCCACTCCTGGATTACTTTGGTACCTCCCTGCTAGACTTATAGCAAGGCACACATCAGGTCTGGTACACAGCATTGCATACATGATAGATCCTATGGCTGAGGCATAGGGAATGACTTTCATTTTCTCTCTATCTTCTGCAGTGGTCGGGCATTGAGTCTTACTCAATTTCATACCTTGTAACACAGGCAATAACCCTTTCTTTGACTGATCCATTTTGAACTTCTTTAAAATCTTATCAAGGTATGTGCTTTGTGAAAGTCCAATTAAGCGTCTTGATCTATCTCTATACATCTTGATGCCTAATATATAAGTAGCTTTACCGAGGTCTTTCATTGAAAAACTCTTATTCAAGTATCCTTTTATGCTATCCAGAAATTCTATATCATTTCAAATCAATAATATGTCGTCCACATATAATATTAGAAATGCTACAGAGCTCCCACTCACTTTCTTGTAAATACAGGCTTCTCCAAAAGTCTGTATAAAACCATATGCTTTGATCACTTCATCAAAGCGTATATTCCAACTCCGAGATGCTTGCACCAGTCCATAGATGGATCGCTGGAGTTTGCATACTTTGTTAGCACCTTTTGGATCGACAAAACCTTCTGGTTGCATCATATACAACTCTTCTTTGAGATATCCATTCAGGAATGCAGTTTTGACATCCATTTGCCAGATTTCATAATCATAAAATGCGGCAATTGCTAACATGATTCGGACAGACTTAAGCATCGCTACAGGTGAGAAAGTCTCATCGTAGTCAACTCCTTGAACTTGTCGAAACCATTTCGCAACAAGTCGAGCTTTGTAAACAGTAACATTACCGTCTGCGTCGGTCTTCCTGATGTCTACACACGCTTCTACTCTTGTAGACTATGTTGGGCCTCCAAGCGCAGAGGTTTGTAGGACAGCATCAATTTCCCTCAAGTGGATGACCTAAGGTTTATCGAACTCAGGGAAGTAGAGGTTGAAGATGGTCTCTCTCAAGCAACCCTGCAACTAAGATACAAGAAGTCTCTTGTGTCCCCAACACACCTAATACAACTAGGAGTTGTATAGGTGCACTAGTTCGGCGAAGAGATGGTAAAATATGGATGATAGGAGTGGCAAAGCAAAGTAATATAAATCTGTAATAAAAAGTGCAGCAAGCAAACAAGTGGTAAACGTGAGCACAAATGGTATTGCAATGGTGGAAACAAGGCCTAGGGTTCATACTTTTACTACTGGCAACTCCCAACAACATTAACATAATCGAATCACATGATATTTCCCATAAAACATGCAATGGAGACGCACCCGGAGGTCATTCCTTCGTGGTCAAGAGAGGACGAGAATTATGTAGGGCTACAAAAGCACACCTCAAAGTTCGTAGTTCTCAATCTAAGGATTTCCCAATGTCACCGCGGCCATCCAAAGAGAGTCCCACAATCACCACAACATATCTAAAGGATAGTCAAAGACAAGCACCAAGAGACTCTCAATCTTCAATCAACACACAAGAGAGAAAATCACTCATGAAAATATTTTTCTAATCCATGTCCAATAGACCGCTGTCACCTTGGTCTCGGAGATTATACTAGATAAAGACAAGTGAGTACATCAATCCAATACATAGAGGAAGGGGAAATATCATGGGATCACCCTAGATTAACATAGCCTATGATCACAACGAAGATCACATCATGGGAGAGAGAGATAACCACATAGCTACACGTACGAGCCCTCGGCCCCGGAGAAGACTACTCACACATGGACATGGTGAGGAGGAGGTTGATGATGGTGTTGATGGAGAGGTGCAGCCCCGCGAGGAGGAGACGGCCGGCGGCAGCCACGGAGGCGGCGGCCCTAGGGGGCAGCGGCTCCTTGGCCCCCCTTCTTCCTTGTGGATGGTGCTGCAATGGTGCTGGTCCTCCCTCCAAGACGGCGGCTCGGGAGGAGGAAAATTCGTGGCCCTTGGTGACCTAGGTTTCCTCTCTTTATATAGACTCTCGGATTCCCGTCATCAGATTTTGGGCCTCAGTAAAACGGGCTTTACTCGGCCGTCCGGACTCCGATTTGGACGAATTTTATATCCAGAAGCATCGCCTCGAAATTCCCCACAACTTTCGCAACTAGACTTTTTCCGTTTGACGTCGTCTTCGGGCCGGAACGTGACCATCTTTAAAAAACGTTCTCAGACAGATTTCGGGAAAGTCAGAGTCCTACTCCAATACGACTCCTTTTGCGTTTTTGTCAATTTCCAAGTAATTCCTACACAATAAAGTGTAAAACAAGAACATTGTGCACTTTTGCAACCATTAGTAGGTTAGTCCAAATATGATCAAAAGTGTATGGAAGTGCATAAATATCATAGCAATATCACACAAAAAGGGCATGGAGCAAGCAGAAATTATAGATACGTTTTGGACGTATCAACATCCCCAAGCTTAATTCCTGCTCGTCCTCGAGTAGGTAAATGATAACAAGCATAATTTCTGTTGTGACATGCTATTAACCATATAAGGACTTTTCACAGTCACATGACAAGTGCTTACTGAGACAATGAATCTGTAGTAATTAAGTTGCCTCATGAGAGAATCACAAAGAACTGAAATTTTTACAATATGATACTGAAACACTCAAATAGGTTTGTAATGAGCATGGTGTGCAAATATGATAAAGTGGTACCTCGCTTGCCCCCTTTAGTGAAGCAAAACATAAATGCAGGGGCACCTTCAAGGTTTAAGTGACGACTAGATTCAATGATTTCAGAATAAACGATATCATAATCATGCAAAAGACAATGGTACTTTGGGACAATGCACATTACACTCAGAATGACAATCATGCTCTCAATAGTTGGTGCTTTAAAAAAGGTGGAGACTCTCGAACCGTGGCTTTTGTTGGCAAGGTTGAAAACCCGTGGTCGGAAACAAAAACTAAACATGTACCAGAGCTCTTGGTTTTAAAAACAGAGGTAATAATTATTTTTTTAGATTATGCATATTTTGTCAACGAATGCTAGCAGATAACTCAATTACTTCTCGAGCTGGACAAGTTTCGAGGAACGGCTCCCGAATGAGAACGATCACATCCTCTTAATCTCCTTTGTTTATCACTGCCAAAGTTTTCTGATTTCTCATGAACAAAGCGTGAAGGAGGGTTTGTTTGTTGTATAATTTTTTAATGAGCTGGGCGCACTCTATGCCAGTTCCTTCTCGTATTATGGGTTTGCACATTAGACATGCAATCCCGGGGTGAAGCTTGTCCAACTTAAAAAGATCATGAATTAACTACTACTTCCTCATGAGCTAAAACAGAGGCACAAAAGAGAAATGCTTTTTTTTGAATAATTTCGAGATGGTACATGAAAGTCTTCGTTAAGAATGGCAGGTAAATACCATGTATAGGAAGGTATGGTGGACTCATATGACATAACTGGTTTAAAGGATTTTGGATGCACAAGCAGTCAGTCCGCTTAGTACAGGCGAAGGTTAGCAAAAGACTGGGAGCGACCAACTAAAAGAGCAATGACGGTCATAATCATGCAGAGCGACAAAGCAACATTGAATCAGGCATGGAAGTTATATCGCTACTCAGAAACTAAAGATCATCAAGGCTTGATAGACTTTCTTTACAGTCTTAAATATGCGTGAGCATACGCCAAGTCAATCAAAATAAATTCTTGAAGGAAGATATCACTAAACCATACCACATCATAAGCAAACAAATCATGTTGGTACTCCAATAACACATTGAGACCCCCCCAGCTATTTGAGACTAACCATAAGAAAACATGAACTACTAAGCACCATTATGCACATAGCATTTTTATCATAGACATATCAACCAGTGCAACAGAAGCCAACTCTCTTAACAAGATAAGCATGA
Organism: Secale cereale; assembly: GCA_902687465.1. Taxonomy (NCBI): domain Eukaryota; kingdom Viridiplantae; phylum Streptophyta; class Magnoliopsida; order Poales; family Poaceae; genus Secale; species Secale cereale. The sequence continues at coordinate 601,360,320 of LR738712.1, forward strand.
TAAATAAAGAGAGTTCCAGCGACCAACTAAACAAAAGCTTTTTAAAAAGATAAGCATGAAAACTAAGAGCTGAACATGATAGTAGCTATTGAAAGACAAAGAACACACACAGCAAGGATAGACATGAAAATTCTTTGTTATGTTCTAGGTTGAAGTGGAGCGTGTTTCTCTCCCACACAAAGAAAACTGAGTTCCAACTCGTTATGAAAAGCAAGCAAAGCTAAAGAAAACTAAAAAGGAAACTAAAAGCAAGATGCTCTAAGCATAGCACATAACACATGAAGTGATAAAAATATAGTGGAACGAAAGACGAACTGATAATGTTGATGGAGAAGGGGATGCACCGGGGTATCCCCAAGCTTAGACGCTTGAGTCTTCTTGAATATTTCTTGGGGGTGCATGGGGGCATCCCCAAGCTTGAGCGTTTGACACTCCTGAATCTTTTTATCATCTTCCCTCGCACACTTGAAAACCCCCTTCATACATAACTCATCATAATCTGATTAGCGAGGTTAGTACCCATAATAGAATAATTTTTCCTTGCTGGAAATAAGGATATTTTTGAAGTTCTACTGTTTCTCAAGATTGCCAGAAGGTTTTTGCAAAGAAAAAGCAAGCTCAAGGTTTGCAAAACGAAGGAAAGGCAAAACAGGACATAATCTGTGAAAAACAGACCAACAGGTAGTAAATAATTTTTTCGGGGCACTTCTGCAACTCAAATCAAAAAACTCAGAACAGACGCCCGAAAGCCAATTGTATAGAGCACGCTGTCGAAAAAAATTCAGACCAAAAAGATGATCTGGTGATTTTATACGAATTTTTCTGTCCAAGGACAGAATCTGTTTCCTGGACAGCACGTCACAACTTTTGAACTTTCTTGCAATCAGAGGCTACACTTGGCACAAAGCTGAAAAGTAAATATACAATGATGATGCTACTGTAGTAACAACATCAAGACACAACAAAAGCAAAATAAAATTTTATTCATTGTGGGCTGCCTCCCAAAAGCGCTTTCTTTTATGCCTTTAAGCTAGGCATAAGACTTTAATGATGCTCTCGTAGGAATAAGAGTTGAAGAACAAAAGAGAGCATCAAGAAGCAAATACCAAACACATTTAAGCCTAACATGCTTCCTATGCATAGGAATATTGCAATAGAATAATTCATTGAAGCACAAAGCAATAAGCATAGGAAGACAAAACAAGTGCAGCTTCAAAACCTTCAACATAAAGAGAGGGAACTTGATATTATTGAAATATCTATAAGCATATGTTCCCTTCTCATAATAATTTTCAGTGGGATCACGAATAAACTCAACAATATAAACATCACATAAGGCATTGTTACCATGATCCACATGCAAAAAGGTACTCTTACTCTCCACATAAGCATCTTTGGGGAGCCCATGGTTAGGACTTTTTAGCATTAACGTTTTCAGTCTCCCCCAAGCTTGAGCTACGCTCTCTCCGTCACGAGACCTAAAGTTATAGATATAGTTCCTGTCTCGATGAATTTCATGAAGAGGATAAAACTTAGTATAAAAGAGAGATATAAGCTCTTGCCAATCAAGCAAGTGCGAGTTATCGAGAAGCTTATACCAATCTGAAGCTTTATCTATAAGTGATACGGCGAACAATTTCCTCATGACAAACTCCCTTGATACACCTGCAAGCTTAAATAATGAACATAGTTGTGATAGATATAGCAAGTGTTCACCGGGATGTCTGTCTCCTGCATAACGATTAGCCAAAACATAATTGATAATACCAGCTGGTATTTTATAGCGCACAATTTCAGTAGGGGGAGAAGAAACCACCACAGGTGTGGGGCGTCTTCCCACAAGCAACGATCCAATAGCAAGGTTATCCATAAGCATAACTAGTGAAATAAAAAACAAGAAACAAAAAGATTTAATTGCAAGATCTAAAGATATACCTTCAAGCACGCACTTCCCCGGCAACGGCGCCAGAAATAGCTTGATGTCTACACACGCTTCTACTCTTGTAGACTATGTTGGGCCTCCAAGCGCAGAGGTTTGTAGGACAGCAACAATTTCCCTCAAGTGGATGACCTAATGTTTATCGAACTCAGGGAAGTAGAGGTTGAAGATGGTCTCTCTCAAGCAACCCTGCAACTAAGATACAAGAAGTCTCTTGTGTCCCCAACACACCTAATACAACTAGGAGTTGTATAGGTGCACTAGTTCGGCGAAGAGATGGTAAAATATGGATGATAGGAGTGGCAAAGCAAAGTAATATAAATCTATAATAAAAAAGTGCAGCAAGCAAACAAGTGGTAAACGTGAGCACAAATGGTATTGCAATGGTGGAAACAAGGCCTAGGGTTCATACTTTCACTAGTGGCAACTCCCAACAACATTAACATAATCGAATCACATGATATTTCCCATAAAACATGCAATGGAGACGCACCCGGAGGTCATTCCTTCGTGGTCAAGAGAGGACGAGAATTATGTAGGGCTACAAAAGCACACCTCAAAGTTCGTAGTTCTCAATCTAAGGATTTCCCAACGTCACCGCGGCCATCCAAAGAGAGTCCCACAATCACCACAACATATCTAAAGGATAGTCAAAGACAAGCACCAAGAGACTCTCAATCTTCAATCAACACACAAGAGAGAAAATCACTCATGAAAATATTTTTCTAATCCATGTCCAATAGACCGCTGTCACCTTGGTCTCGGAGATTATACTAGATAAAGACAAGTGAGTACATCAATCCAATACATAGAGGAAGGGGAAATATCATGGGATCACCCTAGATTAACATAGCCTATGATCACAACGAAGATCACATCATGGGAGAGAGAGATAACCACATAGCTACACGTACGAGCCCTCGGCCCCGGAGAAGACTACTCACATATGGACATGGTGAGGAGGAGGTTGATGATGGTGTTGATGGAGAGGTGCAGCCCCGCGAGGAGGAGACGGCCGGCGGCAGCCACGGAGGCGGCGGCGGCCCTTGGGGGCGCGGCGGCGGCGGCGGCCCTAGGGGGCAGCGGCTCCTTGGCCCCCTTTCTTCCTTGTGGATGGTGCTGCAATGGTGCTGGTCCTCCCCTCCAAGACGGCGGCTCGGGAGGAGGAAAATTCGTGGCCCTTGGTGACCTAGATTTCCTCTCTTTATATAGACTCTCGGATTCCCGTCATCAGATTTTGGGCCTCAGTAAAACGGGCTTTACTCGGCCGTCCGGACTCCGATTTGGACGAATTTTATATCCAGAAGCATCGCCTCGAAATTCCCCACAACTTTCGCAACTAGACTTTTTCCGTTTGACGTAGTCTTCGGTCCGGAACGTGACCATCTTTAAAAAACGATCTCAGACAAATTTCAGGAAAGTCAGAGTCCTACTCCAATACGACTCCTTTTGCGTTTTTGTCAATTTCCAAGTAATTCCTACACAATAAAGTGTAAAACAAGAACATTGTGCACTTTTGCAACCACTAGTAGGTTAGTCCAAATATGATCAAAAGTGTATGGAAGTGCATAAATATCATAGCAATATCACACAAAAAGGGCATGGAGCAAGCAGAAATTATAGATACGTTTTGGACGTATCACTTCCTCTTGAAGATCCATTTATTTTCGATGGCCTGCCGATCATCGGGCAAGTCAACCAAAGTCCACACTTTGTTCTCATACATGGATCCCATCTCAGATTTCATGGCTTCAAGCCATTTTACGGAATCTGGGCTCATCATCGCTTCCTCATAGTTCGTAGGTTCCTCATGGTCTAGTAACATGACTTCCAGAACTGGGTTGCCGTACCACTCTGGTGTAGAACGTACTCTGTTTGATCTACGACGTTTAGCAGAAACTTGATCCGAAGTTTCATGATCATCATCATTGACTTCCTCATTGATTGGTGTAGGAATCATTGGAACAATTTTCTGTGATGTACAACTTTCCAATTCGGGAGAAGATACAATTACCTCATCAAGTTCTACTTTCCTCCCACTCACTTCTTTCGAGAGAAACTCCTTCTCTAGAAAGGATCCATTCTTAGCAACGAATATCTTGCCTTCGGATCTGTGATAGAAGGTGTACCCAACAGTCTCTTTTGGGTATCCTATGAAGACACATTTCTCCGACTTGGGTTCGAGCTTATCAGGTTGAAGCTTTTTCACATAAGCATCGCAGCCCCAAACTTTAAGAAACGACAACTTTGGTTTCTTGCTAAACCATAGTTCATAAGGTGTCGTATCAACGGATTTAGATGGTGCCCTATTTAACGTGAATGCAGCTGTCTCTAAAGCATAACCCCAAAACGATAGTGGTAAATCGGTAAGAGACATCATAGATCGCACCATATCCAATAAAGTACGGTTACGACGTTCGGACACACCATTACGTTGTGGTGTTCCGGGTGGCGTGAGTTGTGAAACTATTCCACATTGTTTCAAATGAAGACCAAACTCGTAACTCAAATATTCTCCTCCACGATCAGATCGTAGAAACTTTATTTTCTTGTTACGATGATTCTCTACTTCACTCTGAAATTCTTTGAACTTTTCAAATGTTTCAGACTTGTGCTTCATTAAGTAGATATACCCATATCTGCTCAAATCATCAATGAAGGTCAGAAAATAACGATACCCGCCGCGAGCTTCAACACTCATTGGCCCACATACATCGGTATGTATGATTTCCAACAAATCTGTTGCTCGCTCCATAGTTCCGGAGAACGGAGTTTTAGTCATCTTGCCCATGAGGCATGGTTTGCAAGCACCAAGTGATTCATAATCAAGTGATTCCAAAAGTCCATCACTATGGAGTTTCTTCCTGCGCTTTACACCAATATGACCTAAACGGCAGTCCCACAAATAAGTTGCACTATCATTATTAACCTTGCATCTTTTGGTTTCAATATTATGAATATGTGTATCACTACAATCGAGATCCAATAAGAATAGACCACTCTTCAAGGGTACATGACCATAAAAGATATTATTCATAAAAATAGAACAACCATTATTCTCTAATTTAATTGAATAACCGTCTCGCAACAAACAAGATCCAGATATAATGTTCATGCTCAACACTGGCACCAAATAACAATTATTTAGGTCTAAAACTAATCCCGAAGGTAGATGTAGAGGTAGCGTGCCGACGGCGATCACATCGACTTTGGAACCATTTCCCACGCACATCGTCACCTCGTCCTTAGCCAATCTTCGTTTAATCCGTAGTCCCTGTTTCGAGTTACAAATATTAGCAACCGAACCGGTATCAAATACCCAGGTACTACTACGAGCATTAGTAAGGTACACATCAATAACATGTATATCACATATACCTTTGCCATCCTTCTTATCCGCCAAATACTTGGGGCAGTTCCGCTTCCAGTGTCCAGTCCCTTTGCAGTAGAAGCACTCAGTTTCAGGCTTGGCTCCAGACTTGGGTTTCTTCGTGGGAGTATCAACTGTCTTGCTATTCTTCTTGAAGTTCCCCTTCTTTCCCTTGCCCTTTTTCTTGAAACTAGTGGTTTTGTTAACCATCAACATTTGATGCTCCTTTTTGATTTCTACCTCCGCAGCCTTGAGCATAGCGAAGAGCTCGGGAATTGTCTTTTGCATCCCTTGCATATTATAGTTCATCACGAAGCCTTTATAGCTCGGTGGCAGTGATTGAAGAATTCTATCAATAACACTATCCTCGTCAACTTTGCAACGAAGTTGAGTCATATGATTGTAGTACCCAGACATTCTGAGCAAGTGTTTACTGATAGAACTATTCTCCTCCATCTTGCAGCTGTAGAACTTATTGGAAATCTCATATTTCTCAATCTGGGCATTTGCTTGAAATATCAACTTCAACTCCTGGAACATCTCATATGGTCCATGACGTTCAAAACATCGTTGAAGTCCCGGTTCTAAGCCGTAAAGCATGGCACACTGAACTATCGTGTAGTCATCAGACCGCGACTGCCAGACGTTCAAAGCGTCTACATTAGCGGGAGGGGGCTTGTCACCTAGCGGTGCTTCAAGGACATAATTCTTCTGTGCAGCAATGAGGATAATCCTCAAGTTACGGACCCAGTCCGTGTAATTGCTACCATAATCTTTCAACTTAGCTTTCTCTAGGAATGCATTAAAATTCAAAGGAACGGTAGCACGGGCCATTGATCTACAACAACATAGATATGCAAAAACTATCAGGACTAAGTTCATGATAAATTGAAGTTCAATTTAATCATATTAATTAAAGAACTCCCACTTAGATAGACATCCCTATGGTCATCTAAATGATCACGTGATCCAAATCAACTAAACCATGTCCAATCATCACGTGAGATGGAGTAGTTTCAATGGTGAACATCTTATGTTGATCATATCTACTATATGATTCACGCTCGACCTTTCGGTCTCCAGTGTTCCGAGGCCATATCTGCATATGCTAGGCTCGTCAAGTTTAACCCGAGTATTCTGCGTGTGCAAAACTGGCTTACACTTGTTGTATTTGAACGTAGAGCTTATCACACCCGATCATCTCGTGGTGTCTTGGCACGATGAACTTTCGCAACGGTGCATACTCAGGGAGAACACTTATACCTTGAAATTTAGTAAGGGATCATCTTATAATGCTACCGTCGTTCTAAGCAAAATAAGAAGCATAATAAGATAAACATCACATGCAATCAAAATATGTGACATGATATGGCCATCATCATCTTGTGCTTTTGATCTCCATCTCCAAAGCACCATCATGATCACCTTCGTCACCGGCGCGACACCTTGATCTCCATCGTAGCATCGTTGTCGTCTCGCCAACTATTGCTTCTACGACTATCGCTACCGCTTAGTGATAAAGTAAAGCAATTACATGGTGATTGTATTTCATACAATAAAGCGACAACCATATGGCTCCTGCCAGTTGCCGATAACATTACAAAACATGATCATCTCATACATAGCCGTATAACTCATCATGTCTTGACCATATCACATCACAACATGCCCTGCAAAAACAAGTTAGACGTCCTCTACTTTGTTGTTGCAAGTTTTACGTGGCTGCTATGGGCTTAGCAAGAACCGTTCTTACCTACGCATACAAAACCACAACGATGTTTCGTCAAGTATGTGCTGTTTTAACCTTCACAAGGACCGGGCGTAGCCACACTTGATTCAGCTAAAGTGAGAGAGACAGACACCCGCCAGTCACTTTTAAGCAACGAGTGCTCATAACGGTGAAACCAGTCTCGCGTAAGCGTACGCGTAATGTCGGTCTGGGCCGCTTCATCTCACAATACCGCCGAAGCAAAGTATGACATGCTGGTAAGCAGTATGACTAGTATCGCCCACAACTCATTGTGTTCTACTCGTGCATATCATCTACGCATATACCTGGCTCATGATGCCACTGTTGGGGAACGTAGTATTTTAAAATTTTCCTACGATCACGCAAGATCTATCTACCAGATGCATAGCAACGAGAGGGAAGAGTGTGTCTACGTACCCTCGTAGACCGGAAGCGGAAGCGTCAAGTGACGCGGTTGATGTAGTCGAACTTCTTCGCGATCCAACCGATCAAGCACCGAACGTACGGCACCTCCGCGTTCAGCACACGTTCAGCTTGATGACGTCCCACGAGCTCTTGATCCAGTTGAGCTTCACGGGAGAGTTTCGTCAGCACGACGGCGTGGTGACGGATATGATGTATCTACCGGCGCAGGGCTTCGCCTAAGCACTGCGACGGTATGACCGAGTTGCGTTTCTATGGAGAGGGGCACCGCACACGGCTATAACAATTCAACTTGTGTGTCTTTGGGTGCCCCCTGCCCCCGTATATAAAGGAGCAAGGGGGGAGGCCGGCCGGCCCTCCTATGGTGCGGCTAGGGCTGCAATCCTACTAGGAATAGGATTGCAATCCTATTCCTAATAGGAACCTACCAAAGAAGGAAGTAGGGGGAAGGAAAGAGAGGGAGAGGGAGAGGAAAAGAGGGGCCGCGCCCCCTCCCCTTGTCCAATTCGGACTCCTCCTAGGGAGGGGGCGCGCCACCTCCTGGCTGCTGCCCTCTCTCTCCCCTATGGCCCACTAGGGCCCACCATTCCCCCGGGGGGTTCCGGTAACCCCCCCGGCACTCCGGTAAATTCCGAAACTTTCCAGAACACTTCCGGTGTCCGAATATAGTCGTCCAATATATCAATCTTTATGTCTCGGACATTCCGAGACTCCTCGTCATGTCTGTGATCTCATCCGGGACTCCGAACTACCTTCGGTACATCAAAACTCATAAACTCATAATACCGATCGTCATCAAACGTTAAGCGTGCGGACCCTACGGGTTCGAGAACTATGTAGACATGACCGAGACTCATCTCCGGTCAATAACCAATAGCGGAACCTGGATGCTCATATTGGCTCCTACATATTCTACGAAGATCTTTATCGGTCAAACCGCATAACAACATACGTTGTTCCTTTTGTCATCGGTATGTTACTTGCCCGAGATTCGATCGTCGATATCTCTATACCTAGTTCAATCTCGTTACCGGCAAGTCTCTTTACTCGTTTCGTAATACATCATCTCGTGACTAACTCATTAGTCATTTGCTTGCAAGGCTTATTATGATGTGCATTACCGAGAGGGCCCAGAGATACCTCTCCGACACTCGGAGTGACAAATCCTAATCTTGATCTATGCCAACACCACGAATACTTTCGGAGACACCTGTAGAGCATCTTTATGATCACCTAGTTACGTTGTGACGTTTGATAGCACACAAGGTGTTCTTACGGTATTCGGGAGTTGCATAATCTCATAGTCATAGGAACATGTATAAGTCATGAAGAAAGCAATAGCAGTAAAACTAAACGATCATAGTGCTATGCTAACGGATGGGTCTAGTCCATCACATCATTCTCCTAATGATGTGACCCCGTTGATCAAATGACAACTCATGTCTATGGCTAGGAAACATATCCATCTTTGATCAATGAGCTAGTCTAGTAGAGGCATACTAGGGACATACTATTTGTCTATGTATTCACACATGTACCAAGTTTCCGGTTAATACAATTCTAGCATGAATAAAAGACATTTATCATGATATAAGGAAATACAAATAACATCTTTATTATTGCCTCTAGGGCATATTTCCTTCAAAACCAACCAGCCAGCGTTCCAGACAAGCCACACAACAACAGCCACAGTCAAGGACATAATGAAACGACTGGAGTACGGGGTACAGGGCACACATGCCACCACCACGGCTCGCAGGCCGGAAATGAGATAGAGCTAAGAACGAAGAACAGACGAAGCCACCAATTAAGTCAAAATGATCGCCAAGACAACTATTCAGCTGACTCCTGCAGCGATAAGGAAGATGTCGAAGCCCGAATTTTAGAGAATAGAAGATCAAAAGCGTCTTAGTCTTCCGTCTTAGTCATTGATCTCCACTGCTGCAAGAATATGCAAGATTTACATAAGAAGTTAGCAGGCAGGAAAAACATACTCAATGGTAAACTTGTTTGTGGTATTCCACAAGACCCAACAAATCGACACCAGACCAACATATATTCATGCTGAGCATTACCTTTGGAGGAAACAATTTCCTTTCTTTTCTCTTTAGCAACCTGCACCTCAACAAGGACTGCATGATTCCTCTCAGTAGGAGTCCCACGTGGTGGCTTCTCATTATCATCAAGAGTCTTATAATCTGAATACTCATTAGTATTTTCCTCCACAAGTTCTTTGTCGCAAGTTTTATGTTCACCTGTTGATCAAATGGTTTAAATTCACGCATCTCCTCACACGAACAGAACAATGCACTTGAATCATCTGATGACATCTCCTCGTCGAAAGTGCAGGCACAATATTCTCCAATGTCCTCATCCAATTCACAAAGTTCTGTGTGTTGACACCAGATTTTGGCATGGTACAAAAGACAAATAAGATCGCCTCAAGTGAAAGGGTTTTCGATGTGAAAAAGTTTTGCGTCGCTCAGTGAAACAACTTTGATGTTTAGGTTATCGTCATCCGACCTCATCTTAGGGGCCGAACTGTACTCGGAGTGGCAGAATTTAGTGTTTTGAGTGCTTTTCATACGATTACGCCTTGAAGACCACCTTGGATGAAGGAGAACCCTACATGGATTGTCTTCTTCTCGTCGAGGCAATCGATTTTCATATATAAATCATCTTAATCCAAGTCCGTATGAAAAAGTTAAAGAAAATACACTGCAGACTAACCCAGAGCGAAAATGTGGTGCGAGGTACTAGACACCCACCCGGGTGATGTCTGATGGGTCGTGCGAGCGATTCAGCCCTTGAGACGGCCTTGAATCGAAAACCCATCTAGATCTGAGGTCGTACGCAATCTTGGGGGGGGGGGGGGGG
>LR738712.1:601370742-601392886 GCA_902687465.1 Secale cereale
TTCAGTCGGGTAATCCGAGCGAAAAGCTTACCATCCGAGTGAAAGCTTGCCGTTCGAGTAAAATAATGTCATCCGAGTGAAAATATTGTAGATCCGAACGAAATATTGCCATCCGAGTGAAAAGTTGTCATCCAAGTGAAAAAATCTAGCCGGGTGATCACAATGAAGGACCCTAATATCCGAGTGAGGAGATTCGAACCTGAGTGCTCCGACAAGAAGCTGAAAATGTGCCTGAAACGTTATTTGGATGCCCTCGGATGTAAAAGCGTTCAACGCGGAAGTTGTGTGTATCATCGAAATAATCAACTTTGCTTTCGGGGTCATTATTATCTGAGATAGTATACGGCCTGTAATGTCGCTACAAGACTTGGACAGTTCAGTCAGCTGCATGACCGAGTCCGACTGAAGGTTAAAGATGGTCTCTTGGAGTATTGAAGATGGCCTTGTTTGGAAAAGTGATCAACATGAGAGTTGTTCGTCTCGTCGGGGCACGCAAATTTGATGTTTGGGCCATATTGATCGAAGGTCATATGGAAATTCGATGTCCCACGCATGGAGCAAGGCAGAAGTTTGGGTAAGATTCAGACTGAATCCGAGTTGGACTAGAACTAGGAATGTTGGATGTGAATGACGGAAATATGCCCTAGAGGAAATAATAAAATGGTTATTATTATATTTACTTAATCATGATAAATGTTTATTGTTCATACTATAATTTTATTGACTGAAAAGGTAAATACATGTGTGAATACATAAACAAATACCGTGTCCTAGTGAGCGTCTACTAGACTAGCTCGTTGATCAAAGATGGTTAAGGTTTAGTAACCATAGACATGAGTTTTCATTTGATAATGGATCACATCATTAGGAGAATGATGTGATGGACAAGCCCCAACCGTTAACATAACATATGATCATTCAGTTTATTGCTACCACTTTCTTAATGTCAAATACATGTTTCTTCGACCATGAAATCATGCAACTCCCGGACTCCGAAGGAATGCCTTGTGTGCCATCAAATGTCACAACGTAACTGGGTGATCATAAAGGTGTTCCACATGTATCTCCGAAGGTGTCTGTTGAGTTGGCATGGATCGAGACTGGGATTTGTCACTTCGTATGACGGGTATCTCTGGGCCCTCTCGGTAATACAACATCACAAGAAGCTTAAAATCAAAGTGACTAAGGAGTTAGTTCTGGTATAATGTATTATAGAACGAGTAAAGAGAGTTGCCGATAATGAGCTTGAACTAGGTATGGAGATACCGACGATCGAATCTCAGACAAGTAACATACCGGCGGACAAAGGGAACTACATATGTTGTCATAACGGTTCGACCGATAAAGATCTTCGTGGAATATGTAGGAACTAATATGGTAATCTAGGTTACGCTATTGGTTATTGTTCGGAGAAGCCTCTCAGGCATGTCTACATCATTCTCGAACCCGTAGGGTCCACAAGCTTAACGTTCGTTGATGATATAGTATTATATGAGTTATGTATGTTGGTGACCAAATGTTGTTAAAAGTCCCGGATGAGATCAAAGACATGACGAGGAGCAACAGAATAGTCCGGAGGTAAAGATTGATATATGTGATAATAGTGTTTGGTCTCCGGAAGGGCTCCAGAATTCATCGGAATGGTTTCGGATGTTTCCCGAAATGTTCTGGTGCCAGAACACTTTATTTGGGCCATGGGGTAAAGCCCATGGGGCTTTAGGAAGGTGCAAAAGGCAGTTTTGCGGAGGCCAGGGGCCAGACGTCGAGGACCCTGGCATCTGGGCCAAACACCGAGGTCCCTGGCGTCTGGTCCTGGAGTCCGAGAAGGACTCTTGCCTTGCGTGCCAAACCGACTTTGAGGAGGCTCTTTCTCCAAGAAACGACCTCAGGGCTCAACATATAAATAGAGAGGCAGGGCTAGCACCCGGAACACATCAAGATTCACCAAGCCGCGTGCCGGCAACCCTGCCCCCTCTAGTTTATCCTATGTCATAGTTTTCGTTATGCTTGGTGAAGCCCTGTGGAGATTGTTCTTCACCACCACCTTCACCACACCGTCGTGCTGCAGAAACTCATCTACTACTTCGCCCCTCTTGTTAGATCAAGAAGGCCAGGACGTCATCGAGCTGCATGTGTGCTGAACGAGGAGGTGTCATACATTCTTTACTTGATCGGGATGGGTCGTGAAGGTGTACGACTACATCAACTGCGTTGATAATCACTTCCGCTTAGCGACCTACAAGGGTATGTAGAAGCTCTCCCCCTATCGTAGCTATGCACCTCCATGGATAGATCTTGCGTGTGTGTAGAAATTTTTGTTTTCCATGCAACGTTCCCCAACAATGGCATCATGAGCCAGGTCTATGCGTAGATGATATGCATGAGTAGAACACAAAGGAGTTGTGGGCGGTGATGTTCATACTGCTTACCACCAACGTCTTATTTTGATTCAGCGGTGTTGTGAGATGAAGCGGCCTGGACCAACCTTACATGTCCACGTACATGAGACCGGTTCCACCGACTGATGCAACTTGTTTTGCATGAGGTCGCTGGCGGGTGTCTGTTTCTCTTACTTTAGTTGAATCGAATATGACAACGGTCGGTCCTTGCAAAAGGTTAAAACAACATACTTGATAATCAACGTTTTAGTTTTGTGTAGGTAAGAACGATTCTTGCTAGTTACGCATATCAGCCACGTAAAACTTGCAACAATAAAGTAGAGGACGTCTAACTTGTTTTTGCAGGGTATGTTGTGATATGATATGGTAAGACGTGATGTGATATACATTGTTGTATGAGATTATCATTGATATGATATGGTAAGACGTGATGTGATATACATTGTTTTATGAGATTATCATGTTTCGTAATATCGACAACCGGTAGGAGCCTTAGGGTTGTGTTTTAATTATTGTATGGCTTGCATGTCAATCATTAAGCGCCGTGTAATTACTTTACTTTATCGTTATGCGTTAGCAATAGTTGTAGAAGCAATAGTTGTCAAGACGACCCCGACGCAATGATGGAGATCAAGGTGTCGCGTCGGTGATGATGAAGATCACGATGTTGCTTTGGAGATGGAGATCAAAAGCATAAGATGATGATGGCCATATCATGTCACATATTTTGATTGCATGTGTTGTTTATCCTTTATGCATCTTATTTTGCTTAGAACGATGGTAGCATTATAAGATGATCCCTTCACTTAATTTGAAGATAAAAGTGTTCTCCCCGAGTATGCACCGTTGCTAAAGTTCGTCGTTTTGAAGCACCTCGTGATGATTGGGTGTGATAGAGTTTACGTTCACACAGGGCCGGTCCTGAGATTTTGGGGGCCCGGGGCGAGAGTAAAAGTCGGGGCCCTTAATATAGACATCTTAACAATAACATTGAATATAGGTACATGTATTATTAAGCACTTAAATGCTTTCAATACTAGTACACATATGAAATACTTATAAATATTACCTTTAATAATAATTCTAACATTCCTTGATGCAAAATCACTTATGATGGGGTCGCTCTCAATATCATGCAATAATTTCTTCTCAGTTCCATAATCTTGCCAAACCATATAACCTCTCTTGCGTCGTTGGTGACCTGATATAGTTCTTCAATAGTTTCGACTTCAAAAGGCTTCTTCCAGCCTATACAATAGTCATAGGTATAGTAAATAAGATGTGATAAGCAATAGAGATATCAGGATAACAACCAACTTCTCTTGACATGCTCTAAAACTCCATAGCATATATTACGGTCATCTGGCAAAGTGAATCCCGCAATTTTCAAGTCAGAAATAAGATCATATACCTCAACATCGCATGAACTATGAAGAGGGAAAGTTTCTCCAAATTTTGTGCACCACTCTTTAAGTTCATTATCAACAACGACTTCATAGTTTCCGAGCTAAAAAGAATCCAAATATACCTTTAAACACCATAGGTTCTTTAAATCTACCCTTCAAAGAAGTGATAGCTATCAACCAAAACAAAAAAACATTTAAGTTAGACAGCCTTCTCAAATTCTAGAATTTCTTCTCGACAATCACTTTCGTCAAATTGTTTTTTCCTTGTAACATGATGTCTTATCGGAAAAAATGGACCTACACTCATTTCATTTGTATAACTTTGGCAATTATTAAACTAGCAGAAAACCCCTCATCTCTCTCTATATATATCTTAAAATATTGTGTTATACCGTGTATTTTCTTTCTTTTCCTTTTATTGCTACCAGATGCATATTTTCTTCCAGATGATATGATGACACAATTGTGAAAGAAAAATCATTAATTGTTTAACAATGCCATTAGGCCGGCTATGCATGTACATAACCACAACAAGAATACATGTTATACCTTGGATGGCCCAATCAGTGATGGACGGAAACGAGAGCCGGATTACGACGGGCCCCCGGCGAATTGAAATCGGCGGCGAGGGACTGATGATCTAAACTAGGATTAGGATTAGGAGAAAAGGAGAAAGAAGCGTCGAGTGCGCAGTCGTGAACAATCAAAGCCTCGGCGGTCGCTAGAATCGCTGCGTCAATGCGAGTTCAAATAGGAAGGGATCAATCACTCCTATTTTTACGTGAAAAAAAGGAAAGAAACGATTGTTGCTGTTGTGCCTCGCTGACCTGCTGCGTGAGTGCTGCATGCTGCCTGAGGCCCAGCCGGCCAGCCCGATAGGCCCATTTTTTTTCTGATCTCTGAAAAATATCAAATATGTTTGGACATATAGCCTACGTATGTACATACCTGGAGAGGGCCACCTGAACTTTGGGGGGCCGGGCGACCGCCCCCTGCCCCTCCCTAGGGCCGGCCCTGCGTTCAGATCCAACGGGTGTAAGCTAGTTTTGCACAAGCAGAATACTTGGGTTAAAGTTGACGAGCCTAGCATGTATATGTTGGGGAACGTAGTATTTTAAAATTTCCTACGATCACGCAAGATCTATCTACCAGATGCATAGCAACGAGAGGGAAGAGTGTGTCTACGTACCCTCGTAGACCGAAAGCGGAAGCGTCTAGTGACGTGGTTGATGTAGTCGAACTTCTTCGCGATCCAACCGATCAAGCACCGAATGTACGGCACCTCCGCATTCAGCACACGTTCATCTTGATAACGTCCCACGAGCTCTTGATCCAGTTGAGCTTCACGGGAGAGTTTCGTCAGCACTACGGCGTGGTGACGGATATGATGAAGCTACCGGCGCAGGGCTTCGCCTAAGCACTGCAACGGTATGATCGAGGTGTGTTTCTGTGGAGGGGGGCACCGCACATGGCTAGAACAATGTTTCTTCTGTGTGTTTGGGTGCCCCCTGCCCCCGTATATAAAGGAGCAAGGGGGAAGGTGCGGTTGGCCTTCTAGGGCGCGCCGGGAGTAGGATTCCTACTCCTAGTAGGAATAGGAATCCCCTTTCCTATTCCTACTAGGAGTAGGAAAGGAAGGGGGAGAGAAGAAGGAAGAAGAGGGGCGCCTCCCCCCTTTCCTAGTACAACTAGGAACCCTAGGGGAGGGTGCGGCCAGCCCTATGGGCTGCCTCTCTCTTTCCCTCAATCGCCCACTATGGCCGATACTCCATGGGGGGGGGGGGTTCCGGTAACCCCCTCCGGCACTCCGGTTAAATCCGAAACGTTTCCGGAACACTTCCGGTGTCCGAATATAGTCGTCCCATATATCAATCTTTACGTCTCGGACATTCCGAGACACCTCGTCATGTCCGTGATCTCATCCGGACTCTGAACTACCTTCGGTACATCAAAACTTATAAACTCATAATACCAATCGTCATCAAACGTTAAGCGTGCGGACCCTACGGGTTCGAGAACTATGTAGACATGATCGAGACTCATCTCCGGTCAATAACCAATAGCGGAACCTGGATGCTCATATTGGCTCCTACATATTCTACGAAGATCTTTATCGGTCAAACCGCATAACAACATACGTTGTTCCCTTTGTCATCGGTATGTTACTTGCCCGAGATTCGATCGTCGGTATATCAATACTCAGTCCAATCTCGTTACCGGCAAGTCTCTTTACTCGTTCCGTAATACATGATCCCGTGACTAACTCATTAGTCATTTGCTTGCAAGGCTTATTATGATGTGTATTACCGAGAGGGCCCAGAGATACCTCTCCGACACTCGGAGTGACAAATCCTATTCTTGATCTATGCCAACACCACGAACACCTTCGGAGACACCTGTAGAGCATCTTTATAATCACCCAGTTACGTTGTGACGTTTGATAGCACACAAGGTGTTCCTCCAGTATACGGGACTTGCATAATCTCATAGTCATAGGAACATGTATAAGTCATGAAGAAAGCTATATCAGTAAAACTAAACGATCATAGTGCTATGCTAACCGATGGGTCTTGTCCATCACATCATTCTCCTAATGATGTGATCCCGTTGATCAAATGACAACTCATGTCTATGGCTAGGAAACATAACCATCTTTGATCAATGAGCTAGTCTAGTAGAGGCATACTAGGGACATACTGTTTTGTCTATGTATTCACACATGTATTAAGTTTCCTGTTAATACAATTCTAGCATGAATAAAAGACATTTATCATGATATAAGGAAATATAAATAACATCTTTATTATTTCCTCTAGGGCATATTTCCTTCAGTATATACATGGTCTCGGAACACTGGAGACTGAAAGGTCGAACATGAGTCATATAGTAGAAATGGTTAACATGAAGATGTCCACCGTTGAAGACTACTCCATCTCACGTGATGATCGGATATGGTTTAGTTTGTATGGATCATGTATCACTTAGACAACTTGAGTGATGTTGATTTAAGTGGGAGTTTATTAATAATTTGATTAATTGAACTTAATTTATCATGAACTTAGTCCTGGTTGTCTTTCCAAATATATGTTGTAGATAAATGGTCTGTGCTACTATTCCGTTGAATTTTAATGTGTTCCTAGTTAAAGCTAAGTTGGAAGATGGTGGTAGCAACTACACGGACTAGGGGTCCGTAACTTGAGGATTATCCTCATTGCTGCATTGAAGAATTATGTCCTTGATGCTCCGCTAGGTGACAAACCTGCTGCAAGAGCTGATGTAGATGTTGTACGTCTGGCAAGCTTGATCTGATGTCTACTCGATAGTTTAGTGAGCCATGTTGTACGGCTTAGAACGGGGACAAAATCGTTTTGAACACGACAGAGTATATGAGATGTCCCAAGAGCTGAAATTGATATTTCAAGCTAATGCCCGGTTTGAGAGATATGAAGTCTGCAACAAGTTCTTCAGCTGTAAAATGGAGGAGAACAGTTCACATACTCAGAATGTCTGGGTACTACAACCACTTGACTCGGCTGAGAATTGAGCTCCTAGATGAGTGAATTATTGATAGAGTTCTTCAATCACTGCCAAGCTATAAAGGCGTCGTGATGAACTATAATATGCAAGGAATGACTAAAACGATTTACGAGCTCTTTGTGATGCTGAAATCGGCCGAGGTTGAAATCAAGAAAGAGCATCAAATGTTGATGGTTAATAAGACCACCAGTTTCTAGAAAGATGGCAAAGTGAACAAAGGTATATTTGATATACATGTTATTGATGTGTTCCTTACTAGTGCTCGTAGTAGCGCCTGGTTATTTGATACTGGTTTGGTTGCTCATATTTCTAACCCGAAACAGGAGATGCGGAATAAACGAAGACATGCTAAGGACGAGGTGATGATGCGCATGGGAAATGGGTCCAAGGTTGATGTGATCATCGTTGGCACGCTACCTCTACATGTACCTTCAGGATTAGTTTTATACATCAATAATTGTTATTTGGTGCCAGCGTTGAGCATGAACATTATATCTGGATCTTAAACTTGATTATTATCAGATGGTTATTCATTTAAGTCAGAAAATAATGGTTATTCTATTTATATTAGTAACATCTTTTATGGTCATGCACCCTTAGTGAAAGGTCTATTCTTGTCGAACCTCGATTGTAATGATACGTATATTCATAATATTGATGCCAAAGATGCAAAGTTGATAATGATAGTGCAACATACTTGTGGCACTGCCGTTTAGGTCATATTGGTGTACAGCGCATGAAGAAACTCCATGCAGATGGACTTTTGGAATAACTTGATTATGAATCATTTGATACTTGCGAACCATGCCTAATGGGCAAGATGACTAAAACTCTGTTCTCGAGAACAATGGAGTGAGCTAATGACTTATTGGAAATAATACATACCGATGTATGCGGTCCGATGAGTGTTGAAGCACGCGGCGGGTATCGTTATTTTCTAACCGTCACATATGTTTTGAGTAGGTATGGGTATATCTACTTGATGAAACATAAGTCTGAAACATTCGAAAAGTTCAAAGAATTTCATAACGAATTAAATGGAGAATCATCGTAATAAGAAAATAAAATTTCTACGATCTGATCGCAGAGGTGAATATTTGAGTTGCATATTTGGCCTTCATTTAAAACAATGTGGAATTGTTTCACAACTCACGCCACCTGGAACACCACAGTGTAATGGTGTGTCCGAACGTCGTAACCGTACTTTATTAGATATGGTGCGTTCTACGATGTCTCTTACCCATTTCGAGTCCGCTTAGTATTTTTTTTCGCCCGTTTTGCCGTGTGAGGACTGTTTAGAAAAAAAAGAGAGGAACCGACCTAGTCGGGCCGTGTCCGACCGGGACTCCGCCTGGGGGCCTTTAAAATCCCAACCGGCCGCCCCAGTCAGCCCACCCCACTCGAGCCGCCCTAACCCTAGCCCTCCTCAAAAAGCGCACGCCGCCGCCAGCCCGCCGCACCGCCGGTCGCCGCCGCCTCGCCGGAGCCTCGCTGCCGCCGGAGGCATAGCCGCCGCCGTCGGTTTTCTCGGAAAACCGATCAACTTTTTTTAAAGAACCCTAGATCCCATTTTTTCGGTTAGTTTCGGTTTTCTGTCGGTTTAGTTAAATAGCGACGTTCGTCCGTACGTTCGTTTTACCGAACATTGTTCATCCGTTAGTCACAGACAACGAACGTTCGTTCGTTAGCCTGTTTGTCAGTTTTTCTTTTTCGGGGTTTTTCCGTGATTATTTTCGATCGCGGTTTCTGCCCTGATCTTCGTTTTAGTTTTTCTTTTCGCTCGTAAGTCGAAATCAGGTGATTCAAGCACCTAGATTTTCGTCTCGAAGCCCTATTTCCGTTTAACCAACTTGAACAAGGTTTTGATACTATAAAATTTGACTTTAGTTCAATCTAGTAAACGGATCTTGTTTCTTTCGTAGTTTGAGTTTCGTTGCTCCGTTTGATTTGATTCTTTTTGCAAACCGGAGTTTTCTAGTTGAACTTTCTGGTTAGATCTTCTTATTTGAGTTTTACCCATGCATCTTTGCTTGGTTGCTTATGTATACTATTGTTTGTTTACGATAGAATTCCCGGAGTGTGAAGCGTGCTACTACGAGTCCCTAGGTTTTGCGAATCATCAGCAAGGCAAGTAACACTTTGATCATACCCTTTATTACCCAGTTTTTATGCATTAGATCAAACCCTCACACATTGCATGAGTAGGATCTCTTAACTTGTGGGTCTGGGAAGTAGATTGAGGTAGAACCAATTACCTGCATTATTTTCAAACCACTCGGAGTGACTTCTACATTATGCTTAGGTTGCCATGCTATGCTCGTAGACGTGTATTGGGTTTGAGAGTATCCATGACAGATGTGATATTGTTAATTAATGGTTCAACTTAAGGTGGCTACTTTAATACACATCTGGGTGGATTGGTTGTAGGGCACCTGGAGAATCCAGTGTTGCCCTAGGATATCCCGGGGTTCTGTGTGATTATCCTATGGAATGTCACCCAGGCTGAAAGGGATCATAAGCCTATTCATGCTAGAAACTTCCGTGTGCAGCCACAATGCCATTATGGGCTCTGGCATAGTTGAGTATGTTGTGTGAGCTCTTTCAGTGGTGGACTAGCAGATGTAGGGGAAAGTAGGTGTACCGGTCCACCCGGGGTAAAGAGTAAATGCTTCTGAAAGACTGTGTCTCGGCCATCCGTTTCTCAAGCACCATGCAGAGCAAGAAAAACCAACGGAGGAGATCGAGTCTTGTGGGGAAAAGTGCGCAAACCTCTGCAGAGTGTACAAACTAATCATGATTAGCCGTGTCCCTGGTTATGGACATCTTGAGTATCTGGTACTTGAATTATTGGTTGATCTCATCACTCTAAAACTAATTTGCTGGGTTAATGATGACTACTTTAATTGGGATTGAGTTGGAGGAACCTTCTCAATGATATTTCAACTACCATGATAGTTAAAATAAAATTTATTCCATTGTTGTAGGGAAAAATTGGCTTTATGCAAAAACTTTAACCTTGGAACCTCCACCAGCCATATATGCATGTAGTGTTAGCCTTTATTCTGTTACTTGCTCTACTGTGTTATCTTGCCAGCATATTCCATGTGCTGACCCATTTCGGGCTGCAACATGTCATGTTGCAGAATTTTCAGAAGAAGAGTAAGGTGCGGTAGGTCGTTTGTCATGCACTCAGCTATGCCGTTGGAGTTGATGGACTCACTTATCTTCCAAGCCTTCCACTGTTATCGTGTTAGATGGCCTTATGCCATATTATTTTGTAATAAGTTCTCTTTTGAGACATTCGATGTAATAAGTGTGTGATTGCCACTCTGTTATAAATCCTTCAAGTACTGTGTGTGCCAGCATTACCGATCCAGGGATGACACCAAACACAGAGACTTCGGTCCATTCGGATTGTGGTCGCTACAATCATCGACCCCTACTACGCGAAGAGGAAGCAAGAGAGCAATAAGGACAAGAATTCCTGGCATAGTGTGTGGCATAAGAGACTGAATGAACAACATGTCAAGTACGCGGCCATGGACGCGTACACAAGGTACGAGATGTACAGGCGGATTGATGATATGAGGAATTGTCTTCTTCCTGACCCAGCCGAGGGATCGAGCCACATAGCAGTGGCAGGAGCATCACAAGAAGTAGATGACTAGACGATCGTTTCTCCTACTTTAGAATGCATGCAATTGTTTATTGAGGTGTGTGCGAATGATCTGTATAGTCATTTATGTAATTGGATGTTTATTTCAGTTATATATATATATATATATATATGCATGTTATTCTACTGTAGACAGAGCAATTCACACGACTTATTAGCAACAATCGTCTGTGTTATTATTGGTCTTCGCACACATTTCAGATTACGGACCTGTTTGCCGCGTATCACACACATCTTGTTCAGTTGAACCGTTCCCATTGTGTTGCCTAATCACACACAGTTCATCCCAGTGAACCGTATGTTGTATATCGCACACGCTTTCATCTGGCTGCCCGTTTCTTTTGTGCCTCCTCATCCCAAACAGTTAATTGAGCTGAACCGTATGCCCTACATCGCACACGCGATTAAATTTTGAACCGTGTTTGATGCATCTGTCATCGCAAAAGTTTTGCACATTTTTTGACGGTTTTTTTACACCACCGTTTGCGATTATGGCATCGCACATAGTTTCGTCGAAGGGTCTCTGATCGTAGTGTCGCATTTGGACCATCCTGCAGTAGTGGCTAATTTTTTTAAAATAATACATTTTTTTATTAAATTTCATAAATATTACACGGGAAAAAAATTCAGAAATAATACACCGTCGGCCCGCTGCAGGCCGACTGCTTCTAGTCAGCCCACAGCAGGCCGGCTGGGCCTCATCGGCCAGCAGCGGGTCGAGCTGCCACGTGCCAGCCGCTCATTGGGCTGGCCACGTCGCGAGGGGGAGAGCGTTGGCTGTCGGCGCGGGCTGGTCATGGGGCGCTCCTGTCGGCCAGCCACAGACCGATCGGCTTGCTGCGGGCCGACAGGGTGTGCCCCCCCGCCGCGGCTGCCTCCTTCTCCTTTCCTTCTTCTTTCTCCCAGGCATAGCTCGTTCTTATCTTCTTCTCTTCTCTGTTCTTCTTTCTCCCTCTCCTCACACACATATTCTCCAATTTGTACACCCAACTCACCCATTTTTTTGCGGATTTGGCATCGTGAATGGGTTCTACGTAGTTAGGGGAGCCAAGGGATACCTCGATCTACTCATGGGGTAGCTTGTGGTGTTCGTGGTGAGCATTTTGGTGGAGCTTTTTTTGAGCTCACTGGTGGAGGTTGTGGCGGTGGTGGTGGTGAAGCTCGGGCAGTGTGGTGTAGGCAGTGGGGGTGGTCGAGCTCCGGCGTTGCTGGGGGAGTTTTCGGCTCCGGTTCCGTTGATTGAAGCCCGCCGTTCGTCGTTCGTTTGCACGCTTCAAGGGTATATTTCAACACACATTTTATCTCTGGTAATTATTTGGTAGTATTCCATACTATATGCGGATGTCAAATATTCAAAGTATTTTTTAGGTCTGTGAATATTTTTAGTTGGTCCGTAAATATATACATGTCTAATATTTAGTAGTGCGGATATTTGAAAGCGTTGCTTATTATTTGTCTGTCGTTGTTGGAAAAAAAATTAGGTGAGCCGAGATGTCTGATGTAGTGAAGTTCATATTTTACTATGGTCCTGGTACTGTCCAGACAACTGAGATGTGAGCTGATCTGAGTGAATTTTCTCACATAGAGGTGCCAATGAACGCGCCTCAAACATGGTCAGTTAGTCAGTTGAAAGAATGGATTGTGGAAAGTTTAGGGCTAGATACTGTAACGCACACAGTCAATGTTCATGCATTGTGGACACGGTCAAGTTCAACAATATTT
This sequence comes from Secale cereale, assembly GCA_902687465.1. Lineage (NCBI taxonomy): Eukaryota > Viridiplantae > Streptophyta > Magnoliopsida > Poales > Poaceae > Secale > Secale cereale. Next base: position 601,383,483 of record LR738712.1, read on the forward strand.
TTTTATTTGAGGCCAATAGAGTGAGACTCCGAGTGGGTGCGGTGGTTACAAGGTTGTGAACATAGGGGATGCAATCCTGTTGCCTTAGTGATTCCCGTCATGAATGAGGTCACTGCACATGAAGGCGAGGGTGGCTACAATCCTGGGCTGAGTAGTGGAGGGAGGCAGTTATCTATGTCAAATGCTGGGGATGCTGGTTACGGACCAGGACAGAGCAACTAGTTAGAAGGAGGAAATGTTGCTGGTTACGAACCAGGGCAGAGTAATCAGGTAGAAGGAGGAAATGCTGATGGTGTTTACATTGGCGAGGTGGACGCTGACAAGGTAGATGGGCACATGCAGGACCAGATGGAAGAAGAAGACACCGATGTTGATATGGGTCATGCCGATGATTCTGACGAGTCGGATGAGGAAGACAATGAAGAGGAGGCCCCGAATCCTGCATCATGGAATCATGACTTCTCATCTGCAATGACAGTCAACGATGGACATGATTCTGCCTGACAATATCACCAGAACAATATTGCGACGGGAGCTATGTATCCGAACAAGCAAGCTATGAAGGATGCAATAATTAATTGGGCAATGTCCACGCAAAGGGTTTTCACAGCTCAGGTGTCAAGTCAGAAATACCTCACAATGGTATGCAAGTATGCAGATTGCCCTGCTAGGGTGCACGGCTATCTACCTAAGTATGGCACAAGTTGGGTGATCAGTGACTTAGTGCATCACACTTGTCTTATTCCGTGCATCCCTCAAGATCATGTCAACCTTTCATCGCCGCTTATTGCTCGGTTGTTTTACGATGAGATAGTGCAGGGCAAAGCTATGGAAGTGAAGGCAATCCAGACAAAAGTCTTCGCCAGGTTAAAGTACAGAATTTCTTATGGCAAGGCTTGGAGGGCTAAGCATTTGGCGCTGGAGAGGAGATTTGGTTCTTATTTTGATGCATATGACTCTGTTGTCAAGCTCCTCCGCACACTGCAGCAGCGGAATCCAAGCACCTATATCGATATCCAAGACCTCTTCATGCCAGAATTCCCAACTGTGAGAGTGTTGCATCGTCTCTTCTTCTCTTTTGGTGTATGCATCGAAGCTTTCAGGCATTGCCGACCGGTGATATGTGTAGATGGTACATTTCTCACAGGCAAGTACAAAGGTCAGATCCTAATAGCCATAGGTCAAGATAGCCAAAATCAAGTTGTCCCACTCGCATTTGCTTTCGTGGAGAGTGAGAACATTGAGAGTTGGACATGGTTCTTCAGGCAGTTGAAAATATCCGTTGTTAAGGAGAAGCCCAATGTGTGCATCCTTCATGACAAGCATGCAGGTATACTCAGTGCGATAAGGACACTGACAAATCCAGGCCCTGAGGAACAAACTCCATGGCAGGACTTGCAGAGCCGTTGGTGCATGCGCCATCTGGGGGCTAATTTCTTCTCGCGGTTCAGAAACAAGAACTTGATGAATCTATTAAAAAAACTCCGCAAGCAGAACCAGTTATGGAAGTACAATTTTATACATGACAGACTTAATGTGTGCATGCAGAGACATGTTAGGGACAGGAGAGCTGCAAGAGATGCAGCGGTGAGGGCACATGTTGAAGCAGTAGCTGCACAGTTGGCAACAGGAACATCGGCCGTGGAGGAGGAGCCTGTTGGGCTATGTGACTTGCCAAGATTTGACCCACCAGGTACTAGGAGAAGGCTCGGGAGGTCGATTAAAACCTTCCAGCAGTGGATATAGCATGAGCCTCTTGAGAGGTGGTCTTTGCTACATGACACACATGGAGCAAGGTACGGTGTCATGACAACCAACCTCGCCGAAACATACAACTTTGTCCTCAGAGGAAACCAGGCATTGCCAGTTACAGCCATCATTGAGGGTATTTTCTATGGCACCATGAGAGATAGACATCAAAAAGCAAAGCAACATATCTTGAACAACCCGAATACACGTTACTATGAAAGAGTCACAAAGTACATGGACAACAAGATGCAAAAAGCTAGGTCACACACTGTAGTCGCCATCGATAATCAAGAAAGAAGGTTTGAGGTCCGCTTAGCCAACAACACATTTGGATGTGCAAATGAGATGAGGACACATGAGGTGAAAATTGGAAATGAAGCCTGGCCAACATGTGAGTGCACATGCAACAAACCAAAATTGCTTCACCTACCTTGCTCACATGTACTTGCTGCTTGCGGGCAGCTTGGATTGGACGCAATATCGTTTGTGTCTCCATATTTTCTAAAAGAGTCTGTCCTGAATACCTGGACACGTGAGCTGATGGGTTTTCGATTAATGGGTAACTTCAACACCGTCAACCCCACCGAAAGGCGTTACATTCCAAACCCAGAGCATAAGCGTACAAGTAGAGGCAGACGTTAGTGTCATTGCATCCAGAATGATATGGATGAATCTGAAGTAGGAGGTCCAACAATTCAATGCATTCTATGCAATGAATTTGGCCATAGGGACACTAATTGTCCTACTTTTATCACTGCTAGTGGTACTGGGGGTGGACGTGGCAACTGGGGACGAAGAGGAGGCAGAGGAGTAAGAGGTAGAGGAAGAAACTAAGCCAGCAGTACTATGTTCTGAATTTGTATTACGTGTGGCACTATGTTCTGAATTTGTATTAAGTGTGGAACTATGTTTGAAATTTGTATTAAGTGTGGCACTATGTTTGAAATTTGTATTAAGTGTGGCACTATGTTTGAAATTTGTATTAAGTGTGGAACTATATTTGAAATTTGTATTAAGTGTGGCACTATGTTTGAAAATTTGTATTAAGTGTGGCACTATGTTTGAAAATTTGTATTAAGTGTGGCACTATGTTTGAAAATTTGTTTAAAGTGTGGCACTATGTTTTGAATTTGTATTAAGTGCGGCACTATGTTCTCAACTTGTATTAAGTGTGTCAACTATGTGCAGGAATGTCGGGAATGGGGTTGCTTCATGGGGACATTGATAGGGGTCATCGTGCTGCGATTTGGTCTGAGCGGAGGCTTGAGCCTCTGGTCACTCGCACTCCTAAGGAGCACTGCAGGATACACCTAGGATGGGAACAAAGGTACATGCTTTATTAATTTGCACACTGACATGCATATTAATTGGAGACACTAACTGTAATGTTCTGTGATGAAGGTTGAAATGGGCCGGCCTTTTACCTTTCGCGCGTCTGGTTGAGTCTATCCCGGGCTGGAAACGCCTCGCCATCGACTCCTCCTTGTTGAGCTGCTTAGTGGACCGTTGGAGGCCAGAGACCCACATGTTTCACTTCCGATGGGGAGAGATGGCTCCTACTCTAGAGGATGTGTCACTTTTGCTCGGACTACCGTTGGCAGGTCATGCCATAGGACCGTTGGACGCACCGGCTGGTTGGGAGCGAGGTCTTACACATCGTTTTCATGGTGTTTATCCGAATGCTCCGGATCTCGTATGGGAGCATCACGGACCTAAGTATGAGTGGTTGCTCAATTTCCAGGTTAATTTCCCTACCTATTATCTTCAACTTATCGTGCACATAGTTTTATGGAAAATACACGTGGCTTACTAAAACTTTCTTTATGCTTAATGTAGATACAGAAGTTCCCGGCGCCGATGACTGTGGAACAGATCACTAGGAGCCTGGAGGCCTACTTAATGTGGATTTTCAGCAAGGTGATGTTCACAGAGAACTATGTCACCACTATTAGCGCGCTCTACATCCCTATGGCACTCGAGATAGCGAGCGCTCAGACGGCTGATCAGATCAGACAGAGGAGTTGGGGTTCGGCGGTCCTAGCGGCTACGTACCGAGGTATGTGCAACGACTGCCAATTTACATCGAAAAAGCCAACCCTTCTTGGATGCCCTCTATTCCTTCAGCTGTGGTCGTGGGAGAGGTTCTCTATAGGGTGACCAGACGTACTTGTGAATCAGCCTATAGACGCCAGGTTTGATGCTGACGGCATCGGCATGCCTACTTTCGGTCTGTGTTGGACACGTCGCGAGGTATGTATCGGTGTATAGTTTAATGCAACTTTTTGAGCACAAAAGATAGTTCTATGCTAGAGGGTACTAACTTTTATTTTCTACAGAGGCGATTTGCTAGTGATCAGACCAGGAAGGCATACACGGCATTGAACGAGCAGTTCAATACGTACACTAGGGTCATCTGGCAGCCCTACACGGAAGTGGCCATAGAAGCGAGATACCCCAGTGGTTTGTCTGTGCTATGCACGAGGGACCGAGATTACTGGATGACAAAATCGAAGATCATCTTCGATGTCTTCGTCGAGGAGATGGCACAACAAAGGGTTATGAGGCAATTTGGTCTTCTGCAGTTGGAGCTGCCGCCCCCTACAGAGAACCCGGTGCCAACACACATCCACAGGTATTTACCAGTTTTTCAATGTTGCATTATCTTTCATAGTACTCCTTTTCAAGAATTAGATAATTGTTGAACATACACCGCAATTTTAGGACGACAAGGAAGGGCATGACTAGGACAACTGCCAAGTGGCTGGTTCGACTAGAGCCGTATGTTATAGAATGGGAGACATCAAACACACATTTATGGCACAAGAATCATGATTTTGATCTCAATGAATTCAATCTCTATTTGCGGCGCTACATGAACGGAACACGGTTGCGCATCGTTGAGCACTCTCACCCAGAGGAGATACCTGACCCTACTCCATCGGATATGTACCCGAGCTATGATACTTCGGGCTCTAGGCAGTACGCGGTAAGATATATTTTTCCTAAATATAGTTGTCACATATTTTTGACGTGCATACTTAATAACCAAGGAGAGAATTTGCAGGCTAGCTTGACACACGAACTCTACAACGACGTGACCACCTTTGGACGATCACTGTCGTCTGGACCTCTTCTTCAGCACCGTCCTGTGCTACAACCCTTCTTGGAACGAATGCAAAACAAGATTCGGGCTGTCTACGAGGCTATCACGTGCACCCGGAGAAGTGACGTTGTTCAGCACCAACAGCAGCAACCACGTCACTCCACACACCGACATCAGCCACGTCTGCGTCTTGCACATCAGCCGACTATGAGGGCACCCCCTCCTGACCAACCTGGCAGTTCGGCGTGGCAGCACCCAAAGCACTTTGGTCCCACGTCGAGCTTCGTGTTTTCTCCCCAGCCACGGCAACAGGGTCCCTCGTCGAGCTTTGTGTTTCAGCCGGAGCAGCCGTCACAGCCAGCAGGTATGTGTATTGTTTTCAATATTAATTTAGGCAACCTTATTCTGCATGACTTGATGTTCCATCGTTCAGGAGCCTACGGATATCATGCGTCTATGTCTGCATCACATGATACGTGGGGGAGTGATCAACGTCCTGAGGACAACATATAGGGTCAGATGTCGCAGCACATCCAGTGGCCGGACATGTTTTTGACTCCTCCACCTGGCCCGACACAGGATACACAGTATGACCAGGGTGAGTCTGAGATTCCGCCTCGTATCATCAGGCCAATACATAGGTACGGATGGACAACGCCTCAAGATCCGCCTCCGCGCCAGGGCAGACATCGTCAGTGACGCTTCTATCTATCAGTAGAGACATGACCATTTACTTCTGTATGAGACTTATCTCTATTCTATGTATGAGACAAATGACTATGTATTTATGTATGAGACATATGACTACTCTATTTTAGTCTCTGCTATTTAGATAGAACATAATGCTCATACAACAAGAAAGTACAAACAACTAGATAGAACTACATCTAAATTAAACGGCACGTACGACTTAACTGACAACATAAATGATAAAAACTACATGAAGTCATCATCGTCATCCTTCATCGATGCAGAACTCTTGCCCTTCGACGATGAAAAACTCTTACCCTTTGACGATGAAGAACTCTTGCTCTTCGACGATGCAGAACTCTTGCTCTTCGATGATGGAGAACTTTTGCCCTTCGACGATGCTGAACTCTTACCCTTTGACGATGTAGAACCCGGAAGCAGTGGCATGAAGATATAGTCTTTATCCTCATTGTCCTCGGTCCATAGAAAAGTATGTTCTGCTGCACACTTTAGGTATGATTCACCGTTCGATTGTTGCTTCTTCCATCTCCCCTGCAACCTCAGAAGTTCTTCCCGTATCTCCTCAAAGGTCCTGAAAGGCCACCCTCACCTACTTAGTGCGTGAGCCAGCTCATTCAGTAGGGTGTCAGTACTGATGAGCTTCTCCCATGGAACTATCTTGTTGTCTACCCTAAAATCGGCGGCTAAATCCAGAAGAGATCTGGACATACTAGGGTGAAAACTACGATCGAAAGGATATCCGGACATCTTGGCGAGACTACGAGACTACAACTGAATGCTTACCAACGTTACTGATGAGGGTGTTTTATAGACTCAGAACACAAAGAAAGGCGGGAACTCGGTAGCGGGAGATGCTGGCGGGAACTAGAGAGCGGGAAAATATGGCGGGAACGAGCAACGCGGGAAAATATGGCGGGAATGAGCAAAGCGGGAAAATTTGGCGGGAACGAGCAAAGCGGGAAAATATGCCGGGAACGAGCAAAGCGGGTAAATATGGCGGGAACGAGTAAAGGGGGAGGCAACTAGAGAGCTGGAAAAATATGGCGGGAACGAGCAAAGCGGGAACATATGGCGGGAAAGAGCAAAGGGGGAAAATATGGCAGGAAGGAGTGAATAATGTGCGAACATGCATCAGTTGGTAGCCAATTAGTTATAGTCGGCCAGCAAATAGCCGAATGAGCTCCTGTTGGCCAGCTGCAAGCCGACTAAACTCCTGTCAGCCAGCTGCTGGCCGACTGCAGGAGGGCTCGCGGCCGATAGGCCAATCGGCCAGCAGCAAACAAACTGGATCCCAGTCGGCCTGCTGTGGGCTGACTAGATCCAGTCGGCCTGCAGCGGGCTGACGGTGTATTATTTATGATTTTTTTTGTTCCCGTGTAATATTTATGAAATTTAATAAAAAATGTATTATTTAAAAAAAATTAGCGCAGTACTGCGGGCACCTCTTCCCATTGAAGATAAAGAGATCAAGTTGGCCAAACAAAACCCAATATCGGAGAAGAAATGCGAGGCTATAAGCAATCATGCATATAAGAGATCAAAGAAACTCAAATAACTTTCATGGATATAAAAAGATAGATCTGATCATAAACTTAAAGTTCATCGGATCCCAACAAACACACCGCAAAAAGAGTTACATCATATGGATCTCCAAGAGACCATTGTATTGAGAATCAAAAGAGAGAGATGAAGCCATCTAGCTACTAACTACGGACCCGTAGGTATACAAAGAACTACTCACGTATCATCGGAGAGACACCAATGGAAGTGGTGAACCCCTCCGTGGTGGTGTCTAGATTGGATCTGGTGTTTCTGGACTCTGCGGCGGCTGGATGAATATTTCGTTCACGCCCCTAGGGTTTTTGGAATATTGGGTATTTATAGAGCAAAGAGACAGTCCGGGGGCACCCGAGGTGGGCACAACCCGCCAGGGCGCGCCTGGGCCTCCTGGCACGCCCTGGTGGGTTGTTCCCTCCTCGGGACTCCCCCCAGGTGCCACCAGGGCCCATAGTGTTCCTTCTGGCACCAAAAAAACTCCAAAAAGTTTGCGGTGTTTGGGCTCCTTTTGATATTGATTTTCTGTGACGTAAAAAACATGCAGAAAATAGCAACTGGCACTTGGCACTATGTCAATAGGTTAGTACAAAAAATGATATAAAATGACTATAAAATGATTATAAGACATCCAAGATTGATAATAAAATAGCATGGAACAAACAAAAATTATAGATACGTTGGAGACGTATCAGCATCCCCAAGCTTTACTCCTGCTCGTCCTCGAGTAGGTAAGTGATAAAAACAGAACTTTTGATGTGGAATGCTACCTATCATGTCATATCATAATCTTTTCTTTATAGTATGGACATTTGGACTATTATATGTTTCAAAGCAATAGTCTAGTTTTGACATGATAATTTAGATACTCAAGCATATCAACAAGAAACCATGTCTTTTAAAATATCAATGCTAAAATAAGTTATCCCTCGCCCATTATGCTCTAACATTGATCCATTCATGAAACACACTGGTATATTAGTTACATCCAATGCTCAAGTACGATCATAGTGTTTCCTAGTTGGTACTTGTAAGAGAAGATGGAGACTATAATTCAAAAATAAAAATTGCATAAGTAAAAGAAAGACCCTTCGCAGAGGGAAGTAGGGATTTGTAGAGGTGCCAGAGCTCAAAGCTTAAATTGCGAGATAAAAAAATTTGGGAGGTATACTTTTCCCACCAACGAGAACGACTTGAGGTTCCCAACACTTTCCATGCTAGATATTGAAGGAAATATGCCCTAGAGGCAATAATAAAGTTGTTATTTGTATTTCCTTATATCGTGATAAATGTTTATTATTCATGCTAGAATTGTATTAATCGGAAACTTAGTACATGTGTGAATACATAGACGAAACAGAGTGTCCCTAGTATGCCTCTACTAGACTATCTCATTGATTAAAGATGGTTATGTTTCCTAACCACAGACATGAGTTGTCATTTGAATAACGGGATCACATCATTAGGAGAATGATGTGATGGACAAGACCCATCCGTTAGCTTAGCAACTTGATCGTTAAGTTTTTCTGCTATTTCTTTCTTCATGACTTATACACGTTCCTATGACTATGAGATTATGCAACTCCCGAATACCGGAGGAACACCTTGTGTGCTATCAAACATCACAACGTAACTAGGTGATTATAAAGATGCTCTCCAAGTGTCTCCAAAGGTGTTTGTGGTGTTGGCATAGATCGAGAATAGGATTTGTCACTCCGAGTGTCGGAGAGGTATCTTTGGGCCCTCTCGGTAATACACATCATAGTAAGCCTTGCAAGCAAATGACTAATGAGTTAGTCACGAGATGATGTATTACAGAAAGAGTAAAGAGACTTGCCGGTGACGAGATTGAACTAGGTATGATGATACCGACGATCGAATCTCGGGCAAGTAACATACCGATGACAAAGGGAACAACGTATGTTGTTATGCAGTTTGATCGATAAAGATCTTCGTAGAATATGTAGGAACCAATATGAGCATCCAGGTTCCGCTATTGGTTATTGACCGGAGATGTGTCTCGGTCATGTCTACATAGTTCTCGAACCCGTAGGGTCCGCACGCTTAACGTTTGATGACGATTGGTATTATGAGTTTATGAGTGTTGATGTATCGAAGGTAGTTTGGAGTCCCGGATGTGATCACGGACAAGACGAGGAGTCTCGAAATGTCCAAGACATAAAGATTTATATAGTGGAAGGTTATATTCGGACACCAGATGAGTTCCGGGGGTTATCAGATAAATACCGGAGTACCAAGACGTTAACGGAACCTCCCGGGGGGGGGG
>LR738712.1:601392973-601441076 GCA_902687465.1 Secale cereale
GGGGGTTATTGGGCCACATGGGCCCAAGTGGAGGAAGAGGAGGCGCGGCGAGCTAGGGGCGCGCGGCCCCCCTAGCCCAAACCGAATTGTACTAGGGGGCTGGCCCCCCTTTCCTTCTTCTTCTCCTCCCCTTCCTTCCTTTCCTACTCCAACTAGGGAAGGGGGGAATCCTACTCCCGGTGGGAGTAGGACTCCCCTAGGGTGTGCGATAGAGAGGGCCGGGCCCTCCCCTCCTCCACTCCTTTATATACGCGGGGAGGAGGCACCCCATAGAGACACAAGTTGATTTTAGCCGTGTGCGGTGCCCCTCCCCACAGTTACACACCTCGGTCATATTGTTGAAGTGCTTAGGCGAAGCCCTGCACTGGTAGCTTCATCATCTCCGTCACCACGCCGTTGTGCTGACGAAACTCTCCCGTGAAGCTCAACTAGATCAAGATCTCGTGGGACGTCATCAAGCTGAACGTGTGCTGAACGCGGAGGTGTCGTACGTTGGTGCTTGATCGGTTGGATCGCGAAGACGTTCGACTACATCAACCGCTTCACTAGACGCTTCCACTTTCGGTCTATGAGGGCACGTAGACACACTCTCCCCTCTCGTTTCTATGCATCTAGTAGATAGATCTTGCGTGATCGTAGGAAAATTTTGAAATACAACATTCCCCAATAGTGGCATCATGAGCCAAGTCTATGCGTAGATGATATGCACGAGTAGAACACAATGAGTTGTGGGCGATAATAGTCATACTGCTTACCAGGATGTCATACTTTGATTCGGCGGTATTGTGAGATGAAGCGGCCCGGACCGACATTACGCATACGCTTACACAAGGCTGGTTTCACCGTTACGAACACTCGTTACTTAAAGGTGACTGTGTAACGCCCCGGACACACCCGCCGGTGGTCGTTACTCCTGGCGGGATCTAGACTGGCCCCACACATCAATACTAGTCTTTTCTGCACACTTTGTCCTCACTCGTGCGCACCCGGGAGCAACTTCCCGGTCGGTCACCCATCCTGAAACTACTCCAAGCTGAGCACGCTTAACTTTGGAGTTCTATCCGAATGGGCTCCCGGAAAAGAAGGAATTCCTTATTGATATGAGTAGTCTATCATCCCTAATAAGTCAGGCTATCACATACACCCCCACTCAGAGGAACCGACGTCCTCGTCGGGCCACAGGAATGTTCCCTCTTGGCACAACCGTCTGTGCTTCCAGGACAGCACATGTGCCATGCCGTGTGCCACGACGGGTCACAAACGTCATGCACAACATGACTGCAAACTGTCCGCAAACATCCGTGTAAACGCGAGGGTTGGCTCTGATACCAACTTGTAACGCCCCGGACACACCCGCCGGTGGTCGTTACTCCTGGCGGGATCTAGACTGGCCCCACACATCAATACTAGTCTTTTCTGCACACTTTGTCCTCACTCGTGCGCACCCGGGAGCAACTTCCCGGTCGGTCACCCATCCTGAAACTACTCCAAGCTGAGCACGCTTAACTTTGGAGTTCTATCCGAATGGGCTCCCGGAAAAGAAGGAATTCCTTATTGATATGAGTAGTCTATCATCCCTAATAAGTCAGGCTATCACAGACTGGCGGGTGTCTGTCCCTCTCTCACTTTAGTTGAATCGAGTGTGGCTACGCCCGGTCCTTGTGAAGGTAAAAACAACACATACTTGACGAAAAATTGTTGTGGTTTTGTATGCGTAGGTAAGAACGGTTCTTGCTAAGCCCGTAGCAGCCATGTAAAACTTGCAACAACAAAGTAGAGGACGTCTAACTTGTTTTTGTAGGGCGTGTTGTGATGTGATATGGTCAAGACAAGATGAGTTATACGTTATTGTATGAGATGATCATTTTTTGTAAATTATCGGCAACCGGCAGGAGCCTTATGGTTGTCTCTTTATTGTATGAATTGCGAAGGCCATGTAATTGCTTTACTTTATCACTATGAGTTAGCGATAGTAGTAGTAGCAATAGTTGGCGAGACGACCACGATGCTACAATGAAGATCATGGTGTCTAGCCGGTGACGATGGAGATCATGACGGTGCGTTGGAGATGGAGATCAAAAGCACAAGATGATGATGGCCATATCATGTCACGTATTTTGATTGCATGTGATGTTTATCTTATTATGTTCTTATTTTTCTTAGTACGGCGGTTGCATTATAAGATGATCCCTTACAAAATTTCAAGGTACAAGTGTTCTCCCTGAGTATGCACTGTTGCGAAAGTTTGTCGTGCCGAGACACCATGTGATGATCGGGTGTGATAAGCTCTACGTTCAAATACAACGGGTGTAAGACAGTTTTGCACATGCAGAATACTCGGGTTAAACTTGACGAGCCTAGCATTTACAAACATGGCCTCGGAACACTGGAGATCGAAAGGTTGAGCATGAATCATATAGTAGATATGATTAACATAAGATGTTCACCATTGAAAACTACTCTATCTCACGTGATGATCATACATGGTTTAGTTGATTTGGATCACGTGATCATTTAGATGACTAGAGGGGTGTCTATCTAAGTGGGAGTTCTTTAGTAATATGATTAATTGAACTTTAATTTATCATGAACTTACTCCTGATTTGCATATCTATGTTGTTGTTGATCAATGGCCCGTGCTGCCGTTCCCTTGAATTTTAATGCATTCCTAGAGGAAGCTAAGTTGAAAGATGATGGTAGCAACTACATAGACTGGGTCCGTAACTTGAGGATTATCCTCATTCTTGCACAGAAGAATTATTTCCTGGAAGCACCGCTAGGTGACAGGCCTGCTGCAGGAGCAACTCCAGACGTTATGAATGTCTGGCAAGCTTGTTCTGATGACTACTCGATAGTTCAGTGTGCCATGCTTTACGACTTAGAATCAGGACTTCAACGACGCTTTGAACGTCATGGAGCATATGAGATGTTCCATGAGTTGAAGTTAATATTTCAAGCAAATGCCCGAATTGAGAGATATGAAGTCTCCAATAAAGTTCTATAGCTGCAAGATGGAGGAGAATAGTTCTATCAGTGAACACTTGCTCAGAATGTCTGGGTACTACAATCATATGACTCAACTTGGTTGCAAAGTTGATGAAGATAGTGTTATTGATAGAGTTCTTCAATCACTGCCACCAAGCTATAAAGGCTTTGTGATGAACTATAATATGCAAGGGATGCAGAAGACAATTCCCGAGCTCTTCGCTATGCTCAAAGTTGCGGAGGTAGAAATCAAAAAGGAGCATCAAGTGTTGATGGTTAACAAGACCATTAGTTTCAAGAAAAAGGACAAGGGAAAGAAGGGGAACTTCAAGAAGAATAGCAAGACTGTTGCTACTCTCGCAAAGAAGCCCAAGTCTGGAGCCAAGCCTGAAATTGAGTGCTTCTACTACAAAGGGACTGGATACTGGAAGCGGAACTGCCCCAAGTATTTGGCGGATAAGAAGGATGGCAAAGTGAACAAAGGCATATTAGATATACATGTTATTGATGTGTACCTTACTAATGCTCGTAGTAGCACCTGGGTCTTTGATACTGGTTCGGTTGCTAATACTTGTAACTTGGAACAAGGGCTACGGATTAAACGAAGATTGGCTGAGGACGAGGTGACGATGCGCGTGGGAAATGGTTGCAAAGTCGATGTGATCGTCGTCGGCATGCTACCTCTACATCTACCTTCGAGATTAGTTTTAGAACTAAATAATTGTTATTTGGTGCTAGCGTTGAGCATGAACATTATATCTGGATCTTGGTTGTTGCAAGATGATTATACATTTAAATCAGAGAATAATGGTTGTTCTATTTTTATGAGTAATATCTTTTATGGTCATGCACCCTTAAAGAGTGGTTTATTCTTGTTGGATCTCGGTTGTAGTGATATACATATTAATAATATTGAAGCCAAAAGATGCAAGGTAGATAATGATAGTGCAACTTATTTGTGACACTATCGTTTAGGTCATATTGGTGTAAAGTGCATGAAGAAACTCCATACTGATGGACTTTTGGAATCACTTGATTATAAATCACTTGGTGCTTGCGAACCATGCCTCATGGGCAAGATGACTAAAGCTCCATTCTCTGGAACAATGGAGCGAGCAACAGATTTGTTGGAAATCATACATACTGATGTATGTGGACCGATGAGTGTTGAGGCTCATGGTGGGTATCATTATTTTCTGACCTTCACTGATGATTTAAGCAGATATGGGTATATCTACTTAATGAAGCACAAGTCTAAAACATTTGAAAAGTTCAAATAATTTCGGAGTGAAGTAGATAATTATCGTAACAAGAAAATAAAGTTTCTACGATCTGATCGTGGAGGCGAATATTTGAGTTACGAGTTTGGTCTTCATTTAAAACAATATGGAATAGTTTCACAGCTCACGCCACCCGGAACACCACAGCGTAATGGTGTGTCCGAACGTCATAGCCGTACTTTATTGGATATGGTGCGATCTATGATGTCTCTTACTGATTTACCACTATCATTTTGGGGTTATGCTTTAGAGACAGCTGCATTCACGTCAAATAGGGCACCATCTAAATCCGTTGAGATGATGCCTTATGAACTGTGGTTTGGCAAGAAACCAAAGTTGTCATTTCTTAAAGTTTGGGGCTGCGATGCTTATGTGAAAAAGCTTCAACCTGATAAGCTTGAACCCAAGTCGGAGAAATGTGTCTTCATAGGATACCCAAAGGAAACTGTTGGGTACACCTTCTATCATTGATCCGAAGGCAAGATATTCGTTGCTAAGAATGGATCCTTTCTAGAGAATGAGTTTCTCTCGAAAGAAGTGAGTGGGAGGAAAGTGGAACTTGATGAGGTAATTGTACCTTCTCCCGAATTGGAAAGTAGTACATCACAGAAACTACTTCCAGTGATTCCTACACCAATCAGCGAGGACGCTAATGATGATGATCACGAAACTTCGGATCAAGTTACTGTTGAACCTCGTAGGTCAACCAGAATACGTTCCCCACCAAAGTGGTACGGTAACCCAGTTCTGGAAGCCATGTTACTAGACCATGATGAACCTACGAACTATGAGGAAGCGATGATGAGCCCAGATTCCGCAAAATGGCTTGAGGCCATGAAATCTGAGATGGGATCCATGTATGAGAACAAAGTCTGGACTTTGGTTGACATGCCCGATGATCGACAAGCCATTGAAAATAAATGTATCTTTAAGAGGAAGATAGACGCCGATGGTAATGTTACTGTCTACAAAGCTCGACTTGTTGCGAAAGGTTTTCGACAAGTTCAACGAGTTGACTACGATGAGACTTTCTCACCCGTAGCGATGCTTAAGTCTGTCCGAATCATGTTAGCAATTGCTGCATTTTATGATTATGAAATCTGGCAAATGGATGTCAAAACTGCGTTCCTTAATGGATACCTCAAAGAGGAGTTGTATATGATGCAACCAGAAGGTTTTGTCGATCCTAAAGGTGCTAACAAAGTGTGCAAGCTCCAGCGATCCATCTATGGACTGGTGCAAGCATCTCAGAGTTGGAATATACGCTTTGATGAGGTGATCAAAGCATATGGTTTTATACAGACTTTTGGAGAAGCTTGTATTTACAAGAAAGTGAGTGGGGGCTCTGTAGCATTTCTGATATTATATGTGGATGACATATTATTGATGGGAAATGATATAGAATTTCTGGATGGCATAAAAGGATACTTGAATAAGAATTTTTCAATGAAAGAGCTCGGTGAAGCTGCTTATATATTAGGCATCAAGATCTATAGAGATAGATCAAGACGTTTAATTGGACTTTCACAAAGCACATACCTTGATAAAGTTTTGAAGAAGTTCAAAATGGATCAGTCAAAGAAAGGGTTCTTGCCTGTGTTACAAGGTGTGAAGTTGAGTAAGACTCAATGCCCGACCACTGCAGAAGATAGAGAGAAAAAAGAAAGTCATTCCCTATGCGTCAGCCATAGGATCTATCAAATATGCAATGCTGTGTACCAGACCTGATGTGTGGCTTGCTATAACTTTAGTAGTGAGGTAGCAAAGTAATCCAGGAGTGGATCACTGGACAGCGGTCAAGAACATCCTGAAGTACCTGAAAAGGACAAAGGATATGTTTCTCGTTTATGGAGGTGACAAAGAGCTCGTCGTAAATGGTTACGTCGATTCAAGCTTTGACACTGTTTCGGATGACTCTAAGTCACAAATCGGATATGTATTTTTATTGAACGGTGGAGCTGTCAGTTGGTGCAGTTCCAAGCAGAGCATCATGGCGGGATCTACGTGTGAAGCGAAGTACATAACTGCTTCAGAAGCAACAAATGAAGGAGTCTGGATGAATGAGTTCATATCCGATCTAGGTGTAATACCTAGTGCGTCAGGTCCAATGAAAATCTTTTGTGAGAACACTGGAGCAATAGCCTTGGCGAAGGAATCCAGGTTTCACAAGAGAACCAAGCACATCAAGAGATGCGTAAATTCCATCCGCGATCAAGTCAAGGAATGATACATAGAAATTTGCAAGATACATACGGATCTGTATGTCGCAGACCTGTTGACTAAGCCTCTTCCACGAGCAAAACATGATCAGCACCAAGACTCCATGGGTGTTAGAATCATTACTATGTAATCTAGATTATTGACTCTAGTTCAAGTGGGAGATTGAAGGAAATATGCCCTAGAGGCAATAATAAAGTTGTTATTTGTATTTCCTTATATCATGATAAATGTTATTATTCATGCTAGAATTGTATTAACCGGAAACTTAGTACATGTGTGAATACATAGACGGAACATAGTGTCCGTAGTATGTCTCTACTAGACTAGCTCATTGATCAAAGATGGCTATGTTTCCTAACCATAGACATGAGTTGTCATTTGATCAATGTGATCACATCATTAGGAGAATGATGTGATGGATAAGACCCATCCGTTAGCTTAGCAACTTGATCGTTTAGTTTTTTTGTTATTGCTTTCTTCATGACTTATACATGTTCCTATGACTATGAGATTATGCAACTCCCGAATATTGGAGGAACACCTTGTGTGCTATCAAACATCACAACGTAATTGGGTGATTATAAATATGCTCAACAGGTGTCTCCAAATGTGTTTGTGGTGTTGGCATAGATCGAGAATAGGATTTGTCACTCCGAGTGTCGGAGAGGTATCTCTGGGCCCTCTCGGTAATACACATCATAATAAGCCTTGCAAGCAAATGACTAATGAGTTAGTCACGAGATGATGTATTATGGAATGAGTAAAGAGACTTGCAGGTGACGAGATTGAACTAGGTATGATGATACCGACGATCGAATCTCGGGCATGTAACATACCGATGACAAAGGGAACAACATATGTTGTTATGCTGTTTGACCGATAAAGATCTTTGTAGAATATGTAGGAACCAATATGAGCATCCAGGTTCCGCTATTGGTTATTGACTGGAGATGTGTCTCGGTCATGTCTACATAGTTCTCGAACCCATAGGGTCCGCACGCTTAACGTTCGATGACGATTGGTATTACGAGTTTATGAGTTTTGATGTACCGAAGGTAGTTCGGAGTCCCGGATGTGATCACGGACATGACAAGGAGACTCGGAATGTCTGAGACATAAATATTTATATATTGGAATGTTATATTCGGACACCGAATGAGTTCCAGGGGTTATTGGATAAATACCGGAGTACCGTGAGGTTAACGGAACCTCCCGGGGGGGTTATTGGGCCACATGGGCACAAGTGGAGGAAGAGGATGTGCGGTCAGCTAGGGGCGCGCGGCCCCCCTAGCCCAAACTGAATTGGACTAGGGGGCCAGTCCCCCTTTCCTTGTTCTTCTCCCCCTTCCTTCCTCTCCTGCTCCAACTAGGGAAGGGGGGAATCCTACTCCCGGTGGGAGTAGGACTCCCCTAGGGCGCGCCATAGAGAGGGCCGGCCCCTCCCCTCCTCCACTCCTTTATATACGTGGGGAGGTGGCACCCCATAGAAACACAAGTTGATTTTAGCCGTGTGCGGTGCCCCTCCCCACAGTTACACACCTCGGTCATATTGTTGCAGTGCTTAGGCGAAGCCCTGCGCCGGTAGCTTCATCATCAGCATCACCACACCGTCGTGCTGACGAAACTCTCCCGTGACGCTCAACTGGATCAAGAGCTCGTGGGACGTCATCGAGCTGAACATGTGCTGAACGCGGAGGTGTCGTACGTTCGGTGCTTGGATCGGTTGGATCGCGAAGACGTTCGACTACATCAACCACGTCACTAGACGCTTCCGGTTTCGGTCTACGAGGGTACGTAGACACACTCTCCCCACTCGTTACTATGCTTCTCCTAGATAGATCTTGCATGATCGTAGGATTTTTTTGAAATAATGCGTTCCCCAACAGATATATCATAGGCGGTTACCAAACAGAAAATAAAGTTTATTCCTTTTCCACCAAACTTTCACAAGCCATGGCTAGCCGAATCCACAGTTGCCTTACATACCAACACTTTCCAAGGAATTTATTATTTGACAACATTAAGTAAATTTGTTTTTCATTTTGGGACTGGGCATCCCAAATACCTTTGCCGTACTCTCGTGCAATGACAAGTGAATAAACACTCGTCGTGAGAATAACACATCTAGCATGGAAAATATTGGCCACCCCTCACCGCCTCGCGAGAGGTACGGGCACACAAAAGGGAAATTTGTTTTGAAAATTAGAGATGGCACATACAAATTTGCTTAGAACAGCAAGGAAATACCGCATATAGGTAGGTCAGGTGGACTCATGTGGCAAAACCGAGATAAAGGATTTTGGATGTTCAAGTAGAGATCATACTTAGTGCAAAATGAAGGCTAGCAAAAGACTGGGAAGCGACCAACCATGAATCAAATAATCTCGTAAGCTAACATTGGGCATAAATAACACCAAATAATGCACCACAAGTAGGATATAATTTCATTGCATAATTATCGACTTTCGTGCTTGCATAGGGAATCACAAACTTTAACACTAATATTCTTACTAGAGCAAAATAACTCATCAACATAACTCACATATCACATCATCATGTCTCAAAACTATTACAAGGAATCAAGTTTATTTTTTCCAATGATCTTCATGAAAGCTTTTACTATATCCTTCTTGGATATCTATCACTTTGGGACTAATTTTCATGTGTTGCTTTTGATAAGCTCAAACAAATATAAGTGAAGATCATGAGCATAATTTTTCTTTCTTTCTCTCAAAATAATATAAGTGAAGCAAGAGAGAATTTCTTTAAAATTTTACTAACTCTCAAATAAATATAAGTGAATCAAGAGAGTATTACTTCAAAAATAATAAGCACACCGTGCTCAAAAAGATATAAGTGAAGCACTGGAGCAAGTCCTAGCTCATAAAAATTTAAGTTAAGCATATAGAGCTATTCTAACAAGTCATGGCATAATTTTGGTTCTCTCAAATAGGTGTGTACACAAAAGATTGATGACTTAAAAAGCAAAACAAAAAAGCAAAGACTCATCTCATACAAGACGCTCCAAGCAAAACACATATCATGTGACGAATAAAAATATTGTTTCGAGTTAAATACCGATAGTTGTTGGAAGAAAGCGGGGATGCCACTCGGAGGCATCCCCAAGATTAGTTGGTTGCTCTTTTTTGGATTAATAGCTTGGGATGCCGGGGCATCCCCAATCTTAGGCTCTTACATCCTTCCTTTATCCATCGTAAGATAACCCAAAACTTGAATACATCAATCACACAAAACTTCAACAAAACTTTCGTGAGATCCATTAGTAAAAGAAAACAAACACTACTATAAGTGTTGTGCCAAACCAATTCATATTTTGTTTTTGTATTATATCTACTGTATTCCAACCTTTCTATGGCAAAAACTCATCTAAGAAAACCATATAGCCATCAAAATAAGCACACAACACAAAGAAAACAGAATATGTCAAAAACATAACAGTCTGTAGTAATCTAGAAGTTTCATAACTTCTGGAACTCTAAAAATCTTGAAACAAATAGGCCCACGTGAGCAATTTGTATATTAATCTTATGCAAAAAGAATCAACTAAAAATCACTTTTCTGTTAAAAATGAGATTTTTTTCTCGTGAGCGCAAAGTTTCTGTCTTTTTCGGCAAGACCAAACAACTATAACCCAAGAAGATCTTATCGGTTCTACTTGGCACAAACACTAATTAAAACACAAAAAACACAATCATAACAGTAGCATAATTGTGTAAACACTCAAGAACGGAAAGCAAAAAGCAAAAATAAATTTTATTCATTCGGTTGCCTCCTGATGAGGTTACAGACCTAGGGTAGGGTCACAGGTGATACGTCCAAAATGCATCACTATTTTGTATCGTAATTCATCTTTATTCATTGATATATTTCACGTTATGATGATGTTCTTAGGTTGTTTTGGTCTATTTTACACAGTTTGCAACTTTCCGGTGCCGGAACAGCAGACGCAGGATTCAGCAGGAAAAAGTGGATACTGAGTTGCTGAAGAAGAACACCTCCAAATTACCTGAAAATCGACAGGAGGTATTTTTCAGACGAATAACGAAGACACGCAAAAGGGGAGTCAGAGGGGGCCATAGGGTGCCCAGGCGGCCTGGGGGCGCCCCCCTGGCCGCGCCGGGGGGGCGCCCGTAGCCCCTGGCCCACCTCTGGTCGCCCCCTTTTGCATATATGTTCTCCATCCCCCGAAAACCCTAGACACGGGACTTTTTACGGAGTTCCGCCGCCGCTTCGAGGCGAAAACCTACAGAGAATAAAAGGGCATCTCCGGCGGGCAGATTCCGCCGGGGAGATCACCTCCCGGAAGGGGAGATCGTCGCCATCGTCATCACCATCATCACGGGCATCATCGAGATCATCATCAACATCATCCCCAACACCAGCACCATCTCCATCTTCATCCAAATCTCATCTTTCCATCGCAACTCGTGTTGTAACTTGTACTATCTATCCTCTCTACTCCATCGGTGTTGATTACTACTTTGTGGTGAATGCTATTGAGTTTTGTTGGAGAAATATTATTATGTCCAGATTGTTTATCACATATTTATCCCCACTGATCATGATCTCTTTTATGTCTTGTGAGTAGTTACCTTAGTTCTTGAGGACATGGGGAAAGTCTTGTTGTTAGTAGTCATATGTTGTTGAAGTAATATGTGTTGTTTGATACTTAAGTTGTGTTGTCATTCTACTAGTGGTGTTGTGTGAGTCGAACACCCAACACTTCGCCTTATTAAGGACCTAGGAGAATACATTGTGTATAAAGAATGCTTATGGTGGGTTGCCGGAGTGACAGAAACCTGAACCCCAGTTCGCACGCTTTTGCATAAGGGAATAATGGATCCTCGATCGTATTGCTATGGTTAGGCTTTTGCCTTAAATTCTATCTTGTATTTGCGGATGCTTGCAAGGTGTTTAATCATAAAAGTGCATTCATCTTAGTCTAGAGAGTGCACTAGCATAGATCCACCCACTCAACACTTATCAACACATATCATAGTATCGATACGGAATATGGCGAAAGCACATGACTACCTCTCCCATGTGTCCTCAAGAACGCTTTAGTATTTATAAGTTCAGTTGCTAGGCCTCTCCTTTGCTAAGAAAGGATTGGGCCACTTGTTACTCTCAGTATCTTTTACATTACTTGCCTTTACATTCCTGTTGCTTATATCGAGAAAACCCCTAAAAGTTATCTTTCAGTGCTTGCTGCAATTTCTTGCTCAGAATCGCTTATCAATACCTTCTGCTCCTCGTTGGGTTCGACACTCTTACTTATCGAAAACGCTGCAATAGATCCCTTACGGTTGAGGGTCATCAAGTACCGTTTTCTGGCGCCATTGCCGGGGAGCGTAGCGCTATTGGTAAAGTGAAACTGGTAAGAAAGTCTTTTTATAATTCTGTTTTTATTTTTGCTATTGCTGCTCTTTGTCCTTATGGATAACCCTATTATTGGAGCGTTGCTTGCGGGAAGACACCTCACACCTGTGGTGGTTGATCCTCCCCTATTGAAATTGTGCCTTATAAAATACCAGCTGGCATTATCAATTATGTTTTGGCTAATCGTTATGCAGGAGACAGACATCCCGGTGAACACTTGCTATATTTGTCACGACTATGTTCATTATTTAAGCTTGCAGGTGTATCGAGGGAGTTTGTCATGAGGAAATTGTTTGCCGTATCCCTTATAGATAAAGCTTCAGATTGGTATGGGCTTCTCGATAACCCACACTTGCTGGACTGGCAGGAGCTTATGTCTCTCTTTTATACTAAGTTTTATCCTCTTCATGAGATTCATCGAGACAGGAATTATATATATATAACTTTAGGTCTCGTGACGGAGAAAGCATTGCTCAAGCTTGGGGGAGATTGAAGTCTCTAATGCTCAAATGCCCTATTCATAAGCTTCCCAAGGAAATTATACTTACAAATTTTTATGCCAGGCTTTCTCGTCAGGATAAGGAGATGCTGGATGCCTCCTCTAGTGGGGTATTTCAGAAGAAGAGTGTTGAAGAAAGGTGGGATCTCCTTGAAAGAATCCAGAGGAATACTGAAGATTGGGAAATTGATAAAGGTATTGAACCCGCTATAAATTATGAACATGATTATATTGAGAGCTATGTGGAAACTGATTACTTCAATACTTTTTGCTCTAAGATTGGTCTTGATTCCCATCTAGTGATTGATTTGTGTAAGAATTTTTCTTCTCACGTTGATTCTTTTAAAAAGAAGAAAGACCAGCACCATGCACCTTTTAAAGAACCACCTGTTGATATTTATATTGCTGAGCCTATTTTGCCTGCGGTTATATATGAACAACCTCCTTTTCCCACGAGGATAAAGGAGCACTCTCTTGTGACAGGCATAATAAATAAAAGTGAGAGAAGAGTTGATGAACCTGAGGACCAGATCAGGGTCGATCCTCGAGTTGCATTGATTAAAGACCTTGTTACTGATGATGTTTTGGATTCCAATATAACTTTTTGTGCTGTTTCTACTAACCTTGTCACAGCCAAGAACAAAGGCCCAATTTCAGGTACTCCGGTGATATCTGTTAAAATAGGAGATCACAATTATTATGGGCTATGCGATTTGGGATCGAGTGCAAGTGCTATTCCTTATTCACTCTATGAAGAAATATCGGTGAGATTTCCCCTTGTGAACTTGAAGAAGTTGATGTTACTATTCATCTTGCAAATAGATCAACTATCTCTCCTATCGGAATTGTGAGGGACGTTGAAGTCCTATGTGGAAAGGTAAAATACCCTACCGACTTTTTGGTACTTGGTTCAGCCAGGGACAATTTTTGTCCCATCATTTTTGGTAGACCTTTTCTTAGTACTTGTGGAGCTATAATAGATTGCAAGAAAGGTAAAGTTTCTGTTGAATTCGATGGTGAGCCATATGAATTAAATTTTTCTAAGTTCTCTAAGCAGCCTCGTGGTACTGATTTACCTAGTGATGATAAAATTATTGAAAGTATTGCCTCTATTGCTATTCCCCCTGATGATCCTTTGCAGCAATACATGGAGGACCACGAGAATGATTTACATATGCAGGAAAGAAATGAACTAGATGAAATATTCTTGAGGCAGCCTGCTATCCTGAAGCACAACCTTCCAGTTGAACCTTTGGGAATTTTATCAAAACCGAAAGAAGACCCGGTGTTCGTTCTTAAACCTCTTCCCGATACGCTCAAGTATGCTTATTTAGATGAAAAGAAAGTATATCATGTTATTATCAATTCTAACCTTTCAGGATATGAAGAAGAGCGATTATTGGAAGTACTTCGTAAACACCGAGGCGCAATTGGCTACACCCTTGATGACCTTAAGGGGATTAGTCCATCTATCTGTCAACATACTATCAACCTTGAGCCTGATGCTAAACCAGTTGTTGATCATCAACGACGGTTGAACCCGAAGATGATGGATGTCGTGAGAACTGAGATTCTCAAGCTTCTAGCTGCAGGTATTATCTACCCTATAGCTGACAGTAAGTGGGTAAGTCCGGTACATTGTGTTCCTAAGAAAGGAGGTACAACTGTGGTTCCTAATGATAAAAATGAACTAATACCTCAGAGAATTATTATTGGATATAGAATGTGTATTGATTACAGGAAGTTGAACAAGGCAACCAGGAAGGATCACTACCCGTTGCCGTTCATCGACCAAATGCTTGAAAGGTTATCCAAAAATACCCACTTTTGTTATCTCGATGGTTATTCTGGCTTCTCTCAAATTCATGTTAACACTGTCGATCAAGAGAAGACCACTTTTACTTGTCCTTTTGGTACTTATGCTTACAGACGTATGCCTTTTGGTTTATGTAATGCCCCTGCTACTTTTCAAAGGTGTATGTCTGCTATCTTTCATGGTTTCTGCGGGGATATTATGGAAGTCTTCATGGACGATTTCTCCGTCTATGGAGCTTCATTTGACCATTGTCTTCACAACCTTAATAAAGTTTTGCAGAGATGCGAGGAGACAAATTTGGTACTCAACTGGGAGAAGTGCCACTTTATGGTTAATGAAGGAATTGTTCTTGGTCACAAGATTTCCGAAAGGGGAATTGAAGTGGACAAAGACAAAATCGAAGCTATTGAGAGGATGCCCTATCCAAGGGACATCAAAGGTATTCGCAGTTTTCTCGGTCATGCAGGTTTTTATAGAAGATTTATTAAAGACTTCTCTAAAACCTCGATACCCCTCACTAATCTTCTCCAGAAGGATGTTCCTTTTGCGTTTGATGAAAATTGAAGGAAGCTTTTGAAGTCCTTAAGAAAGCTTTAATAACTGCTCCTATAGTACAACCACCTGACTGGAATTTACCTTTTGAAATTATGTGTGATGCAAGTGATTTTGCTGTTGGAGCTGTTTTAGGACAAAGAGTTGATAAGAAATTGAATGTTATACATTATGCTAGTAAAACCCTTGATAGTGCTCAAAGAAATTATGCTACTACTGAGAAGGAATTCTTAGCTGTAGTTTTTGCTTGTGATAAGTTTAGGCAGTATATTGTTGATTCCAAAGTTATTATTCATACTGATCATGCTGCCATTAAATATCTCATGACAAAGAAGGATGCCAAGCCAAGGCTTATCAGATGGGTACTCCTTCTTCAAGAATTTGATTTGCAGATTGTTGATAGGAAAGGGGAAGACAATCCGGTAGCGGACAATCTTTCAAGAATGGAAGGTAAACCGCATGACCCCATCCCAGTTAACGATAGTTTTCTAGACGAGCAACTTGCCGTTGTAAAAATACAACCCCTTTCCGACCCTTGGTATGCAGATTATGCTAATTTTATTATTGCGAAGTATTTGCCTCCAGGTCTAACATTTCAACAGAGGAAGAAGTTCTTTCATGATTTGAGGCACTACTTTTGGGATGACCCACATCTTTTCAAAGAAGGTCCCGACGGGATCGTGAGAAGATGCATTCCGGAACATGAGCAGAAGGACATTCTCCGACGGTGCCATGATAGTCCCTATGGAGGACATCATGCCGGTGAAAGGACTGCACATAAGGTTCTTCAATCAGGTTTTTATTGGCCTACTCTCTTTAAAGATGCTAGAAATTATGTTTTAGCATGTGATAAATGTCAGAGAGTTGGTAACATTAGTAGAAGGAATGAGATGCCTATGAATTACTCACTAGTGATTGAACCTTTCGATTGTTGGGGTTTTGATTTTATGGGTCCTTTTCCTTCTTCGCACAAGTACACTCACATTTTAGTAGCTGTTGATTATGTGACCAAGTGGGTTGAAGCAATCCCCACTGAAAGTGCTGATAACAAAACATCTTTGAAAATGCTTAAGGATGTAATATTTCCTAGGTTTGGTGTACCAAGGTATCTCATGACCGATGGAGGATCACACTTCACGCACGGAGCTTTTAGAAAAGCTTTGGCTAAATACGATGTTAATCATAGAATTGCTTCACCGTATCATCCTCAAACTAGTGGGCAAGTTGAGCTCACCAATAGAGAGATTAAGTTGATCTTGCAGAAAACAGTAAACAAAAATAGGAAGGATTGGTCAAATAAATTAGGAGATGCTTTGTGGGCATATAGAACTGCTTACAAAAACCCCATGGGCATGCCCCCTATAAGATGGTATATGGCAAGGCTTGCCATTTTCCATTAGAGCTAGAGCACAAAGCTTTCTGGGCTGTTAGAGAGCTTAACGCTGACCCAAAACTAGCTGGTGAGAAGCGTCTCATGAACTTGACTTCTCTAGATGAATGGAGAAGTGAAGCTTACAAGAGCGCTAAAATGTTCAAGGAAAAGGTAAAAAGGTGGCATGATAGGAAGATTTTGAAACGTGAATTTAATGTTGGTGATAAAGTTTTGTTGTTTAGATCCCGTTTCAGGTTTTCTCCAGGTAAACTACTTTCCAGGTGGGAAGGACCATTTCATATTGAAGAAGTTTATCGGTCTGGTGCAATTAAGATTAATAATTTTGAAGGCACCAAAACTCAAGTTGTGAATGGGCAAAGACTTAAACATTACATAGCAGGAGACCCTGTCGATGTTGATGTGAATATAATATACACAACAACCCACGAAGAACATGTTGCATCCCTGTTTCAGACGCCAGCAGAAGCAGAATAAAGAAAAGGTATGTAGTACAGTAAGAAAACACCGCAAACCATCATAAAAGTTCCGTATTACGAGTTTTTGTAAAATTAGTAAAATTCCAAGTCGAAGTGGAGCCGGAGACGACCACCAGGGAGTCCAGGCGCCCCCCTGGGCCGCGCCGGCAGGCCGCCTGGACACCCTTGTGCCCGTCTCCGACCCCGCTTTGGTCCGTTACCTTCCTTTCTGTGCATAAATTTTTCCTATATATTTGCCCGGGTTGTTCCGGCAACGTATCTTGCGATTTCGCGTGTTTTCTCTTCGATCTGTTTCTGCCAGGAAATCTTTCAGCTAAATTTAGGTGCCATGGCTTCTCCAAGTTCCCCCAAGGAAGCGTTCGTCATCAACGTCATCAACCCTTACCTCGCTGAGGTGAAGAAGCACCCTCAGGTTGTTCAGATGAAGGAAGGCGTCCTTCATCAAGAAGATCTGAAGGGACCTATCAAGGAGGGGAGCGTCCAGGCCAGGCTGGAAGAAGTGGAGCAAGAAGTCTTCAAGTACAAGAAGATGACCGAGCGTGGTGTCGAAGTTAACTTTGACATCACCAACGAGCTGAAGAACTACTTCCTGAAGGAGATGAAGGAGATGTGGGAAAGAATTGCCGCGTCTGAAGACAGAATTATAGAGCTACAAGGGCAAATTAATGATCTACCTAACCAGAACTGTGGGTATGAACTAAGGTTTCTACGCATGGGTTTGGGTGCTGAATGCAGGATCCAGGAGACGAGCTTCTCATATGAGACTGGAGAACCCCTTCCATGGAAGAGTTTCGCCAAGAACTACTTGATCAACGCCAACAAGGATGATGAGTGAAATCTCCGTGGTAATGGCATTCCCTTGGCTTGTTCCAAGCTTGGGGGAGTGCCCGGTATCTTTATCTTTTACCTTTTGTCTTTCAGAAGTCAAGTAGAGTCGTATCATGTCTAGGGAGATTATTATATGAGATAGGTGTGTGCGTTGAGGTCTATCACCCCCTTGGTGAAGAATTGTATCCGTGTGTGTGGAGTCGTTTATGATGGAATATTAATGAGAAGTTTATCGGTTCCTTTTTGCTGCACTCGGTATTCTCTTCACGCAATCGATTTTATATGATGATTCTTATGGGGAGTATTGACCTTATGTCAGGTATGGCTATGAAACTTTATTTAATCTTGGCAAATATAGCTTTGGTCATAACAACAAGCATGATTTTCTTAAAGTATCAACATAGCCAAAACCTTTATGTCATTATGCTTGAATTGTTATGTTGACAAGGAAGACAACTTGATGTGTTATGCTTATTTCAATGTTCATGCTTTATAATGCTTTGCATCTTAGTCATCATCAATTGTCTGCTCTCTCAAAACCTTTGCTAGCCTAACTCTGTACTAAGCGGAATTCTGCTTGTGCATCCATACCCTTAAGCCAATACCTTCCATATGAGTCCACCATACCTACCTACTCGTGGTACTCCACTACCACCTCCTAAAAGTATATAATTTATGTGTTATCCTTAAATGTTCAAAATCTTTTATTTTGTGCCTCTGCTTTAGCTCATGAGGAAGTAGTAGCTAATTCATGACCTTTTTGAGTTGGACAAGCTTCACCCCGGGATTGCATGTATAATGTGCAAACCCATAATACGAAAAGGAACTGGCATTGAGTGCGGCCGGCTTAAGAATAATATAACAAGCAAACCCTCCTTCACGCTTTGTTCATGAGAAATCAGAAAACTTTGGCAGTGGTAAACAAAGGAGAATAAGAGGATGTTATCGTCCTCAAACGGGAGCCGTTCCTCGAAACTTGTCCAGTTCAAGAAGTAATTGAGTTATCTATTAGCATTCGTTGACGAATCATGCACCTCTCAAAAACTTGTTTTCATTCTGTTTGATTTGAGGATAGCACATGAGTTTTCCCTACTACCCTAGAGCAGGGCCTACCTTTTAATTTTAAGTTGAGTCAGTTATTCCTACTTCCTTCTATTTCTCAAAGAGAGCAGACGTTTGATGTTGATAAGGATTCATGCATATAAAGCTGCATTAAGATTTGTCATATCATATCCTTGTTGACATTATCATTTGATAAGTAAGTTGTTTGTCATGCCCAGCTAAGGCAAATATCTTCCTTTATGTTAACACTTTCACTTCTTGCTTACTAACATGTTATTTCAAAAAGCTTCAATTAATCCCATCAAAATATAAGAGAAAAAGTTAAAATTATTTGTTGTTCTTTGACCAAAGGACATGTTTGCCATGATATAATGAGTTTCCTTGGTCCTACTTTCGAATATAAGTGTTAACACTTTTTCATAAGAGCCTTATGAGTTGAAGATTGCTGCTGAGGATATTTGAGTTGGTGAAGAGACTATGATGCTTCTTGTCCGTATTCTATTTATCGACACTTCACTCTCTAAACTTGTGGACAGGTTTACCGAGTTCATATTCGCTTGAGGACAAGCGAGGTCTAAGCTTGGGGGT
This sequence comes from Secale cereale, assembly GCA_902687465.1. Taxonomy (NCBI): domain Eukaryota; kingdom Viridiplantae; phylum Streptophyta; class Magnoliopsida; order Poales; family Poaceae; genus Secale; species Secale cereale. The sequence goes on from LR738712.1 coordinate 601,412,073, forward strand.
GTTGATACGTCCAAAATGCATCACTATTTTGTATCGTAATTCATCTTTATTCATTGATATATTTCACGTTATGATGATGTTCTTATGTTGTTTTGGTCTATTTTACACAGTTTGCAACTTTCCGGTGCCGGAACAGCAGACGCAGGATTCAGCAGGAAAAAGTGGATACTGAGTTGCTGAAGAAGAACACCTCCAAATTACCTGAAAATCGACGGGAGGTATTTTTCAGACGAATAACGAAGACACGCAAAAGGGGAGTTAGAGGGGGGCCACAGGGTGCCCAGGCGGCCTGGGGCGCGCCCCCCTGGCCGCGCCGGGGGGGCGCCTGGAGCCCCTGGCCCACCTCTGGTCGCCCCCTTTTGCATATATGTTCTCCGTCCCCCGAAAACCCTAGGCACGGGACTTTTTACGGAGTTCCGCCGCCGCTTCGAGGCGAAAACCTACAGAGAAGAAAAGGGCATCTCCGGCGGGTAGATTCCGCCGGGGAGATCACCTCCCGGAAGGGGAGATCGTCGCCATCGTCATCACCATCATCACGGGCATCATCGAGATCATCATCAACATCATCCCCAACACCAGCACCATCTCCATCTTCATCCAAATCTCATCTTTCCATCACAACTCGTGTTGTAACTTGTACTATCTATCCTCTCTACTCCATCGGTGTTGATTACTACTTTGTGGTGAATGCTATTGAGTTTTGTTGGAGAAATATTATTATGTCCAGATTGTTTATCACATATTTATCCCCACTGATCATGATCTCTTTTATGTCTTGTGAGTAGTTACCTTAGTTCTTGAGGACATGGGTAAAGTCTTGTTGTTAGTAGTCATATGCTGTTGAAGTAATATGTGTTGTTTGATACTTAAGTTGTGTTGTCATTCTACTAGTGGTGTTGTGTGAGTCGAACACCCAACACTTCGCCTTATTAAGGACCTAGGAGAATACAATGTGTACAAAGAATGCCTATGGTGGGTTGCCGGAGTGACAGAAACCTGAACCCCAGTTCACACGCTTTTGCATAAGGGAATAATGGATCCTCGATCGTATTGCTATGGTTAGGCTTTTGCCTTAAATTCTATCTTGTATTTGCGGATGCTTGCAAGGTGTTTAATCATAAGAGTGCATTCATCTTAGTCTAGAGAGTGCACTAGCATAGATCCACCCACTCAACACTTATCAACACATATCATAGTATCGATACGGAATATGGCGATAGCACATGACTACCTCTCCCGTGTGTCCTCAAGAATGCTTTAGTCTTTATAAGTTCAGTTGCTAGGCCTCTCCTTTGCTAAGAAAGGATTGGGCCACTTGTTACTCTCAGTATCTTTTACATTACTTGCCTTTACATTCCTGTTGCTTATATCGAGAAAACCCCTAAAAGTTATCTTTCAGTGCTTGCAGCAATTTCTTGCTCAGAATCGCTTATCAATACCTTCTGCTCCTCGTTGGGTTCGACACTCTTACTTATCGAAAACGCTGCAATAGATCCCTTACGGTTGAGGGTCATCAACAGGCCTGACCAAGATACCCCACCCAAGGTCACTACCCCAGAATCTCAAAAGACAAACCGAAGGCAACAAGAACAGTCGACTGAGACGGCCCAAGAGGACATTCCACTCGACTGTACACCCCCGTTCAGACGACTCAACTTCACTCGACCCTTCCAAGACACTCGACCCCTGAAGGTCAAAGGTCCCTTAGGACAGCAACGGTCTGGTATTCACTCCACTACAATGAATGCCTTTATTACCCATTACTGCGGGCGTTATCAGTAACGCCTGCCTTTATGTACATTGAACCCTAGGTAGCGTGGAGCATGGCTGGGGTCCTGGCGCACTATATAAGCCACCCCCTCCTCCAGTACAAGGGTTCGCACCCCGTGTAACTCAAACACCCCTATACATTCCAGTCGACCGCCTCCGGGCACCGAGACATAGGGATTTTACTTCCTCCGAGAAGGGCCTGAACTCGTATACACCTTGCATACAATCTCACCATAGCTAGGGCCTTGCCTCCTCTCACGTACCCCCTACTCGTACTGTCAGACTTAGAACCACGACAGTTGGCGCCCACTGTGGGGCAGGGTGTCCTAGCGACTTCTGGTAAGGTTACAAACTTTTTTCTAACCTCCTTCGTCATGGTTTCCGGCGGTGGTCTGGCGTTGGGCCCCGAGATCTGACTCGACGCGCTCGTCTTCGTCACCGACGACTCCGCTTGGCTCCAGGAGGCCCCCTCGACGTCGAGGCGCTGCCCGTCCGCGGGGCTGCGCACTTCCGTGCCAGTGCTTGCGGCGTTCTTCTCTGGCAGCTGTCGACTCAGTACCTGCAGGTTCGTTCATCATCCGTCGTCCCCGCCGGACGCCGTCGCAAGCGATCAGGTCGCTCGCGGCTCCAGCAGTGGGTGAAACACGCAGTGGCCCGCCAGGCGGCCACCCCTCAAGTCGCGGCCATCGAGCCCGACGAATACCTCTACGGACTGGTCGATCCGTCGGTCGAGCTCTCAGATTCGATTTCCGAGTGCGGGAGCAGCGATCCCGCAGCGGAAGTCCTCATGGTCGACTCACGCCGCAGTCCGCCAGGATTCCCTTGCGGCGGCGACGGCGGCAGCGGCGACGGTCATTCATTCGACCACGACGGGTACATTCCTCAACCCCTCATTGCCGAGCAGAGGGTCGAGCTCTGCCGCCGCAATGAGGACGCACTCTTCACCCCCATCGCGGGAGATACTCCAGAGGCTCGTGCCCTGCAAGCCACGCGCCTGGCCACCGTGGCTGAGCGTGCCCGCCTGGAGAATATCCAGCGCGCACTAGACAAACGGGACCGGCGATTGGTCCCCGAATCCAGTCGACGGCCGCGGCAGTCGTTCCCGCGCGAGACTCAGGTGTTCCGTATGCCTATCCAGAACCTCGAAGCCGCGGCTCGCATCGCGGAGTCAATTCAACCATCACAGTTAGAGGCTGGGAGAGGCCTACATTAGATCCAGGCGCTGCTCTGAACAGCCGGAGAGCAGAACACGGCTGTTTCTCAGTCGCGCAAGAGGATTCACAGCAGATCGGTGGCTACAGACACCGTTTGGTTAGCTCACAGTCCAAGATTGCCCCCGAGGCGTGAGGATCGTGGCCCATGTCAAGACCGGCATCTGGGTCGGAATGATGAGCAGTATGACCGTCGACCCGGTCAGCACGACCGCCGTCGAGTGCCTACGCCTCCTCCGGGAAGCAGATCGTTCTCGCCCAGGCGACACAAGGGTAGACGCACGCTTACGCGACGACAAGCGGAGGATTCCCCCAGATCCCCGGAGGCTCGGCTTTGATGCAAGGTCTATTCTCGTGCAGGGGCTGGTTGACAGAAATAGAGCGTTCAGAGAAGAGCAAGGCAGAGACCATCCGAGTGGAAGCCGAGCGTCTGTCTCTGTACCCGAGTGCTTTAGCAATGCCATCAGGGCTGCTGAGATCTCCCCAAACTTTAGGTTGGCGGCGGGGGTAAATAAGTTCACCGACGAGTCAAAACCAGACACCTGGCTCGAGGATTACTGAGTGGCTGTGCAGATCGGAGGTGGCAACGACGACGTAGCCATGAAACACCTTCCTCTGATGCTGGGTGGGTCGGCTCGGGTGTGGCTGAATCAGTTGGCCCCTGGGAGCATATACAGTTGGGAAGAGCTGGCCCGAGTGTTTATTCGGACCTTCGAAGGTACCTGCAAATGGCCCGCAGGACTCGCGAAGCTGCAGCGTTGCGTACAGAAGCCGAATGAAACCTTGAGGGATTACATATAGAGATGGACCACCTTACACCACACGATGGAGAATGTGTCTGAACACCAAGCAGTCTGCGCCTTCAAGGAGGGCGTGCGATACCGAGAACTGAATCTGAAGTTTGGTCGAATGGGAGATATGTCCCTGTCCCGGATGATGGAGATAGCCAGTCGGTACGCTAACGGCGAAGAAGCCGATCGACTCCGCAGTGGCAAGAAACCAGCCACACAAGATGATCAGAACTCCAATCGGAAACCAAAGCGCAAGGACAAGCCAGCTGCTCAGGGCAAAGCTGCGGTTTTCAACCAAGGGAAGGGCAAAGGAATGCCCATGGGGCCTTGGGTCCCCAAGAAAGTGAAAGATCAAGCCGGGAATGATGTACTCGATGAGCCGTGTCCTATCCACACGAAGAAAGGCAAAGAGGGGAACTTGGTCTATCCCAAGCACACCACTCGACAGTGCCGGCTCTTGATCCAGAGCTTCCTGAAAGAGCAATCGACTGAGAAGGAAAAGGAATCAGAGGAGATAGAGGACAAAGAAGGGGATGGAGGTTACCCCCAGATCAACTATACCCTGGTGATTTTTGCCGACGTTGAAAGTAAGAGTCGACTGAAAGTAATCAACAGAGCAGTCAACATGGTTGCCCCGACAACAACCACGTATCTGAAGTGGTCCAAGACCCCCATCGCATTCGATTAATCCGATCACCCCGCACACATCGCTACCCCTGGGCAGCAGGCGCTGGTGGTCGACCCAGTGGTCGAGGGCACGCGTTTGACCAGGGTCCTGATGGACGGTGGAAGTGGCCTGAATATTCTGTATGCTGAAACCCTCCATGGGATGGGCATTCTGATGTCCAAGTTGAGCGAAAGCAACTTGAGGTTCCACGGGGTCATCCCCAGGAAGAAGGCCGACTCACTTGGCCAAATCTCACTCGACGTAGTCTTTGGCGACTCAAAGAATTACCGCAAAGTGAAGCTGACATTTGAAGTGGTGGACTTCAACAGCGCTTATCATGCCATTCTGGGTAGGCCCGCCTACGCCAGATTCATGGCTGGACCGTGTTATGTATACCTCAAGCTGAAGATGCCGAGACCCAACGGCGTTATAACCGTCACGGGGAACCGTTAGAAAGCGGAAGAATGCTTCCAGAAAGGCTCAAAGATCGCTGATGAGCAGATGGCAACAGTAGAGATGGAGGAGTACCAGAAAAACGTGGATCCGAGTGACTTGCTGCGGGCCAAGAAGCTGGCTTCCGAGTCATGTTTTCAGTCGGCTGGGGAGACGAAGCCCGTACACATTCACCCCATCGACCCCAATGCAGCGCCGACCCACATCTCAACTACACTCGACAGCAAATAGGAAGAAGCGCTCATCCAGTTCCTCCGTGAGAACTGGGACATCTTTGCATGGAAACCATCTGACATGCCAGGTGTACCCAGGGGACTGGCTGAGCACCGTTTGCGAGTCGACCCAAAAGTGAAGCTCGTAAAGGAACATCTCCGTCGGTCCGATGCGGAGAAGAGAAAGGCAATTGGCGAAGAGGTGGCTCGGCTTCTGGCAGCTGAGTTCATCCGCGAGATCTACCACTCTGAGTGGCTCGCCAATGTGGTCATGGTCCCCAAGAAGGACAAGTCTCTCCGCATGTGCATCGATTTCAACCATATCAATCGGGCCTGCCCGAAGGATCATTTTCCTCTCCCCCGCATCGATCAGATAGTCGACTCGACTGCGGGATGCGAGCGTTTGTCCTTTCTGGACACATATTTCGGGTACCATCAGATCCGACTATTTGGACCCGATGAAATCAAGACAACTTTCATCACCCCATTCGGGGTGTTTCTGTTATGTGACCATGCCTTTCGGTCTCAAGAATGCCGGCGCAACCTTCATGCGCATGATTCAAAAATGCCTGCTGAAGCAAATCAGTCGGAACATCGAAGCATACATGGATGCCATCGTGGTCAAGTCACGCAAGAGTTCCGACCTGTTGACTGACCTCGCTGAGACATTCGCAAATTTGAGAAGCTATGATATCAAGCTCAATCCGTCATGTACATTTGGAGTTCCGAGCGGCAAGCTACTCGGTTTCCTTGTTTCCGAACGGGGAATCGACGCCAACCCAGAAAAGGTCGGTGCAATTCTTTGAATGAAACGCCCCGTGCGTGTACACGACGTCCAGAAGCTAACCGGTTGCTTGGCCACATTGAGTCGATTCATTTCTCGTCTCGGTGAGAAGGCGTTACCTCTCTACCGACTGATGAAGAAATCCGAAAAGTTCGAGTGGAATTCTAAAGCCGAAGCAGCGTTTGAAGAGCTCAAAGCCCTGCTGTCCACCTAGCCGGTGCTTGCAGCCCCAGTCAGCAAAGAGCCTCTTTTACTATACATTGCAGCCACAGGACAAGTCATCAGCACTATACTCACGGTCGAGCGGGAAGAAGAAGGCAAGGCCTACAAAGTCCAACGCCCAATCTATTACATATCCGAAGTATTGACTCCCTCCAAGAAAAGGTACCCGCATTACCAGAAGCTTGTATACGTGATCTACTTGACCGCAAAGAAAGTTGCCCAATACTTTTCGGATCATACAATCTCAGTCGTCAGCGATGCCCCACTATCAGAAATCCTGAACAACCGAGACGCAACCGGTCGAGTGGCAAAATGGTCGATTGAACTCCTTCCGCTAGATATCAAGTTTGAAGCGAAGAAAGCTATCAAGTCTCAGGCAATAGCAGATTTTGTGGCTAAGTGGATCGAACAAGAGCTGCCGACTCAGGTTCAGTCGGACCACTTGACTATGTTCTTTGATGGATCCAAGATGTTGAACGGATCCGGTGCAGGCGTGGTCCTGGTATCTCCCAGGGGCGACAAGCTTAGTTACGTCCTTCAAATCCACTTTGACTCATCGGACAACGAAGCTGAATACGAAGCACTTTTGTACGGATTGCGTATGACCATCTCACTCGGCGTCCGTCGCCTGATGGTCTACGGTGATTCAGACTTAGTGGTGAACCAAGTGATGAAAGAGTGGGACGTCAGAAGCCCGGCAATGACCAGTTATTGCAGTGCAGTGTGAAAGCTTGAAAAGAAGTTCGAAGGTTTAGAGCTCCATCATGTGCCCAGAGCCAAGAATCAGCTTGCTAATGATCTCGCAAAAATTGGGTCGACTCGAAAGCCTATACCCAAGAATGTATTTCTGGAGCGTCTGCACACTCCCTCAGTCAAAGAAGACCCCTTCACGGAGGAAGCCCCGCAGCCAGTCAGTGCGTCTGATCCGACCGAAGTCGAAGTACCTGCAGTGGTGGACCTGATCATGGAGGTTTTGGTGATCACGCCCGATTGGACTGTGCCTTACATAGTGTATCCGCTCAGGCAAGAACTCCCGGAGGATGAAGAAGAAGCACGCCAGATTGTCCGTTGGTCCAAGGCTTTTACCATCATTCAGGGCCAGCTCTACAGGGAGAGTGTCACAGGAGTCACTCAGCGCTGCATCGACCCAGAGGAGGGCCGACTGATTCTGAATGAAATTCACTCGGGAACTTGTGGCCACCACGCTTCCTCTCGGACTATAATGGCCAAGGCGTACCGAGCTGGATTTTGTTGACACCTGATTTTGGCAAGATACGGAAAGCAATAAAGATGTTCTCTAGTGGAAGGGTTTTTAGCATGAAAAGATCCACGTCGCCGAGTGGAATAACTTTGGTTTCGGTTATCATCATTCGATCTTATTTTAGGGACCGAAACTATACTCCGAGTGACATAATTCAATGTGATGAGTGGTTTTTTGCCCAATCACGCCTTCAGGGCGACCTCGGATGAAGGAGCACTCTAAAGGAATTGTCTTCGTATCGTCGAGGAAATCAATTTTGATATATAGATCATCTCAATCCGAGTTCGTATGCAAAAGTTACAATCAATACAGACCAGCCCTATCAAAGACCAAAATATTACGCTCGACACCAGACACATGTTGATGAGTGTCTGATACAATGCGTGAGCAATTCGGCCTTCTGGACGGACCTGAATCGAAAAACCTTCAACATGAAAAAGTTTCGTCTCGTCGAGCCGATCGATTTTCATATAAGATTTGTCTCAATCCGAGGTCGTATGCAAGCTGGAGAGGCAAATCAAGATCAGGCTGTCTTTTCAGTCGGGAAATCCGAGTGAAAAGTTTTACCATCCGAGTGAAAACCTACCGATCCAATAAAAGGTCGAGTGAAAACTTATCGATCGAGTAAAAGATTGGCTTCCGACTGAAAATATAGTAATCCGAGTGAAAATATTTTGGGTGAAAAGATTACCGTCGGAATGAAAACTTGACGTTCGAGTAAGATATTGCCTTCCGAGTGAAATATAGTCTTCCGAGTGAAAGATTGTCTTCCAAGTGAAAGATTGTCTTCCGAGTGAAAATATAGCATCCGAGTGAAAGATTGTCTTCCGAGTGAAAGACTCTAACATCCGAGTGAAAAGGTCCAGTTGGACGAAAAACTCTAATATCCGAGTGGATGAGCTCGGATCCGAGTGAAACTGAAGATGTGCCCGAAACGTAGTCCAGATTACCTCGGATGGAAAAGTGATCAACACGGAAGTTGTGCGCATCGTCAAAACGGTGAACTTTGGTTTGGGAGTCATTATTATCTGAGATAGTATACGGCCGGTAAGTTCACTACGAGACTCGGACAATCCAGTCCGTTACATGACCGAGTCCGACTGGATATTAAAGATGGCTTCGTAGAGTATTCAAGATGGCCTTATTTGGAAAAGTGTTCAACATGAGAATTGTTCGTCTCGTCGAGGTGCACGAGTTTGATATTTGGGCCATCTTGATCGGAGGTCATATGCAAGCTCGGCGGCCCGCGCAAGGAGGAAGACAGAAGTTGGGCCAGATTCAGACTGAATCCAAGTTGGAATAGAACTAGGACTCTAGGACGTGAATTGATGTAATTTTTTGTAAGGAAAGCCTAGATGAATCCTTTGCTTGTATGGGAAGTCCAGCCGCCTCTTATATATGTTGGGGCTGATGGTTGATTAGACAACACACAATCGAATAAATCAATATACTACTTTTTCCGGTCTACGTTTTATCCCTCCATCGTTTTTCTCTATCGTTCTTCGCTGTTCTTCGTGTTTGAGAACTGCGAATCTCGAGGCTCTAGGGGCGAGCGAATTGACCTAGGGCAGCCCATAGCTGCCGCACTCCCTGACGGGGTCCCTCCCGGGGGTGTGGGGTTTTCGGGTGCGCAAAAGCACCCGTCGACTGTCTTGCGTATCGCGCTGTCGATCGGGTCTCCTTCGACGTGACCTGTGGTGCATCACCCCCGGCGTCGAGGGTACACGTGACGTGTTCGTGTGTCAACACACTTTTTGGCGACTCCGCTGGGGACTAAAGATCAATCATCATCATCCACCATGCCTGATCTTCCCAAGCCATCTGAGGTAGACGCAGATAACATCATTAAGCCTAGTCATGATGAGTTATCGGCCGACCATCGCCAAGTTTATGAGGAGTACAAGAAGGCGCGCGAAGAGAAGGAGTTGCAGGAGTTCCTTGCGAAGTTCAAGAAGGATCGCTAAGGCAACATCACTCCAATTGAAGAGATCAAGTTCCCTCCTCTTCAAGCCGAGCAGGTTAAACCCTCTGTGAGTACTACCTTTTCTCGCGAGTAGTGGGCTGAGATTGAGAGTCGTATTGCTGATGGTAACAATCTAGTCTATCAAACTTTCATAGAAAATACTAATGCTCAGAAGAATATATCGCAATCGTCTAGTGGTAATGGTGGTATAACTGCTAGTGTGCAAAACCATAATCTAACTCTGCCTATTTCATCGGCACCTCCCATGCCGATGACTTATTATCCTACACAAAGAAATCAGATTGTGGTTGCACCAATTAGTCCTATCTTGAGCATGCCAGGTTCAGTGGCAACGCCGAACCACACCCTACCTACAACTACAACCAGTCGACCACTACCAAGTTATGGGTCGACATACATGCCTCAGTTCCTACCCACAGCTAGTAACCCTACTCCTCCTATGCCACTGCCACAAGCTTCATCGTCCACTATGGATGATGGTCTAGCTAATCTTAGAGAGGAGATGGATAAGATGCTTCGAGAGAATTTTGGAGTTGAGTTACCTCGGAATCGGATTTACCAAAAGCCGTACCCCGAGTACTTCGATGCCATCCAGTGCCCTCCAGGATATAAAATTCCAGATTTTGTTAAGTTTAATGGAGAAGGCACAAAAACCACATGGGAGCATGTTAGTCAATATTTAGCACAATTGGGTGAGGTAGGCTCATTGAATGAATTGAAAGTGCGTTTGTTTCCTTTATCATTAACTGGTACCGCATTTTCATGATTTTCTTCTTTACCACATGGTTCCATTCGGGTCTGGTCGCAGCTAGAGCAGAAATTTCATGACCACTTTTATAGCGGTGATAATGAACTCAAGTTGTCACATCTGACATCGGTTAAACAAAAGCATGATGAATCGGTCTCCGATTATGTCAAGAGATTCAGAGAAACAAAAAACCATTGTTATAGTTTGGTGATAACCGAGAGAGACTTGGCAGACCTAGTGCTGAGTGGTTTAAGGACTCCCATTAGAGAAAAGCTAGAAGGCTATGAGTTCTTAAATATTAACCAAGTCTTACAAAGGGATTTGGCTCAGGAAAGCCGAAGCAAAGATCTCAAAGAAGTGCATAGGTATAAAGATGATCGTCCAAAGATGAATATGGTTGAATATGATAGTGATCACTCGGACGATGAGGGTGATATTTATGCTACTGAATTTGTTTGGCCATCTAAGGCCAAACCATTTACTTGCAATGATCTGAAACCGATTCATAAGAATCGTGATGAAGAGATGAAGTTTACTTTTAACATTGCCAAGTGTGATAAGATATTTGATGCTTTGCTGCAAGCCAAAATTATTAGAATATCTCATACTTTACCGCCGTTTAAAGAGCTGAAACGGCATGCTTATTGTAAGTATCATAATTCTTTTTCTCATGCTACTAACGATTGCAATGTTTTTCAACGACAGATACAACCGGCCATTAATGACGGACGATTGAACTTTTCTGAGATGCAAATTGATAAACAACCCTTTCCAATGAATACCATGGATTTGGAGGGGAAGAAGCTACTCATTCGGCCGGAGATGGCCGGATCTGCTAATAAAGCTAATGTCAATGTTGGTGATCCCAAGAAAGACAAGGAGGGCAGCAAGGTTCTGGGGAGACAGATTGTGCTTGACAAGCAACCCGATGGCAAGGAAGTAATCAAGATCACCATCAAGAATCCTACGCTCAGGGGGCAACTACAAGTGCAAGAAAATGCTCGTGTTAAATTTGTTAAGCCCAAGAGTCCAGAAGTTGGCAAGTGGAAGAGGAACGAGGCTAAAGTGCAGCGTAAGCGGATCAAGCCAACTTTTGATATGTTGTTGTCCAAGTATGTCATTCAGTCGGCCGGTTCTAGCTCTAACCGGCCAACAGACCTGAAGTGACCAAGGTCACCACCAGCAGATATGTTTAGTCGGTATGTGAAGCCGGCTGGACCAAGGGCACTGTTTCAAGAGGAACAAAGGCAACCTGTTTGGGATCGACTCGACTACTCATACAATGGCCGACTGAACATCGGTGGTCATCAGTCGGCTGGTCAAAATATGTGGCCAAACGGAAACTATCCAAGTGTAAGAATGCACCCAGGTGGAAGCTATCCAAGTGAAAAAATGTGGCCAGGTAGATTCCATCCGAGTGGATTCCATCCAAGTGACATCCATCCGAGTGGATTCCATCCGAGTAAAAAGGTCCGGCCGAGTAAAAATTTCATGCATCAGGGAAATCAAAAAGAATGGCGTGTTAAGTCACCAAGTGTTGCAGCAGTTGTGTCGGGAAAAGGCAAGGAGCAAATGGGTGTCGACTCACTTATCTTGGGCACCAAAAAATTCCCCGTACAACAGCCGACTGTGCATAACCACTAGACTGAGCCGATACTTTCTATCGGGCCAAAGCACTCGGCTAATGATCATGAAGCAAGCACCAGCCAAGTAAAGGCGAAAGATCCTAAATACACTCAACCAAAGTGGTGTCCTCCAAGGCTAACAAAAACACAAAAGAGGAAACTACAGAGGTTAAGGAGTCAAGAGATGGCAGAACAGGAGGCCGAGAAGCAAAGGGATAAGTCGTTCAATGACACTTGACCCATGGTTCCAGCAAAACAAGTGTGGAGGCCTTAACAAATACAAGATAAGACAACTTCTACATCTATCACAGCAGTACCTACATCACCAAAGAAGGACGATGCAAAAGCTATCACATCTTCTACGACACTTCTTACTTCTCCTTCACTCGGACAGATTTCAGAATCGGTGGATGCACTTGAGTAAGAGGATGATATGTTCGATTATGAGTCGACGCTGGTTCATGAAGGTATGGATATCAATATGGATTATTACTTGCCTGCTGAGTTTTGTGCTGTAGATGAAGAAGGGGGGGTGGCTCAGCTGGATTTTGGCCCTAAAAATGCAATATTTGAGAAGCCAAAAGACCCAGTAACGCATCTGAAACCATTGTATCTCAGAGGTCATATTAACGGATCACCGCTCACTCGGATGCTTGTTGATGGTGGTGTTGTGGTAAATTTGATGCCATATTCAGTGAAGAGTTGATAAAGACTAATATGGTGCTCAATGGATTTGAAGGCAAAGAGAAAACTGAAGCCAAAGGTGTGATGTATGTGGAAATACAGTCGGAAGCAAAACTTTGGCTACTCCATTCTTTGTCGCAGAGGTGCAAGGTAACTACAACGTCATACTAGGCTGTGATTGGGTTCATGCAAACCAGTGTGTGCCATCCACTATGCACCAGTTTTTGATCCAGTGGGTTGATGACGAAGTGGAAGTCATTCATGCGGATAACTCGGCCTGTGTTGCTTTGGCCGATGCATTGATGGATTGGCAACATCCCAATGCTACTTGCTTGACGGGACGTGACTTGTCAGAGTTTGATTTTCTCAGTGCGACCAAGAATGGTTTCGTCCTCGTTTATTTAAAGCCGACTGAATGTAGTCGGCTCCAAGGTATGATATGTTTGAATGGATTCTAGTTCCGAGTGGTTACAAAAATGTCTTGTAAAATATCGGGTCTAGTGAGAACGATATGTATGAATCTATAGAGGAATTAGATGACATGGATAAACCTGGACAAGGTTTTACATCGGCCGATCCATTAGAAGAGATAGATATTGGAGATGGTTCAGTCACTCGACCGACGTTTGTAAACAAAAATTTGAAGGCCGATTGTAAAGCTAAGTTAATCGATCTATTGAAAGAATATGTTTGTTGCTTTGCATGGGAATATCATGAGATGCCAAGTTTAAGCCGAGAGCTAGTGGAGCATCGGTTACCTATAAAGGCTGGTTTTAGACCATATAAACAATCAGCCAGAAAGTTTAATCCAAAAACATATGACCAGATCAAGGCAGAGATCGGTCGACTGCTTAAAGCCAATTTTATTCGACCTTGCAGTATGCCGAGTGGATTTCTAACATTGTCCCGGTGGAGAAAAAAGGATCTGGCAAGTTAAGGGTATGCATTGATTTCAGAGATTTGAATAGGGCTACGCCCAAAGATGAGTATCCCATGCCAATAGCCGATATGCTTATTAATGATGCTCCTGGACATAAAGTCATTAGTTTCATTGATGGTAATGTGGGGTATAACCAATTTTTTTTGTCCGAAGAGGACATGTCCAAAACGGCTTTCCGATGCCCTGGTTTCCTTGGTTTATTCTAATGGACGATGATGACATTCAGATTAAAAAATGCTGGCGCCACATATGAAAGGGTTATGAATTTGATTTTTCATGATTTACTCGGTGTCATACTTGAAGTTTATATTGATGATATTGTTGTCAAATCGGATGCTTTTGAATCTCACTTGGCCGATTTGCATTTAGCTTTTGAAAGAATGAAAAAGTATGGACTGAAGATGAATCTTTTGAAGTGTGCATTCGGCGTGTCAGCTGGTAAGTTTTTGGGTTTCGTTATTCATGAAGATGGCATAGAGATTGATCCCAAAAAAGATAGAAGTTATACAGAAAGTGGAAGCTCCAACATGCGAGAAAGATATGCAAAAGTTCCTTGGCAAGGTCTATTATTTGAGAAGATTCATAGCTAATCTGTGAGGGAAAGTTGATGCACTTACTTGTATCCTTCGGTTAAAGAATGATGTTGATTTCACATGGGCGGCAAAACAGCAAGAAGCCTTTGATATGATCAAGAATTATTTATGCACTCTTCCGGTGATGAAAGCACCCAAGCATAAGGAGCCCTTTAAGCTTTACATTGCAGCAGAAGAAGGTGTTATCGGTGCTGTTTTGACTCAAGAAACCGAAGGAAAAGAGCATGCTATTACATATTTGAGCAGACGCTTATTGGACGCCGAAACAAGGTATACATTTATTGAAAAACTATGTCTATGCTTATATTATGCTTGCAAAAAATTGAGACATTATTTGGTGCCGAGTGCTTGCATAGTAGCTTGTCAAACTGATGTCATTGAATACATGTTGCATAGGCCAATTCTTAGTGGTAGAATTGGCAAGTGGGCTTATGCTTTGATTGAGTATGATTTGGCTTATGAATATCCAAAATCCATGAAAGGCCAAATCGTTGCTAATTTTATTGTTGAGCATCGGATTAATGACAAACATTATGTTGGTATTAACCTTGTTTCGCTAGTACCCTGGAGATTATATTTTGATGGTTCGGTTTGTAACAATGGCCAAGGTGTTGGTATTGTTTATATATCTCCTCATGGTGCTGTTTTCGAAGCCTCATGCCGCTTAGAATACTTTCGCAGAAATAATCAGGCCGAATATGAAGCTTTGTTATTCGGCCTAGAGATGTTAATTACTATAGGTGTTACACATATTGAGGCTTATGGTGATTCGTTACTAGTGGTGCAGTAAATATCTAAAGTCTTTCAGTGTTTGGACGAATCACTTAATGTTTATCTTGATAAATGTCGAGATATAATCTCTACTTTGGATTATTTTAGCATTGCTCATATATCTAGGCATGACAATTGGAAAGCAAATGAGTTGGTACAACATGCATCTGGATATCATGTTGATCATGGCATGTTTCATATCTCTGAAAGACCGATGTTTTGTCTTGCCAACATTGGAGAGGCCGAACCTGAACCCACTGATTCGGCCATTAATAAAAAGTCTAGTGTAGGTGACAATCCCGACAGGAGGAAGCCCATTATTGATTACTTGAGCAATCTGAGTGAAAGGGTGGACAGGGATGTTCGGCGTATGGCTTTCAAGTATACAATGGGAGATGATGGTCTTTATCGCCGAACAGTCGATAATGTTCTTCTAAAGTGCTTGGATGAAGACCAGGCAAGAGTTGCTATGGGAGAGGTACATGAAGGTATTTGTGGCACTCATCAGTCGGCTCCCAAGATGAAGTGGTTATTGCGACGTGCTGGGTTTTATTGGCCGACTATGATTAATGATTGCTTCAGATATTATAAAGGGTGTGAAGCTTGTCAAAAGTTTGGTGATATTCAATTAGCTCCTGCAGCTATGTTACATCCTATTATCAAGACGTGGCCTTTCAGATGATGGGGTTTAGATTTTATTGGGCAGATTCACTCATCTTCCTCAAAGGGGCATCGGTTCGTATTGGTGGCAACCGATTATTTCACTAAATGGTCTGAAGAAATACCTCTCAAGAACATGACACATACGGAGGTAATTCAATTCATAACTGAGCATATTATTAATAGATTCGGTATTCCTCAAACGTTAACTACAGATCAAGGTTCATCTTTCATGTCACACCAAGTCAGAGAGTTTGCCGAATCTTATAACATAAAGTTGCTCAATTCCTGTTCGTATTATGCCCAAGCTAATGGAGAAGCTGAGTCTAGCAATAAAATTTTAATCAAACACATCAAGAAGAAGATTGAGGATAATCCAAGGAGATGGCATGAGTTGTTGTCTGAAGCTTTGTGGGCACATAGAATCTCAAGGCATGGTGCTACGAAGGTGACTCCATATGAGGTAGTGTATGGTCAAGAAGTTGTTTTACCAGTGGAAGTAAATTTGAATGCCTTGAGAATAGCCAAACAGAATGATTTATCAGCAATAGATTTTTATAACTTGATGATGGACAATATTGATGAGGTTGCCGATAAACATTTGGCTGCTTTAAAAGCCATAGAAAAAGACAACTTGAGGGTGGCAAGAGCTTACAATAAGAAAGTTAAGTTGAAGAATTTTCAAGTTGGTGATATCATGTGGAATGTGATTCTGCCGATTGGTTCAAGAGATAGAAAATTCGGGAAGCGGTCTCCGAGTTGGGAAGATCCTTTTAGGATTACAAGAATAGTTCCTGGAAACTCATATTTGGTGGAGTCCGTACAGGGGACATTGTTACCTCGAGCTCTCAATGGCAAGTACTTGAAGAAATATCACCCGAGTGTGTGGCAAGAAGCCTAAGTAAGCAATGGCCGATATACGACTATCGCCCTTAGCACAAACACGACCAATACATGATTATCGCCCTAAGAAATACAAATGGCCGATGGAGTGTTGACATCGTCCTTAGGACAAAAATGATGCATATTATTTTTCGGCATGCAAGCTTTGCCGAAAAAGAAAGGAGGAAAAGTTCTATTCTCAGACCGCGGCCGACTACCAGCAGTCGACCACGGTCTCGGGGACTACACCCAGTGGGTGCACTGAGCGTGCCCCCACTGGTTCTCACTCGGCCAGATAAGTCTGCGAGTAAGAGAGGTTCGAAACAAATGAACAAGACACATTCTAAAGACCACGGTCGACTGCCTTCAGTCGACCATGGCCTTGGGGACTACACCCACTGGGCGCACTGAACGTGCCCCCACTGGTACTATCGATTGGACTACAAAAAGTAAAGATACAAGAGAAGACACCCAGTGGGTGTGGGTGTGACATTATCTCACGAACAAGGTAGTAAATTTCTCAAATCAAAAGCTACACCAATACAGCAAACCAGTCGGAAGAGACGAACCTGGACGTTGGTTCGAAGAGCCGAGCTAGCGTTGTAAGCAGCCATGCTAGCCTCATACGCCGCCTTCGACCTCTCCATCATCAACCCCGCCTGACGAATGGCTTCTTGGGCCGCGCCCACGAGGTCATCCGGGAGGTGATGGGTGGAGAAGAGAACCTACGGCGGGGTAGGCGCTGGGTCGACGGCCGGACCAGTCGACGAAGAAGGGCGGACAGTCGACACAGGGACGGCGAAGGAGACCGTGGTCCGGGCCATGTCTCCCTGTTGTTGGGCCTCAGAGCCAGAGGGTGCCTTCCGACCCTTCCTTCACGTGCGTCGTCGAGTAACTCCCGCGCGCTCCTCATCGTCATCATCGTCGTCGTCTGGGAGCTCTATGACATGGCACGGCACTTCAAAAGACAACCACGAAGTTCAGTCGACCGTTAGTTCAAACAGACAAAAAGCAAAGTGCGATCTACAACCCGCACCTGCGCGAGACGTAGCAGCATCAATGGTCTCCTCGTCATCTCGATCCTTGTCGATATCCATCGAGATCGCGGAAGCATCGGCATTGAAGATTTCATTGAAAGTGAGTCGACGAATACAAAGTTGATTTCCGAAGAGCAGAGAGAAATGAAGCAGAGCAGCACTTACGTGGAGGCGATTGGGACGTCCACCTTGATCTTGGGCAGGGCCTTCCGAGGCTTGACGGCGGCGACCTTAGGCTGCTTGGGCGCCTTTTCAGTCGGATCGGGAGTGGCCGTGTGAGCCCGCTTCTGTACTTGGGAGCTGGAGGGGCCCGCCCTAGAGCGCACAGCCTATGGGTCATGCTTCTCCTTGGAGCGCTTTTCGCCGCGGGGAGGTGACTCGACCTCCTCGCCGCTGCTGGAGTCTTCGCTCTCCTCTCCAGTCTCCTCGTCGAACTTCCACTCGGAAGCTTCGCCCGCACCTCCTTCGCCCTCCTGGACCTGATCCCCGTTGGGCACCGAGAACATTTTGGTATAGATCCGCGGAAAGGAAGATTAATCAAACATCAGTCGGACTCATCAGACAGCCGCAAACAAGAAACACGAAAACCACTCGGAAGTCAAGGCCAGACCTTGTCAGGTAGGTGGTCGGCGTCGAATGGAGGAACTCTTCCGAGCCCATTGGGGTTGTCCTTATTCTCCGTGATGCACTTCAAACACTGCGCCACCGTCTTCACCGCGGCCTCCTCTGGGTGGACCCGAGACGAGTCGTCGACGCCGGAGTACAGCCACATCGGATGGCCTCGAGCTTGGAGAGGCTGGATACTCCTCATAAGGAACACCTCAAGCAGATCCAACCCCGTAACCCCGTCGTGGACCAACTGGACAACGCGCTCCACCAACATGTCTACCTCTACCCTCTCGGTCTGACTCACAACTAACGACGGTGGTTGGCTGACTCGACCAAAGGAAAAGGGAGGAAGCCCAGTCGACTGACCAGGAGTCGGAGCGTTCTTACAGTATAACCAAGTCGACTGCCAGCTCCGAACTGACTCTGGAAGGATCATAGCAGGAAAATCACTCCTATTTCTAAGGTGGATACCCAACCCGCCGCACATCTAGATGATGTGCGTCTTTTCGTCGCTTGGATTCACTTTCTTAATGGTTTGCGAACGACAAGTAAAGATGTGCTTGAATAAACTCCAGTGCGTTTGGCATCCGAGGAAGTTCTCACACATCAAGACGAATGCAGCCAAGAAAGTGATGGAGTTGGGCGTGAAGTGGTGCAGCTGGGCGCCGTAAAAGGCCAAGAAAGCACGGAAGAAAGGGTGTGGGGGCATGGAGAAACCTCAGTCGACGTGGGTCGCGAGGAGAACGCACTCGCCCTCCCGCGGCTAAGGCTCGAGCTCGCCCCCCGGCAACCGCCAGGAGTCGCGTGCGACCAGGCCCTCCTCCTCCAGCTCCTCCATGTCCTCCACCATCATGGTGGACTTGATCCAGTCCCTCTGGATCCAACCAGGTGGGAGCCCGGACCTCGACGACGACCCCCCGCGGTTCATCCGCTTCGCTTTCCCCGTCACCGCCGCCTTCTTCGAGCGCTCCAGCGCCGCGGTCTTGTCCTTGCCCATGGCGAGCGAGCCGGCATTGGCCGAGGAGAGGGAGAAAGAAGCAGAGGCGCGACGGTGAAACAGAGACGAAGAAACAGAGAATGGGTGCACAGTGCCCTCGCCTCGGCCGTGGCTCGCAATTATAGCGCAACGGTCGAGTGGCTGACTGGTGGCCCCGAGCAATCTCGTCAAATCCCGCAACAGGCGCACACGCAATACGTGGCGAAAAAGGCGGCGCGAAGATCGAGGTGTCCCGGGCATATCCGATCCGATTGCCACGGCACGACCCGTCCCGCGCGCTTCCCCAAATTTCGAAATCCCGCAAAATCCGGAGACCAGAGAGCAACCGATCCTACCAAAAACTGGGCGCACCAATGGCGCTCGGTGCCGTGCGCAAGGTTCAGTCGACGGTCAACACGAACAAGTACACTCGACGATTCTGGAATCGATTAAGGCGACCAAGTCGAGGTTGAAGAGTCGGCCTGGTTCACAAGGTCGGAGAAGATTACCCCAGGGACATCGAACCCGAGCTAAGGCCCATTTCAACACTTTCTTCTGCTCAAGCCTCCGTCCATTCGGGGGCTACTGATGAGGTTACAGACCTAGGGTAGGGTCACATGCCTGACCAAGATACCCCACCCAAGGTCACTACCCCAGAAGCTCAAAAGACAAACCGAAGGCAACAAGAACAGTCGACTGAGACGGCCCAAGAGGACATTCCACTCGACTGTACACCCCCATTCAGACGACTCAACTTCACTCGACCCTTCCAAGACACTCGACCCCTGAAGGTCAAAGGTCCCTTAGGACAGCTACGGTCTGGTATTCACTCCGCTGCAATGAATGCCTTTATTACCCTTTACTGCGGGCGTTATCAGTAACGCTTGCCTTTATGTACATTGAACCCTTGGTAACGTGGAGCATGGCTGGGGTCCTGGCGCACTATATAAGCCACCCCCTCCTCGAGTACAAGGGTTCGCACCCCCTGTAACTCAAACACCCCTATGCATTCCAGTCGACCGCCTCCGGGCACCGAGACGTAGGGCTTTTACTTCCTCCGAGAAGGGCCTGAACTCGTATACACCTTGCATACAAATACACCATATCTAGGGCCTTGACTCCTCTCACGTACCCCCTACTCGTACTGTCAGACTTAGAACCACGACACCTCCCAACAAGCGCTATCGTTTTACGCCCTTAGCTAGGCATAATACCAAGATTACAAGTATTTTCATCCTTGTTGGGTGTTCCATAAGTTGCCCTCATTATAGATTCATAAGGCAATTTGATCTTGGTTCGAGGGAAGTGTTCCATTCCCTTTCTCAAGGAAAATGGGAATTTAATATTCCCTTCTTTCATGTCAATCACCGCGCCAATAGTGCGCAAAAACGGTCTACCAAGTATAATAGGGCAAGACGGATTGCAATTGATATCAAGAACCATAAAGTCTATGGGTACATAGTTCCTATTTGCAAGAATAAGAAAATCATTGATCCTTCATAAATGCTTTTTTAATAGTGGAATCCTCTAAATGCAAATTAAGAGAGAAATCTTCAATATTGGTAAGAACAAGAACATCGCAAAGAGATTTCGAAATAGTGGAAAAACTAGCACCCAAATCACACAAAGCAAAACACTCATAATTTATATTTTGATTTTCATAGTAGGTTCCCATTCATCATTTAATTTTCTAGGAATTGATACCTCTAGTTCCAACTTATCATCTAAACTTTCGTCATAGCATCAACAATATGTTTAGTAAAAGCTTTATTTTGTTCATAGGCATGGGGTGAATTAATCATGGATTGCAACAAAGAAATACAATCAATCAAGGAACAACTATCATAATTAAAGTCTTTGTAATCCAAAAGAGTGGGTGCATCACTAGCTAAAGTTTTGACCTCTCCAAACCCACTTTTATCAATTTTCTCAACAAGATCCGAAACATTGGGATGCCTTCTACCTAAAGTCGACTCTTCTTCAGTCCCTTTATTATCAAGTTGAACTTTACTAAAGAAAGAATCAATAGAAGACACACCAATCATTTTAATGTCTTCATCATTTTTATGAAAGCAATCACTAGAAAACGCCTTTTCTAAAAATTCTCGTTTAGATCTAAGCATGGCGGTTCTTTTCTTACTTTCATCCGTAGGAACATAAAGAGCTTTAATTGATTCTTCAACTTTAGGCACAAAAAATTTCAACTTGAGATTTTCTACGTCATGAGAAATCCTATCAATACTCCTAGTCATATCATCAATCTTATTCAATTTTTCTTCTATGGAAGCATTGAAAACTTTTTGTGTATTGATAAATTCTTTAATATTATTCTCTAGATCAGAGGTGTTCCTATTATTATTGTAAGATTGATTTCCATATGAATTACCATAATTATTATAGGAATTACTAGGAAAAGGCCTAGGATTAAAATTACCTCTATAAGCATTGTTGTTGACATTATTTCTAGAGATAAAATTCACATCAATAGCATCACTATTTTGCTCAATCAAAGTAGACAAAGGCATATCATTAAGATTAATAGGAGCACTTTTACTAGCAACCATTTTCATAAGAGCATCAACTTTTTCATTCAAATAATCAATCTCAACCGCATTAATCGTTTTGCTTGTTGGCGCCCTTTCAGTATGCCAGTGCGAATAATTCGCCATAGTATTATCAAGCAATTTGGTGGCTTCACCCTATGTGATTTCCATAAAAGTGCCACCAGCGGCAGAATCCAAAAGATTTCGAGAAAAAAATTCAATCCCGCATAAAAAAATTGTATGATCATCCAAAGATTTAACCCATGAGTTGGGAAATTTGTAGCGACCACGATTCCAATGAAACGAAGTACCTGTGCTCAGTGTCATCCCTGGATCGGTATGCTGACACACACAATACTCGAGGATTTATAACAGAGGTTCAATCACACTTTATTACATCGAAAGTCCTCGAAGAGGCAATATCCATTACACGATAATGGTTGAAGGCCATCTTATAAAATAAAACTATGGAAGCTATGAAGAGTAGTTGAGTCCATCCAACTCCACGGCAAATATTGAGTCAATGACGACGACCTATCGCACCTTATTCTTCGTCTGAAAACTCTGCAACATGATACGTTGCAGCCATCTAGGTCAGCATATAGAATATGCTGGCAAAAACACACTGTAATGATAATGAGCAATGCCTACAACTACATGCATATTTGGCTGGGGGAGGCTGTAAGGTTTATTTTTGCATAAAGCTAGTGTTTCCCTACAACAAAGGAATGTATTTATTTAACTACTTGATTAAGTTTAATCATGAACAATTGAGAATGGTACCCCCATCTCAATCCCAAAACCAAAGTCATTATTAACCCAACAAATTAAATAAAGTGTTGAGATCAGTCCATAATTCAAATACCAGCATACTCAAGAAGTCCATAACCGGGGACACGTCTACTCATAAATAGTTTGTACACTCTGCAGAGGTTTGTGCACTTTTCCCCACACGACTCGATCTCCTCCGTTTGATTTCTCGCACTGCATGGTGTTTGAGAAACGGATGACCGAGACACAGTCTTTCAGAAGCATTAACTCTTAACCCTGGGTAGACCGTACCACCTACATCCGCTAGTCTACCACAGAATGAGGTCACACAACATACTCAACTATGCCAGAGCCCATAATGGCATTTTGGCTGCACACGGAAGTTTCAAGGCATGAGTGATATATGATCCCTTTGAGCCTGGGTGGCATTCCTTGGACAACACTGGTATATCCCCAGGTGCCCTGACAACCACTGGTCCATCCCCAGGGTGCCACAACCACTCCACCCAGATGTGTATTAAATTTCGACCTTAAAGAAACCCTTAGTTGTTATTACACTGACAACTTTCATGAAATCACTAATACCAATCCACGTCTACAAGCATGGCTAAGCAATAAGTAACAAAACGTAAATTCCCTTGGGTTGATCTCAAGTCATTGGGTTCCTACCTCATGAACTACTTAGCAATCATATTAAGTAACCAGTCCTACTCATGCAAGTGTTTGAGGATATAACTAATGCAATGAAAACTGGGTATTGGAAAGTATGAACTTGCCTTGCTGGCGATTGCTGAAACCTAGTGACTCGTAGTAGCACGCTTCGCATTCCGGGAATTCTATCGCAATCAAACAAGAGCATACATAAGCAATCATGCAACAGAATCGAAGAACAGATCTCGAAAGATTTCGAAAACAAACGAATCACTCTTGCAATAGAAAACAATTTCTAACTGTACCAAAATTGGGTGAATTTTGCCTTATCAGAAAGTTTATGTCAAGAGCTTCGATTTGCAAAAAGAATCAACTCAAACGGAGCTATGAAACTCAAACTACGGTCGAGAGAACTTTGAAGTCAAATCTGCTTGAAATCAAATTTTAAATTGTCGAAACCTTGTTCAAGTAGATTAAATCAAAAGAGGAGCTTGAGACAAAGATTTTGGCGTTGGTTTCACTAGATTTGGACGAACGACTTAGAAACGGCGAGGGTTTGAAGTTCAAGGGCTAATCTGCGATAAAAATACTCGCGGATAGGTCCCTGGACGAAATAGAAATAAAAAGAAAAACTACGGCGTGAACGTTCGTTAATAGAGACGAACGTAAGAACATATTCGTTAAAACGAACTAACGAGCGAACGCTCGCTAAATAACGAAACCGAAAAAAACGAAACGAACCGAACCGATCTAAAATAAATTGAAACTTGGGTTTCTAAAAAAACTGATTCTAATAAAAAACGGCGGTTTACCTCGTGGGTCGGGTTCGACTCGCGGGTCGGGTCGGGTCGGCGGGCGGATCGGGCGGCGAGCGACGGGCACGGCGGCGGGCGCTGCGCAAGGCGGAGGGCGAGGCGGCGGTGCGGCTAGGCGGCATGGTGGCAGCAGCGGAGGCAAGCGGCTACGCGGCGGCGGGGTGGCAGCGGTGGCGCCGACGGATGGGTGCGACGGCGGGGCGGCGACGAGGCGGCTATGCGGCGGCAGCGGTGGCTGCGGCGGTGGGGTGGCGGGGTGAGGAGGAAGAGGCGACGGCGGGCTGACCTTATGAAGGCCTCGGAGGGGCCTTGCTTTGGAGGAGGGGGCGACGGTGGTGGTGTCTGCGCCGGACACCGCGGCGGTCGGCGTGGCGTAGGCGGACTCGGGGCGAGGCGGTGGTCGGCTGGGCCTTCAGCCCACTTGGCTCGGGCCAAAACAATTTTTTCTTAAAAAAATCGCTCGAACAGAAAAAAAAAATATAAATAAAAAAAATTTAAAAATGCCAAAAACAATTTTCACCGTCTAAATGAAATATTTAGAACAATGTGAACATTTTCTTGGCCTAAAATACAATTTTAAAAAAATTCATATTTTTTTCTAACTCATATAAAATAGCAATAAAATCCAAATAAAATTGTTTATTCGATTTTCACATTTTTCCTCCAATATTTCTTATATTTTCGAGAAGTCATATTATATCTTCTCATATATTTTGATATTGAAATATTTCGGAGAGAAAATAATTAAAACCAAATGATCCTCTTTTCAATATCTCAGAAAATTCAAATATGAAAATAGTAAATTCCCCAACTCTCTCCGTGTGTCCTTGAGTTGCCAAGGATTTTTAGGATCCCAACCAAAATGCAAATAAAATATGATATGCATATGATAATCTATGTATAACATTCCAAATTGAAAATTTTGGGATGTTACAAACCTACCCCCCTTAAGATGAATCTCGCCCTCGAGATTCGGGTTGGCTAGAAAATAGGTGTGGGTGGTCCTGGCGTCGATCATCCTCTTGTTCCCAGGTGGCTTCGTCCTTTATATGGTGGCTCCACTGTACTTTGCAGAACTTGATGACTTTGCTGCGAGTTACTCTGTCGGCAAACTCGAGAATCTTAATGGGC
Organism: Secale cereale; assembly: GCA_902687465.1. Lineage (NCBI taxonomy): Eukaryota > Viridiplantae > Streptophyta > Magnoliopsida > Poales > Poaceae > Secale > Secale cereale. Next base: position 601,436,864 of record LR738712.1, read on the forward strand.
TTCTCCTTGTAGGTCAGGTCGATCTCTGACTGTATTGCTTCTAGGGGCACTGTATCACGTAACGGAATCTCGGCCATCTCTGCGTGACACTTCTTCAACTGAGATACATGAAACATATCGTGAACTCCAGACAAAGTCTCGGGCAACTCTAGCTGATAAGCTACTTCTTTTTTGCGCTCCAAAACCTTGTACGGTCCCACAAATCTAGGTGCCAATTTACCCTTTACTTCGAAATGCTTAACTCCTCAAAGCGGAGACACACGAAGATACGCTCTATCTCCAACTTCGTAAATCACCTCCTTGCATTTTTTATCCGCATAACTCTTCTGCCTGGATTGGGCTACCTTAAGTCTGTCACGGATCAACTTGACATTCTCTTCTGACTCTTTGATCAAATCGGGTCCAAATAACTGACGGTCTCCAACTTCATCCCACATCAACGGTGTTCTGCACCTCCTTCCATACAAAGCCTCAAAAGGGGTCATTTGCAAACTGGTTTGATAACTGTTGTTGTAAGAAAACTCTGCGTACGGCAAGTTATCATCCCAACTAGATCCATAATCGAGCGCACAAGCTCTCAGCATGTCCTCCAGAATCTGATTGACTCTCTCGGTCTGTCCATCTGTCTGTGGGTGAAAAGTTGTACTAAATTCTAGCCTCATACGTAAAGTCTCGTGCAACTGCTTTCAAAACTTTGAGGTAAACTGTGTTCCTCTATCTGATACAATAGTCCTCGGAACTCCATGCAGACATACGATCCTGGTCATGTATATCTTGGCCAACTTAGCACTCATGTAAGTGGTCTTCACGGGGATAAAGTGAGCTACTTTCGTAAGACGATCAATTATCACCCAAATAGAATCATACCCTGAACGTGTCCTGGGTAGTCCTGTAATGAAATCCATTCCAAGTTTATCCCACTTCCATTCGGGTATAGGTAACACCTGTAATAACCCTGCTGGTTTCTGATGTTCAGCCTTGATTCTCTGACAAACGTCACACACTGCTACATACTCGGCAATGTCCTTCTTCATTCCGGTCCACGAGAATTTCTGCTTCAAATCCAAGTACATTTTAGTGTTGCCTGGGTGAATCGAATATGGAGATTCATGTGCCTCCTGGAGAATCAACTTCCTAACCTCGGGATCGTTAGCCACATAAATGCGCTTTTCAAACCAAAGTGTTTCGTATTCATCTTCACGAAATCCTTCTGCCTTTCCTTCGGCCATTCTTTCCTTTATTTCCGTAATCTCTTTGTCCATCTTCTGGGCTTCTTGAATCCTTCCCAACAATGTGGACTGAATTTCCAATGTGGTAACATAACCTCTTGGGACTATCTCCATCTGTAAATCCCTAAGATCATCGGCTAACTCCTAGGGTAAACCCCCAGAAATGATTGTGTTAACATAACTCTTGCGGCTTAGAGCATCTGCCACGACATTGGCTTTTCCTGGATTCTAATGCAACCTCATGTCGTAATCCTTTATGAGCTCAAGCCATCTCCTTTGCCTGAGATTCAACTCCTTTTGTGTGAAGATATACTTCAAACTCTTATGATCCGTGTATACATCACAACAGTTTCCGATAAGAAAATGTCTCCAGGTTTTGAGTGCGTGCACTACGGCTGCTAACTCCAAATCATGTGTAGCATAATTCAACTCATGGGGTCGAAGCTGTCGTGAGGCGTACGACACAACTCTTCTGTCTTGCATGAGAACACCTCCAAGTCCTTGACGATAAGCGTCATAATATACTTGGAAATCCTTGCGTATATCCGGAAGAATCAGCGCTGGGGCTGTTACCAAACGCTTCTTCAACTCTTGAAAACTGGCCTCACACTCTTCGGTCCACTTATACTTAGTCTCCTTCTTCAACAACTCCGTCATGGGTTTCGCAATCTTTGAGAAATTCTCAATAAATCTCCGGTAATATCCTGTGAATCCAACAAAACTGCGAATCTCGCCAACTGAGGTGGGTGCCTTCCATTCTGTGACTGCCTCAACTTTGGCGGGGTCTACGGATATACCGTCTCCTGATATGACATGTCCAAGGAATCGAACTTCCTTCAGCCAAAACTCACATTTACTAAACTTGGCGTATAACTGATGTTCTCGGAGCTTCTCGAGAACTAAACGCAAATGTTCCTTGTGCTCCTCTTCATTCTTGGAGTATATCAATATGTCATCAATGAATACTACCACAAACTTATCCAAGAACTCCATGAATACCTTGTTCATCATACTCATGAAATAGGCAGGGGCGTTAGTCAAACCAAATGACATAAATGTATACTCATAAAGCCCGCACCTAGTGGTGAAAGTTGTCTTGGGTATATCCTGTTCGGATCTTCAGCTTGTGATATCCTGATCGCAAATCGATCTTAGAGAATACCTTGGCTCCTTGCAGCTGGTCAAACAGATCATTGATCATCAGCAGTGGGTACTTATTCTTGATTGTAACCTCGTTCAGTGCACGATAGTCACAACCATTCTCAATGACCCATCCTTCTTCTCGACTAGAAGCACTGGAGCTCCCCATGGCGATGAACTTGGTCATATGTAACCCTTATCCATTAACTCCTTGATTTGCTTCTTGATCTCCTCCAGATCATTAGCGGGCATCCAGTATGGTCTATTAGATATTGGTCCGGTGCCGGGTAATAGTTCAATTAAGAACTCTATGTCTCTATCCGGTGGCATGCCGGGTAACTCCTCCGGGAATACATCAGGGTAATCCTTCACAACTGGCACTTCTTCTTGAACAACTCTCGTGAGTGCATTCACATGCGCTTTCCTGGGCGTGTGCCTCGACACATACTTGATCCTCTTTCCTTCCCGGGTGGTGAGAAGAAGTGATCTACTGGCGCAATCGATGTTTCCTCCAAACTTGGATAGCCAATCCATTCCTATGATTACATCCAAACCTTGGGATTCCAAAAGAATAAGGTCCGTAGGAAATACATGTCTTCCAATGGTCAATGGCACTTGATAGCATCCATGGCTTGCCATATACTCTGCTCCAGGGGAACTCACTAACATGGGCGTCCTAAGGGCTATGGTGGGCAAATTATACTTTTCCACAAAACCCCTTGATATGTATGAATGTGATGCACCAGTGTAAAAAATAACAAGGGCAATAAATGCATTAATAAAAAACTTACTGACTACTGCGTTGGGCTGCTCGTCAATCTCCTCCACATTGACATGGTTCACTTGTCCTCAAGTGAACGGGTTGGGCTTCTTTCCCGAGCTTCCATTTCCATTCCCATTCTTTGACTCGGGACATTCATTGGTGTAATGTCTGGTCTTCCCACACTTGAAACAAGTAACGTGGCTCAGATCCTTCTTGGCAGGCGTTGAGGGAGTGGAACGATTCTGACTGTTGCTTCCTCCATTCCCATTTCCGTTTCTAGCACCACTGTGGCTGTGTGCATTCCCTCCATTATTAGAATGGCCTCCATGGTTATGGGTGGGATGGTTGTGTCCACCTGAGTATGGTGTATAGCGGGGCTTCTGCTGGGCTCCAGAATTTTCTCAGCTCCATACTTCCTCTTGCGGTTATCAATTTGTTGCTGCTTTCCTTATAGCATAATAACTATGTCCACTAGCTCTTGATAATTGTTGTAGGTTGCTAGCATTAGCTGCATTCTCATCTCATCATTGAGTCCTTCTAGAAACTTCTCCTGCTTCGCGGCGTCAGTGGACACATCATCTGGTGCGTAGCGAGCTAACTGCCTAAAGTCATCTACGTACTGCCCCACAGTACTATTTCCTTGGCGCAAGTTGCGAAACTCATGCTTCTTCAGGCTCATGGCTCCTGTTGAGACATGTGCGGTGCGAAAAGCTTGTTGAACTGATCCCAAGTAATTACAACAAGTGGGTAGGTGGCGGTGTTGTTCTCCCACCAAGCGGTTGCTGGTCCCTCAAGCTGATGTGCAGCAAAACGCACTCTCTCTGCATCTGTGCATCCTGCAGTTGCTAGCTCTTTGTCCATCTTACAGAGCCATACATCTGCAACTATAGGCTTGGTGCTACTAGAGAACACCTGTGGTTGCAACCTTAAGAACCGGGTCAAGTTGTCATGGGGAGGTAGAGGTGTGTTGTTGTTGTTGTTGTTGTTGTTGTTGTTGTTGTTGTTGTTGTTGTTGTTGTTGTTGTTGTTGTTGTTGTTGTTGTTGTTGTTGTTGTTGTTGTTGTTGTTGTTGTTGTTGTTG
>LR738712.1:601442278-601611515 GCA_902687465.1 Secale cereale
TGCTGTTGCTGTTGTTGTTGTTGTTGTTGTTGTTGTTGTTGTTGTTGTTGTTGTTGTTGTTGTTGTTGTTGTTGTTGTTGTTGTTGTTGTTGTTGTTCTGGACAAGGAGTTGCATCAAAGTGTTTTGCTGATGGATCAACTAGGTGAGCTCAGGGGGAAACTCAAATCCGGGCTCACGTCTCGGAGGCATCTGAGGGCTTTAGAGGGGAGATATTAGAATAGAATGAGGTCTAAGGGAAATCACTACCCATATGCACATGAGACAAACAATTTCATATCATATGACTCAATTTCAATCAAGATCACACAAAAAGATCTTATTACAAAGCTAGCGAACGATTCTAACTACTCAGACTAATACTAATGATTACAGGGTGGTCATCTAATCACTGTCATCTGAAGACTCCATGATGTCTGCTCCAGCTTCGTCTTTATAGTCACTTTCATCACTATCGGTGTCGTCTATCAGAATGTAGTTCTCCATAGTAATTCCTATCTTAGGTTCCGACTTCACTGTGCTAGTACCAACCTTCTTCTTCAGCGCCTCATTCTGCTCCAATAGTACGATGATTTCCTCTTCATATCCATCACGTACTATCTTGAGTTCTTCTTCTAGTTCCACATTCCGGGTTATCACCATGTTGGTCTTCTACATAAGTGCGCATATCGGATTCTCGTAGCGTCGAATATGTTGGTCCATATCCTGGATGTAAGATGCAATGGATCCGCCCTTCCTGGTGCGAAGCATCTCCCATTGCTCGTCTCGACGTCCACAAATCTGGTAAATGGTATCTTCAAGGTCCTTATTGTAGACTTCACATATGCGTCCAAATGTGATGTGAGCTGCCATACTCTTTCCCAAGCTCCATGTCGGTGTGTCAAATTCTAGCTCCAGTGGTTCCGTGAATGGTGCAATAGTTCTCCCAGGTACACTAACTTTGATCTTCCAACATTCCTCTTCCGGCGATGTTGCGTAGAGATCTCCAGCGATACTTGGTATTCCAATGTGCAAGTATCTAGTGACTTCCTTCAAGTGCTTTCCGAAAGGGGTATCATCGTCTGGCTGAGTGAACTTGCTCACTGGGTCCGACATCTATAGAAAAGAAATAGATAAGAATTAGAATGAGTAGAGAAGTGCTACTTCTCGAGCTTGCGTTGTATTCCCTCAAAGAGGGAAGGGTGATGCAGCACAGTAGTGTAAGTATTTCCCTCAGTTATTGAGAAGCAATGTATCAATCCAGTAGGAGGCCACGCGCGAGTCCCTCGCACCTGCACAAGCAAATAAGAACGTCGCAGTTAACGCGATAAGGGGTTGTCAATCCCTTTACGGTCACTTACGAAAGTGAGATCTGATAGATAGGACAGTATAATGTTTTTGGTATTTTTGGTATAAGAACAGAAAGTAAATAAAGCAAAGTAAAGTAGATGGAAGATTAATATGTTGAGAATAGACCCCGGGGCCATAGGTTTCACTAGTGGCTTGTCCCATGATAGCAGAATTCTACGATGGGTGAACAAATTAGTGTCGAGCAATTGATAGAAAAGCGCATAGTAATGAGAATATCTAGGCATGATCATTATATATAGGCATCACGTTCGTGACAAGTACAGCGAAACGATTCTGCATCTACTACTATTACTCCACAAATCGACCGCTATCGAGCATGCATCTAGAGTATTAAGTTCATAAGAACAGAGTAATGCTTTAAGCAAGATGACATGATGTAGAGGGATAAACACAAGCAATATGATATAAACCCCATCCTTTTATCCTCGATGGCAACAATACAATACGTGCCTTGCTGCCCCTGCTGTCACTGGGAAAGGACACTGCAAGATTGAACCCAAAGCCAAGCACTTCTCCCATTGCAAGAACTATAGATCTACTAGGCCAAACCAAACCAATAATTCAAAGAGACTTGCAAGGATATTATAATCATACATAAAAGATTTCAGAAAAGAATCAAATATTGTTCATAGATAATCTTGATCATAAACCCACAATCCATCGGATCTTGACAAACACACCGCAAAAGGTTTACATCGAATAGATCTCCTCGAAGATCGAGGAGAACTTTGTATTGAGATCCAAAACGAGAGAAGAAGCCATCTATCTAATAACTATGGACCCGAAGGTCTCTGGTAAACTACTCACAACTCATTGGTGAGGCTATGGTGTTGATGTAGAAGCACTCCGTGATGGATCCCCCCCTCCGGCGGAGCTCCGGAACAGGCCCCAAGATGGGATCTCACGAGAACAGAAGTTTGCGGCGGTAGAATTAGGGTTTTTTCTATTGCCTCAATGTTTTCAGGGTACGTGGATATATATAGGAGGAAGGAGGGCATCAGGGGAGCCACCGGGGGCCCACAAGGGTGGGGGGCGCGCCTGCCCCCCTGGGCGCGCCGTGGACCCTCGTGGCCGCCTCTCTCATTCCCTCGCGTCTACTCCAAGTCTTCTGGGTAGATATTGTTCCAAAAATAACTCTCACGAAGGTTTCATTCCATTTGAACTCCGTTTGATATTCCTTTTTTGCGAAACACTGGAATAGGCAAAAAAACAGCAATTTGCACTCGGCCTTGGGTTAGTAGGTTAGTCCCAAAAATAATATAAAAGTTTATAATAAAGCCCATTAAACATCCAAAACAGAATATATAATAGCATGGAACAATCAAAAATTATAGATACGTTGGAGACGTATCAAGCATCCCCAAGCTTAATTCCTGCTCGTCCTCGAGTAGGTATAAGATAAAAACAGAATTTTTGATGTGGAATGCTAACTAACATAATTCTCAATGTAATTTCTTTATTGTGGCATGAATGTTCAGATCCGAGAGATTCAAGATAAAAGTCTATATTGACATAAGAATAATAATACTTCAAGCATACTAACAAAGCAATCATGTCTTCTCAAAATAACATGGCCAAAGAAAGTTCATCCCTACAAAATCATATAGTTAGGCTATGCTCCATCTTCGTCATACAAAATATTCCAATCATGCACAACCTCGGTTTCAGCCAAGCATTTGTTTCATACTTTAATTTTTTCAAACTTTTTCAACTTTCACGAAATATATGAGCGTGAGCCATGGACATAGCACTATGTGGAATAGAGTGGTGGTTGTGGAGAATACAAAAGAGGAAGATGGTCTCACATCAACTAGGTGTATCAATGGGCTATGGAGATGCCCATCAATAGATATCAATGTGAGTGAGTAGGGATTGTCATGCAACGGATGCACTAGAGCTATAAATGTATGAAAGCTCAACAAAAGAAACTAAGTGGGTGTGCATCCAACTTGCTTGCTCATGAATACCTAGGGCATTTGAGGAAGCCCATCGTTGAAATATACAAGCCAAGTTCTATAATGAAAATTCCCACTAGCATATGAAAGTGACTAAACAAGAGACTCTCTATCATGAAGATCATGGTGCTACTTTGAAGCACAAGTGTGGAAAAAGATAGTAGCATTGCCCCTTTTTTCTTCTTTTTTCTTTTTTCTTTTTTCTTCTTTTTTGGGCCATTTTTTCCTTTGGCCTTTCCTTTTTTTTCTTTGTGATAATGCTCTAATAATGATGATCATCACACTTATACTGATTTACAACTCGATATTACAACTCGACACTAGAACAAAGTATGACTCTATATGAATGCCTCCGGAGGTGTACCGGGATGTGCAATGAATCAAGAGTGACATGTATGAATAATTATGTATGGTGGCCTAGCCACAAATACGATGTCAACTACATGACCATGCATGGCAATATGACAATGATGAAGCGTGTCATAACAAACGAAACGGTGGAAAGTTGCATGGCAATATATCTCAGAATGGCTATGGAAATGTCATGATAGGTAGGTATGGTGGTTGTTTTGAGGAAGGTATATGGTGGGTGTATGGTACCGGCAAAAGTTGTGCGGTACAAGAGAGGCTAGCAATAGTGGAAGGGTGAGAGTGCGTATAATCGATGGACTCAACATTAGTCATAAAGAACTGACATACTTATAGCAAAAATCTACAAGTCATCAAAACAAAGTACTACACGCATGCTCCTAGGGGAAGGGTTGGTAGGTGTTAACCATCGCGCGATCCCGACCTCTACACATAGGATGACACTCAATGAAATACCTCATGCTTCAAATTTGTCACACAACGGTTACCATACGTGCATGCTACGAGACTTGCAAACCTTAACACAAGTATTTCTCAAATTCACAACTACTCTACTAGCATGACTCTAATATTACCATGCTCATATCTCAAAACAATCATCAAGTATCAAACTTCTCATAATATTCAATGCACTTTTTATGAAAGTTTTTACTATACTCATCCTGGATGACTATCATATTAGGACTAGTTTCATAACCCAAGCACATTACCATGCTGTTCTAAAATACTCTCAAAAGGATATAAGTGAAGCATGAGAGATCAACAATTTCTACAAAATAAAACTACCACTGTGCTCTAAAAGATATAAGTGAAGCACTAGAGCAAAACTATCTAGCTCAAAAGATATAAGTGAAGCACATAGAGTATTCTAATAAATTCTAAATCATAATTATCTCTCTCAAAAGGTTTGTCCATCAAGGATGACTGTGGAAAACTAAAAGGCAAAGACAAAAATCATACATGACGCTCCAAGCAAAACACATATCATGTGGTGAATAAAAATATAGTCCCGAGTATAGTTACCGATAGATGAAGACGAAAGAGGGGATGCCTTCCCGGGGCATCCCCAAGCTTAGGCTTCTGGTTGTCCTTGAATTTTACCTTGGGATGCCTTGGGCATCCCCAAGCTTAGGCTCTTGCCACTCTTTGTTCCATAGTCCATCATAGCCATACTCAAAACTTAAAAACTTCACAACACAAAACATAGCCAAATATCTCGTGTGCTCCGTAAGTATAAGAAAACAAACCACCACTCAAAGGTACTGCAATGAACTAATTCTTTGTTTATATTGGTGTTAAACCTACTGTATTCCAACTTCTCCATGATTCATACCCCCCGATACTACTCATAGATTCATCAAAATAAGCAAACAACACACGAAAAACAGAATGTGTCAAAAACAGAACAGTCTGTAGTAATATGTAGCTTTCGAATACTTCTGTAACTCCAATAAATTTTAAATAAATTGGTAAACGTGAGGAATTTGTCTATTGATCATCTGCAAAAATAATCAACAAAATAGCACTCTCTAGTAAAACATTACAGCCAATCTCGTGAGCGCTAAAGTTTCTGTTTTTTTACAGCATGATCATATAAACTTCACACAAGTCTTCCCAAAGGTTCTACTTGGCACAAACACTAATTAAAACACGAAAGCACATCTAAACAGAATCTAGATGCAATATTTATTCCTAAACATAAGCAAAAACAAATAAAATAAAATTGGGTTGCCTCCCAACAAGCGCTATCGTTTAACGCCCCTAGCTAGGCACGATGCAAGAATAGATCTAGGTATTGCCATCTTTGGTAGGCAATCCATAAGTGGCTCTCATAATAGATTCATAAGGTAATTTGATTTTCTTTCTAGGAAAGTGTTCTATGCCTTTCCTTAACGGAAATTGGAATCTAATATTTCCTACCTTCATATCAATAATTACACCAATCGTTCTAAGGAAAGGTCTGCCCAGAATAATGGAATATGAAGGATTGCAATCTATATCAAGAACAATGAAATCTACGGGCACATAATTCCTATTGGCAACAATAAGAACATCATTAATCCTTCCCATAGGTTTCTTAATGGTAGAATCCGCAAGATGCAAATTTAAAGAACAATCATCAAGCTCATGGAAACCTAACAAATGACACAAAGTTTTTGGAATTGTAGAAACACTTGCACCCAAATCACACAAAGCAAAGCATTAATGATTTTTAATTTTAATTTTAATAGTATGTTCCCACTCATCATAAAGCTTTCTAGGGATAGAAACTTCAAATTCAAGTTTTTCTTCATAAGATTGCATCAAAGCATCAACTATGTGTTTGGTAAAAGCCTTATTTTGACTATAAGCATGCGAAGAATATAGCACGGATTGCAATAAGGAAATACAATATATTAAAGAGAAATTATCATAATTGAATCCCTTGAAATCCAAAATAGTGAGTTAATCACTATGCAAAGTTTTAATATCTTCAATCCCACTTTTAACAATTTTAGCATTAAGATCTAAAAACTCTGAATCATTGGGACGCCTTTTAACTAAAGTAGACTCATCTCCAGTCCCATCTTTATCAAGATTCATACTAGAAAACAAGGATCTAAGAGGAGTCATATCAATAACTTTCAGATCTTCATCTTTATTTTCATGATAACTATAAGAACATGCTTTCATAAAGCAATCTTTTTTAGCACGCATCCTAGCGGTTCTTTCTTTGCATTCATCAATGGAAATTCTCATGGCTTTGAGAGACTCATTGATATCATGCTTAGGTGGAATATATCTAAGTTTCAAAGAATCAACATCAAGAGTAATTATATCGACATTTCTAGCCAACTCATCAATCTTAAGCAATTTTTCTTCAAGCAAAGGATTGAAATTCTTTTGCGAATTCATGAACTCTTTAACACTAGTTTCAAATTCAGAGGGCATCTTACCAAAATTTCCGTAAGATTTATTGTAGGAATTACCATAATTATTAGAGGAATTACTAGGAAAAGGCCTAGGATTAAAGTTTCCTCTATAAGCATTGTTGCCAAAATTATTCCTACCAACAAAATTCACATCCGAAGATTCATTGTTATTTTCAATCAACGTGGATAATGGCATATCATTAGGATCAGAAGAAGCACTCTTAGTAGCAAATATTTTCATAAGTTCATCCATATTTCCACTCAAAACACTAATCTCTTCAATAGCATGTGCCTTTTTACTAGTAGATCTTTCGGTGTGCCATTGAGAGTAGTTAACCATAATATTATCTAGGAGTTTCGTAGCTTCTCCTAAGGTGGTTTCCATAAAAGTGCCCCTTGCGGCCGAATCTAATAGATTTCTAGAAGCAAAATTCAAGCCAGCATAAAAGTTTTGTATAATCATCCATAAGTTCAAACCATGTGTAGGGCAATTACGTATCATTAATTTCATTCTCTCCCAAGCTTGTGCAACATGCTCATGATCTAGTTGCTTAAAATTCATAATATCGTTTCTAAAAGAGAAAATCTTAGCGGGAGGAAAATATTTAGAGATAAAGGCATCTTTGCACTTATTCCATGAATCAATACTATTTCTAGGCAAAGAGGAAAACCAAGTTTTAGCACGATCTCTAAGTGAAAACGGAAATAGCTTTAATTTAACAATATCATTATCCGTATCCCTCTTCTTTTGCATATCACATAAATCAACAAAGTTGTTCAGATGAGTACCGGCATCTTCACTAGGAAGGCCAGAAAATTGATCTTTCATGACAAGATTCAACAGGGCATCATTGATCTCACAAGATTCAGCATCGGTAATAGGAGCAATAGGCGTGCTAATAAAATCATTATTGTTGGTATTGGAGAAGTCACACAATTTGGTATTATTTTTAGCCATAGTGACAAGCAAGCAATCCAACACACAAGCAAACAAGAGGTAGGCGAACGGTAAACACACGGAAAAAGAAGGGCGAATAAAATGGCAAGCATGAAGTGGGGGAGAGGAAAACGAGAGGCAAATAATGTAATGTGAAGGATAAGGGTTTGTGATACGTACTTGGTATATGACTTTTGCGTAAGCCTCCCCGGCAACGGCGCCAAAAATTCTTCTTGCTACTTCTCGAGCTTGCGTTGTATTCCCTCGAAGAGGAAAGGGTGATGCAGCATAGTAGCGTAAGTCTTTCCCTCAGTTTTTGAGAACCAAGGTATCAATCCAGTAGGAGACCATGCGCGAGTCCCTCGCACCTGCACAAACAAATAAGAACTTCGCAGCCAACGCCATAAGGGGTTGTCAATCCCTTTACGGTCACTTACGAAAGTGAGAAATGATAGATATGATAGTATAATGTTTTGGGTATTTTTGGTATAAGAACAGAAAGTAAATAAAGAAAAGTAAAGTAGATGGAAGATTAATATGTTGAGAATAGACCCGGGGGCCATAGGTTTCACTAGTGGCTTCTCTCATGATAGCAGAATTCTACGATGGGTGAACAAATTAGTGTCGAGCAATTGATAGAAAAGCGCATAGTAATGAGAATATCTAGGCATGATCATTATATATAGGCATCACGTTCGTGACAAGTACAGCGAAACGATTCTGCATCTACTACTATTACTCCACAAATCGACCGCTATCGAGCATGCATCTAGAGTATTAAGTTCATAAGAACAGAGTAATGCTTTAAGCAAGATGACATGATGTAGAGGGATAAACTCAAGCAATTTGATATAAACCCCATCTTTTTATCCTTGATGGCAACAATACAATACGTGCCTTGCTGCCCCTGCTGTCACTAGGAAAGGTCACTGCAAGATTAAACCCAAAGCCAAGAACTTCTCCCATTGCAAGAACTATATATCTAGTAGGCCACCAATAATTCGAAGAGACTTGCAAGGATATTATAATCATACATAAAAGATTTCAGAAAAGAATCAAATATTGTTCATAGATTATCATGATCATAAACCCACAATTCATCGGATCTCGACAAAGACACCGCAAAAAGATTACATCGAATAGATCTCCTCGAAGATCGAGGAGAACTTTGTATTGAGATCCAGAAAGAGAGAAGAAGCCATCTAGCTAATAACTATGGACCCGAAGGTTTGTGGTAAACTACTCACAACTCATTGGTGAGGCTATGGTGTGGATGTAGAAGCACTTCGTGATGGATCCCCCCTCCGGCGGAGCTCCGGAATAGGCCCCAAGATGGGATCTCACGGGAACAGAAGGTTGCGGCCGTGGAATTAGGGTTTTTTTCTGTTGCCTTGATGTTTTCAGGGTACGTGGATATATATAGGAGGAAGGAGGGCATCAGGGGAGCCAGAGGGGGCCCACGAGGGTGGGGGCGCGCCTGCCCCCCTGGGCGCGCCCTGGACCCTCGTGGCCACCTCTCTCGTTCCCTCGCGTGTACTCCAAGTCTTCTGGGTAGATACGGTTCCAAAAATAACTCTCCCAAAGGTTTCATTCCGTTTGGACTCCGTTTGATAATCCTTTTCTGCGAAACACCAAAATAGGCAAAAAAAAACATCAATTTGCACTGGGCCTTGGGGTAGTAGGTTAGTCCAAAAAATAATATAGAAGTGTATAATAAAGCCCATTAAACATCCAAAACAGAATTTATAATAGCATGGAACAATAAAAAATTATAGATACTTGGAGACGTATCAAGAAGAAGTAGAATGGATAGAGAAGAACATCATATGGCTTATCCTAGTGGTCACGTCCTACAGTCAACGTGTGCTTTGATACCATCTTGTAGCGAGCACGATTCTAATGGACCAAAGTCTCTATGCTCAGTGTCATCCCTGGATTGGTATGCTGACACACACAATACTCGAGGATTTATAACAGAGGTTAAGTCACACTTTATTACATCGAAAGTCCTCGAAGAGACAATATCCATTACACGATAATGGCTGGAGGACATCTAATAAAAAAACTACGGAATCTATGAAGAGTAGTTGAGTCCATCCAACTCCATGGCAAACATTGAGTGCATGACGATGACCTATTGCACCTTATTCTTCGTCTGAAAACTCTGCAACATGATACGTTGCAACCATGTAGGTCAGCACATTGAATATGCTGTCAAGAACACACTGTAATGATAATGAGCAATGCCCACAACTATATGCATATTTGGCTGGTGGAGGCTGTAAGATTTATTTTTGCATAAAGCTAGTTTTTACCTATGACAAAGGAATGCATTTATTTAACTACTTGATTAAGTTTAATCATGAACAATTGAGAATGGTACCCCCATCTCAATCCCCAAATCAAAGTCATTATTAACCCAACAAATTAAATCAAGTGTTGAGATCAGTCCATAATTCAAATACCAGGATACTCAAGAAGTCCATAACCGGGGACACGGCTACTCATGAATAGTTTGTACACTCTACAGAGGTTTGTGCACTTTTCCCCACACGACTTGATGTCCTCCGTTTGATTTCTCGCACTGCATGGTGTTTGAGAAACAGATGACCGAGACACAGTCTTTCAGAAGCATTAACTCTTATCCCTGGGTAGACCGTACCATCTACATCCGCTACATCTGCTAGTCTACCACGGAAAGAGGTCAGACAACATACTCAATTATGCCAGAGCCCATAATGGCATTGTGGCTGCACACGGAAGTTTCAAGGCATGAATGATATATGATCCCTTTGAGCCTGGGTGGCATTCCTTGGACAACACTGGTATATCCCCAGGTGACCTGACAACCACTGGTCCATCCCCAGGGTGCCACAACCACTCCACCTAGATGTGTATTAAATTTCCACCTTAAAGAAACCCTTAGTTGTTAGTACACTCCTGACTTTCATGAAATCACCCATACCAATCCACGTCTACAAGCATGGCTAAGCAATAAGTAACAAAACATAAATTCCCTTGGGTTGATCTCAAGTCATTGGGTTCCTACCTCATGAACTACTTAGCAATCATATTATGTAACCAGTCCCACTCATGCAAGTATATGAGGATATAACTAATGCAATGAAAACTGGGTATTGGAAAGTATGATCAAAGTATGAACTTGCCTTCCTGACGATTGCTGAAACCTAGTGACTCGTAGTAGCATGCTTCGCACTCCGGGAATTCTATCGCAATCAAACAATAGCTTACATAAGCAATCATGCAACAAAATCGAAGAATAGATCTCGAAAGATTTCAAAAGCAAACGAATCACTCTTGCAATATAAAACAATTTCCAATAGTACCAAAATTAGGTGAATTTGGCCTTATCAGAAATTTTAGGTCAAGAGCTTCGATTTGCAAAAGGAATCAACTCAAACGGAGCTGCAAAACTCAAACTACGGTCGAGAGAACTTCGAAGTCAAATCTGCTAGAAACCAAATTTGAAATTGTCAAAACCTTCTTCAAGTTGATTAAACTGAAAGAGGGGCTCGAGACGAAGATTTTGGCGTTGGTTTCACTGGATTTGGACGATCGGTTTAGAAACTGCGAGGGTTTGAAGTTCAGGGGCTAATTTATGATAAAAATAATCACAGATAGGTCCCTGGCCGAAAAAGAAAATAAAAAGAAAAACTACGGCGCGAACGTTCGTTAACAGAGACGAACGGAAGAACTTATTCGTTAAAACGAACTAACGAGCGAACACTCGCTAAATAACGAAATCGAAAAAAACGAAACGAACCGAAACGATTTAAAAAACCGAAACTAGGGTTTCTAAAAAAACCGATTCTAATAAAAAACAAAAAAACGGCGGTTTACCTCACGGGTCGGGTTCGACTCGCGGGTCGGGTCGGGTCGGCGGGCGGATTGGGCGACGGTCGGCGGCGGCGGGCGCTGCGCGAGGCGGAGGGCGAGGCGGCGGTGCGGCTCAGCGGCGGGGTGGCAGCGGCGCCGGCGAGCGGCTACGCGGTGGCGGTGTGGCAGCGACGACGGCGGGGCGGCTATGCGGCGGCGGCGGCGGCAAGGTGGCGGGGTGAGGAGGAGGCGGCGGCGGCGGGCTGGCCTTATAAAGGCCTGGGGGGGCTTGCCTTGGAGGAGGGGGCGACGACGTCGGTGTCCGTGCCGGACACGGCGGCGGTCGGCGTGTCGCAGGCGGACTCTGGGCGAGGCGATGGCCGGCTGGGCCTTCGGCACAGTTGGCTCGGGCCAAAACAATTTTTTTTTTGAAATCGCCCGAACAGAAAAAAAATCCTAAATAAAAAAAATCAAAAAAATGCCAAAAACAATTTTCACCATCAAAATGAAATATTTAGAACAACGTCAACATTTTATTGGCCTAAAATGCAATTCAAAAAATGCATATTTTTTTCTAACTCAAATAAAATAGCAATAAAATCCAAATAAAATTATTTATTCGATTTTAACATTTTTCCTCCAATATTTCTTTTATTTTGGAGAAGTCATATTATCTCCTCACATATATTTTGATATTGAAATTTTTTGGAGAGAAAATAATTAAAACCAAATGATCCTCTTTTCAATATTTGAGAAAATTCAAATATGAAAATAGTAAATTCCCCAACTCTCTCCGTGGGTCCTTGAGTTTCTTAGGATTTTAGGATCCCAACCAAAATGCAAATAAAATATGATATGCATATGATGATCTATGTATAACATTCCAAATTGAAAATTTTGGGATGTTACACAATTCCTTAGCATCATTTTCATCATTTCCCAAGATTGTGCAACATGCTCATGTTCAAGTTGCTTGAAATTCATGATTTGGGTTCTAAGGGATATATTTTTTGCGGGCGGAAAATATTTAGTGATAAAAATATCTTTGCATTTGTTCCAAGAATCAATGCTATTGCGAGGTAAAGAATAAAACCAAATTTTGCATGATCTCACAAAGAAAACGGAAACAATTTCAATTTCACAATATCATTGTCCACATATTTTTTTTTTGCATATCGCATAATTCCACGAAGGTATTAAGATGGGACGCGGCATCGTCGTTAAGAGTGCCGGAAAATTGATCTTTCATGATAAGATTCAAAAAAGCAGTATTAATATCACAAGTATCCACACTAGTGGCGGCAGGAGCAATCTGTCAATAAAATCATTGTTGTTGGTAGTGGAAAAATCACACAACTTAGAGTTCTCTTGCGTCATTTTTGAGCAATTGTAAACAATAACACAAGTGGTGATAGATCCAACCGGAAAAACGACAAATAGAAAAGATGGCGAATAAAAACGGCAAATATTTGTGAAGTGGGGGAGATGAAAACGAGAGGCAAATGGCAAATAATGTAAATTGTGAGGAGATGAGATTTGTGATTAGGAACCTGATTATGTTGAAGATCCTCCCCGACAATGGCGCTAGAAATTCATTTTGATGTCACTTAAAGCTATGTCGGTTTTTCCCCAAAGAGGAAGGGATGATGCAGCACAACTGCGGTAGGTATTTCCCTTAGATGTAAAACCAAGTTTATCGAATCAGTAGGAGAACCAAGCAACACAACGTAAACATCACTTGCACACAAATAACAACCCCTTGCAACCCGACGTGTTAAAGGGTTGTCAATCCCTTTCGGGTAACGAACGTGAGAGAGATATAAATATTGGTAGATTGGTTGATAAATAAGATAAATTGCAGCAAGGTATTTTTGGGTTTTGGGTTTAATAGATCTGAAAATAAAAGCAAAGGCAAATAGATCGCAAAGGCAAATATATGAGAAAGAAGACCCGGGAGCCGTAGGTTTCACTAGTCGCTTCTCTCGAGAAAAATAGCAAACAGTGGGTAAATAAATTACTGTTGGGCAATTGATAGAACTTCAAATAATCATGACGATATCCAGGCAATGATCATTGCATAGGCATCACGCCCAAGATTAGTAGACCGACTCCTGCCTCCATCTACTACTATTACTCCACACATCGACTGCTATCCAGCATGCATCTAGTGTATTAAGTTCATGGAAAAACGGTGTAATGAATTAAGAATGATGACATGATGTAGACAAGATCTGTTTATCTATGGCGTTAGATATGGATCTCATCATTTTATCCTTAGTGGCAACGATACATATGTGTCGGTTCCCCTTCTGTCACTGGGATCAAGCACCGTAAGATCGAACCCACTACCGGGTACCTCTTCCCATTCCAAAATTAAGAGATCAAGTTGGCCAAACAAAACCCAATATCGGAGAAGAAATACGAGGCTATAAGCAATCGTGCATATAAGAGATCAAATAAACTCAAATAACTTTCATGTGTATAAAAAGATAGATCTGATTATAAACTCAAAGTTCATCGGATCCCAACAAAGACACCGCAAAAAGAGTCACATCATATGGATCTCCAAGAGACCATTTCATTAAGAATCGAAAGAGAGAGAGGAAGCCATCTAGCTACTAACTACGGACCCGTAGGTCTACAAAGAACTACTCATGCATCATCGCTGAGGCACCAATGGAAGTGGTGAACCCCTTCGTGATGGTGTCTAGATTGGATCTGGTTTTTATGGACTCTGCGGTGGCTGGATGAATATTTCGTTGATGCCCCTAGGGTTTCTGGAATATTGGGGTATTTATAGAGCAAGGAGGCGGTCCGGGGGGCACCCGAGGTGGGCGCAACCCAACAGGGCGTGCCTGGGCCTCCTGGCGCGCCCTGGTGGGTTGTCCCCTCCTCGGGACTCCCCCCAGGTGCCACCAAGGCGCATAGTGTTCCTTCTGGCCCAAAAAATCTCCAAAAAGTTTCGCGGTGTTTGGGCTCCATTTGATATTGATTTCCTGTGATGTAAAAAACATGCAGAAAACAGCAACTCGCACTTGGCATTATGTCAATAGGTTAGTACCAAAAAATGATATGAAATGATTATAAAACATCCAAGATTGATAATAAAACAGCATGGAACAATAAAAAATTATAGATACATTGGAGACGTATCACGCGCCATCATCATGTGGTGGGGGGAGATGAAGTTCCTGGTGTTGTCGACATGAGCGAATTGTCGATCGACGAGAGAATGAAGAAACGAAACCCACAAATGTCGAACCGCATCAAAGCCTGGACCATGGAGGCGAACGTTTCCTCCGACGATCAAGGGGCCTACTGCTCATATGGCTCGAAGGCCCACAAGGTCCAGCGGTGAAGACCCAGGCAACAGGGCTGTTTAGTCTGTCTGCCTGCGATTGGGCCTGATGGGCTCCACTATTGTTTGCAAATTCTGGGGGCCCTGGAAAATGGAGTCCTTGTGCGAGCGCACAGGTTGCACTCCCCTGGGCCCAGACCTGAAGGTGTGTGCGATATACGGCTTGCGGTTCACTCAGCCTTGTCGCCAGTGTGTGACCTCTGTGGCAACCGTTCGCTCCCCACTAGCCTCTTATTGTACCGTGGCAACCGTCCACCGCCTCTTCGCCTTTCCCTCTTGATTTGGAATTCCTGTCACACGCTCTTCCTCCCTCCATTTGCCTTCACCATTTCCTTCTGCCATTGTTCGATCGTCTTCTCCATGGAGGGAACAGGACGAAAACGACCCTGTTATTCTAGCCCCAATCTGAAAGATGACGTGGTGGAGGGACTCTTTGATCGGTGCGACATCATCACCTCGGCTAGCATGGCAGGTTCGTTCAAGACCATTCTCGACTCAACTAATAACATCATTACAAGCAACCCAAGGGTCCAGGAGCGGTTTGATCTCCCCTATCTTCTTCATCGTGACCCTGATCATTGGCACGGGGATGATGGAAGCCTCGCCTTGTGTAAGTTGATGCCGCTTGATAATGATACGTGTGATGTTAAGATGCCATCGCTTGAGCGTAAGGCTTGGGCGGGCACAAATGGAGATTGGATGTTTATATTGGGTACAACTGCGAGTGGAAACTTGTGAATGTGTACACTTGTCACCGGATTCCCAAAATCTCAGACTGCCCTGAAATTGAGCGCACCGGTATTCTACGTATGTTGAAATACGATCATGGTGACTATCGTCTACGGAAGATAGCAATTTGTTGAGTTCCCAACTGCTCTTGGAATTACACGAACTATGAAGTTGTTGCTATCTTCGACAAGCTTGTTGCCGTCCTTGCTTCCATGACTCGATGGATACTGCTCAAAAATCAATTTTTGTACACGGATGAGTACTGTGATCCAATTAAATACGAGGGTCTTGTGTTTGCTGCCACCACTCGTGGCACTATTTTTGCATGGAATCCTTATGGTTTCGGTACGTTTGTATTCCAGCATAATTATAATTGTTTCATCCACATGCATGTGGGTTAGCTAGCTAGTTTCCCTTTACTAATTAACCTTCTTGTGTTTCCAAGGTCCTGTGAACATTCCACCACATATAAACAACAACAACAAAGCCTTTAGTCCCAAACAAGTTGGGGTAGGCTAGAGGTGAAACCCATAAGATCTCGTGACCAACTCATGGCTCCGGCACATGGATAGCAAGCTTCCGCGCACCCCTGTCCATAGCTAGTTCTCTGGTGATACTCCAATCCTTCAGGTCTCTCTTAACGGACTCCTCCCATGTCAAATTCGGTCTACCCCGACCTCTCTTGACATTCTCCGCACGCTTTAGCCGTCCGCTATGCACTGGGGCTTCTGGAGGCCTGCGCTGAATATGCCCAAACCATCTCAGACGATGTTGGACAAGCTTCTCTTCAATAGGTGCTACCCCAACTCTATCTCGTATATCATCATTCCAGACTCGATCCTTCCTCGTGTGGCCACACAACCATCTCAACATACGCATCTCCGCCACACCTAACTGTTGAGCATTCCACCACATATACTTGAAAAAAATTATAACCAAGGGGGAGATGACGATGGTGATGATCACGAGCATGAGGACAAGCAGGACCCATATACTCAGTGGCTCCTGGCAACGTATTCCGATGGATCACCTCTTCTTGTCTGTATATAGGGCACTGCTGATGTTAGTAAGGAAGCAGGTGTTGTCTCGCATGGTCGCACTCTCTGGACCTATTCCAACATCAGTTGCAGGGTATTCGGGATGGATACTAGTGTGCTTGTGCCAACACCTTCTCCCTGGTTCAGTATTGATAGTCTTGGAGAAAACTCGTTCTTCCTTGGACAAAACTATCCAATGATGGTGAAAGGCGATTCAGCTGCTGTTGACACAACATTACTACCATTTATGAGAAGCAACTGTATATATACCTCGAACATTGCTATGCTTCCCTACCGTAGCTATCACAATATGGGTATTGAAATAGGCAGCTTCGGCCTGGATGATCAGTCATGCATTGGTCTCGAGATTGATAGTAGCTGGCCCTTCCCAAAGAATCACTTCTGGTTCAAAGCAAGAGTTTCCAATGCTGACGAGTGGTTGAACTGAAGTTCATTTCCTCGCTTTCTTATTTGTTGTGTGAGGAAAACTTTACTTTACTAGAATGTATTGTTGGAAATGATCTATAATCCAACATGTATCCTCGTTGTCGTTGTGGGTTGATGACTTGTTGTATGTAATCAATGGTACATTTGCATATGCGTCCATAAACTCACGCCTGCTAGTGGTGTCCATATGAGCAGTGCTAGTGACTTTAGTTGCAAAAATTAGATAGTGCTGGTGATTTTTAGATACATATTTTGACAAATCGCAGTGTTACATGGTTGACAAATGACAATGTTACTAGATAAACAAATGTCAATCTTTCCAGTTTGAAAAGACCAAGGCTTCTACGTGGTTGCACACGGGTCATCCAAAACAACTGTTTGCGTTGAAGGGATGCACAAAATCCTGTACTGCGAATTTTCGCTTGACTTAAGGTGAAAGACCATAGCTCTCACTTTGCATACGGGTGTTCTATCTAAAACGTTTGCGATCAAGTGCTGCACAAATCCTGCTCGACACATTTTCCCTTGGCTTGCTGGGGAAGATGTCGGTTTGCATACGGGTGTTCTAACTAAAACATTTGTGATGAGTGTTTTATATTTAAAAACCATTGACATTTTTTTCAAAAGAAAATTGTTTGATAAGTCTGTACATTAAGAGGGGAAAATGCAAGTTTGTTCAATCCATAGCTTTCATTCAGTCACCCTGCGAATTTATATTCACATGATCGAGAATTCAAGATACAGTATTAAACCCCAAAAAAACCTATTTCCGGCGGTGGCGGAGGCGGCGTTCTGTGCCGTCGTTGTCGTTGTCGTCCTCCAGGATGCCGTTCTTGAAGTCTTCAAGGCAGCACAAAATGTTCTTCACTTGTAAATCAAACATCATGTCGTCGCGCGATCGACGGGCGGGGCGCGAGAGGACGGCAACTGGCACCGCTGAGAGGTAGCGGTCGACGACAGCGTCCCATGATGCTGAGGGCGGCGCGGGCACGGGCGCAGCGGGTGCAGCCAAACGCACAGAGACCGGCGCCACGGTGGGTGGAGGGGCGCACACGGGCAGGGGCACGGGTGCGGCTGGTGCAGCCAAACGCATGGGGGCCGACGCCACGGTGGGTGGAGGGGCGCGCACGGGCACGGGCACGAGCACTGGTGCTATCATGCACACGAGCTCGCGCGGGTCCGTGGACACCTCGCTGACGCCCGCAGATTCCAGCTCTGCGATAGTGCTCGGTGACCAGCCCGTCAATGCTACGGGGATGGTCGCTGGCGCGAGCGCAGGGATGGGAGCTGGGACGGGAGCGGGGGCAGCAACTGCCATGGCCAGCTCGTTCTGGGCCATGTCCATGAGGCCCCATTCCTCCTTATATTCTATCTCCTCTGGCTCGGAGTCCACTTCACCAAACTTGAAAACTAGTGGCAGATGATCATTCTGCGCCATGGCATTGGTGGAGGTCTGCGGAAGGGAGCGGAATGGGAGGCGAATAGTAAGGCCGCCCATATTAAATAGCGGCTTGGGATCCATTAATGCAGAGGAAGTGGGCGGCCATGGAAGTCAAAGCGCTCGCTTCCCAGTGAGCCTGCGCAGCGTACAGCTCGCATGCTTCCCGGTGAGCCTGCGCATTGGAGGACATCTTTCACGCCTCTCGCTCAGCCTGTGCACCGGACTCCGCTCGCACGCCTCCCGTTCAGTCAAGGTCAAGCAGTTGTCCGCACAACACCTCCTATAGTCATTAAAACAAAGACATGTGGCGTCATGTGAATGGTTAACAGAACACACACAATTTGAATTATACAAATGTTTGAGATATTAAGTGGCAGCTATTTTTTTAAAATAACTTTGTTGGCTGCTATTGGAGTGCACCTTCTTTCAAAATGGACAAGAAAAATACCACAACATGTCGGGTGCCATTCCATGATAGCATGCCAAGTTTCCTGAATTTCAGACGAGTTTTGGATTTACTAGAATTTAAAAACAAAGTATCTCAATGTTTTGCCGGCAATCAACGATGCCCTGGTGTTTGAAATCAATTCCCATTTCTTGCATGGGACCTAAGCATGCACCCAAGGACACAAATTTGATTTTTAACCAATTTATATGCCTTAGAGCATGTCCATGCAGTTTAAATTTGAATTATGAACATAAATGCATTGAAAACTCAATTAGTGGATAAAAATGTCCAAACAAACCCCGAAAAATCCCAAAAATTGACACAACACTCCTGTTGTTCTATGTTGACACGAGATTTTTTTTGAAAGCAATAAGAGGCAACGGATATCGTTTTGTCCCCAAAGGTGGGACGTTCCCTACCGAAACCATCAGGCTTGTTGTGAGAACCTCTGGTTTGTGAGAAGCATATCCCCAAACCTGCCCCAAATGGGACAAAAAATTTACCACGGCATGTTGATGCCGCTCCATGATAGCATGCCAAGTTTCATGAATTTCAGATGAGCTTTGGATTTACTAGAATTTAAAAACCAGGTATCTCAATGTTTGCGGCCGAGTAACCGTGGCAGGGTGTTTGACATTCATTCCCATTTCTTGCATGGGACATAAGCACGCAACCAAGGGCACACATTTGATTTTTCAACCAATTAATATGCACTAGAGCATTGATACGTCTCCAATGTATCTATAATTTTTGATTGTTCCATGCTATTATTTATGAAGTCTTGGATGTTTAATGGGCTTTATCATACACTTTTATATCATTTTTGGGACTAACCTACTAACCCAAAGGCCCATCTTGATTGTTGTTTTTTGCCTGTTTCAGGGTTTTGCAAAAAAAGAATATCAAACGGAATCCAAACGGAATGAAACCTTCACAAGAGATATTTTGGAGAAAATCACGCTCAGAGAACTTGAGAACCACGTCAGAACAGCCATGAGGGGCCCAAGAGGGTGGGGGCGCGCCCCCCTTCCCAGGGCGCGCCCCCTGCCTCGTGGGGCCCCCATGACTCCCCCGGTGTCCTCCTTCCTCCTATATAAGTCTACGTACCCCGAAACCATCAGCAACAGAGAGAAAACCCTAATTCCACCACCGTAACCTTCTGTTCTCGTGAGATCCCTTCTTGGAGCCTGTTCCGGAGCTCCACTGGAGGGGGGTCCATCACGGAGTTCTTCATCATCATCGTCGCCCTCACCATGAGTTGTGAGTAGTTTACCATAGACCTTCGGGTCCATAGCTAGTATCTAGATGGCTTCTTCTCTCTCTCTGGATCTCAATGCAAAGTTCTCCTCGGTCTTCGAGGAGATCTATTCGATGTAATCTCTTTTTGCGGTGTGTTTGTCAAGATCCGATGAATTGTGACTTTATGATCAAGATTATCTATGAGAAATATTTGGTTCTTCTCTGAACTTTTTATGTGTGCTCATAATATCCTTGCAAGTCTCTTCGAATTATTGGTTCGGTTTGGCCTACTAGATCTATAGTTCTTGCAATGGGAGAAGTGCTTGGCTTTGGGTTCAATCTTGCGATGTCCTTTCCCAGTGACAGTAGGGGCAGCAAGGCACGTATTGTATTGTTGCCATCGATGATAAAAAGATGGGGTTTATATCATATTGCTTGAGTTTATCCCTCTACATCATGTCATCTTGCTTAAGGCGTTACTCTGTTCTTATGAACTCAATACACTAGATGCATGTTGGATAGCGGTCAATGTGTGGAGTAATAGTAGTAGATGCAGGCAGGAGTCGGTCTACTTGTCTCGGGCGTGATGCCTATATACAATGATCATGCCTAGATAGTCTCATAATTATTCACTCTTCTATCAATTGCTCGACAATATTTTGTTTACCCGCCGTAGAATATCGTTATCATGAGAGAAGCCACTAGAGAACACTATGGCCCCTGGGTCTATTCTCAACATATCAATCTACATCTACTTTACTTTTATCGCTTTTATTTTCTGTTCTTATAAACATAATTACCAAAAATATCAACTATCATATCTATCAGATTCACTTTCGTAAGTGACCGTAAAGGGATTGACAACCCCTTATCGCGTTGGCTGCGAAGTTCTTATTTGTTTGTGCACGTGCGAGGGACTCGCGCGTGGTCTCCTACTGGATTTATACCTTGGTTCTCAAAAACTGAGGGAAATACTTACGCTATTGTGCGGCATCTCCCTTTCCTCTTCGAGGGAATACAACGCAAGCTCGAGAAGTAGCAAGAAGAATTTCCGGCGTCGTTGCCGGGGAGGCTTACGCAAAATTCATATACCAAGTACCTATCACAAACCCTTATCCTTTGCATTACATTTTTTGCCTCTCCTTTTCCTCTCCCACACTTCACCCTTGTCGTTTTATTTGCCCTACTTCTGTCATGTGTTTATCGTTCGCTTGCTTCTTGTTTGCTTGTGTGTGTTGGATTGCTTGCTTGTCACTATGGCTCAGAACAATACCAAATTGTGTGACTTCCCTAATACCAACAACAATGATTTTATTAGCACTCCGATTGCTCCTATTACCGATGCTGAATCTTGTGAGATCAATGCTGCTTTGTTGAATCTTGTCATGAAAGATCAATTCTCCGGCCTTCCTAGTGAAGATGCCGCTACCCATCTAAACAACTTTGTTGATTTGTGTGATATGCAAAAGAAAAGGGATACGGATAACGATATTGTAAAATTGAAGTTATTTCCGTTTTCACTTAGAGATCGTGCTAAAACTTGGTTTTCCTCTTTGCCTAGAAATAGTATTGATTCGTAGAATAAGTGCAAAGATGCTTTTATCCCTAAGTATTTCCCTCCTGCTAAGATCATCTCTCTTTGAAATGATATTATGAATTTTAAGCAACTAGATCATGAGAATGTTGCACAAGCTTGGGAGAGAATGAAATTGATGATACGTAATTGCCCTACACATGGTTTGAATCTATGGATGAATATTCAGAACTTTTATGTTGGCTTGAATTTTGCTTCTAGAAATCTTTTAGATTCGGCCGCAGGAGGCACTTTCATGGAAACTACCTTAGGGGAAGCTACCAAACTCCTAGATAATATTATGGTTAATTATTCTCAATGGCACACCGAAAGATCTACTAGTAAAAAAGTGCATGCTATCGAAGAAATTAGTGTTTTGAGTGGAAAGATGGATGAACTTATGAAATTGTTTGCTGCTAAGAGTGCTTCTTCTGATCATAATAAAATGCCTTTGTCCACTTTGATTGCAAATAAGAATGAATCTTTGGATGTGAATTTTGTTGGTAGGAATAATTTGGGTAACAATGCTTATAGAGGTAATTTTAATCCTAGGCCTTTTCCTAGTAATTCCCCTAATAATTATGGTAATTCCTACAACAACTCTTATGGAAAGATGCCTTCTGAATTTGAAACTAGTGTTAAGGATTTTATGATCTCGCAAAAGAATTTCAATGCTATGCTTGAAGAGAAATTGCTTAATGTTGATGAATTGGCTAGAAGTGTGGATAGAATTACTCTTGATGTTGATTCTTTGAAACTTAGATCTATCCCACCTAAGCATGATATCAATGAGTCTCTCAAAACCATGAGAATTTCCATTGATGAATGCAAAGAAAGAATCGCCAGGATGCGTGCTAAAAGAGAGGATTATATTAAAGCGTGTTCTTCTAGTTATCATGAAAATAAAGATGAAGATCTAAAAGTTATTGATGTGTCTCCTATTAGATCCTTGTTTACTAGTATAAATTTTGGTGAAGATAGGATTGGAGATGATTCTGCTTTAAGGTGTCCCCATGATTCGGAGTTTTTAGATCTTGATGTTAAAATTGCTAAAAGTGGGAGTGAAGAGATTAAAACTTTGCATAGTGATGAACCCACTACTTTGGATTTCAAGGGATTCAGTTATGATAATTGCTCTTTGATTGATTGTATTTCCTTGCTGCAATCCGTACTAAATTCTCCGCATGCTTATAGTCAAAAATAAAGCTTTCACCAAACACATAGTTGATGCGTTGATGCAATCTTATGAAGAAAAACTTGAGTTAGAAGTTTCTATCCCTAGAAAGCTTTATGCTGAGTGGGAACCTACTATCAAAATGAAAATAAAAGATCATGAATGCTATGCTTTGTGTGATTTGGGTGCAAGTGTCTCCACTATCCCAAAAACTTTCTGTGATTTGCTAGGGTTCCATGAACTTGATGATTGTTATTTAAATTTGCATCTTGCGGATTCCACTATTAAGAAACCTCTGGGAAGGATTAATGATGTTCGTATTGTTGCCAATAGGAATTATGTGCCCGTAGATTTCATTGTTCTTGATATAGATTACAATCCTTCATGTCCTATTTGTGGGGATCCCGACTTGAGAGTCGAGATCACCAAATGCACGTGTACAGTGATCCCAAAGATCAATGCTCACTGAACACACAGAAGCTGAATAACAAGAGTCTTACATCCATACATACCGTCTTACACAAATTATGACCATGATGGCCAAGTCTTACATAGATAAAGCCTCATGGGCTGAATAGCAAATAAACTCGAATAGCGGAAGTCTTCCTAGATAAGTAGAACCCATGCCATCTGCCTTAACACTACAGGCATTCTGACTGGGAAAGCGTCCTAGTTCGCATGTTCGTCTCCATAGAATTCTTCTTCAAATTCCTGCTCTTCCATGCCTGGCCAATTAAATAACCAGTGGCAAGCCAATGAGTACTTTGAATGTACTCGCAAGCAACCCATGTTTTTGGAACAAGTATGACAAGGTATGAAATAGTACTAGATAGGACATGATTGCAGAAAGCAAATTTGTGAATGCAATGACATGAGCTATCTGAGGCATGCATCATAGGAAATATAGGTTACATATATCAACATAGCCAAGTTATGATCTCTTTCATCTTGTCAAGTCCTTTTGACTAAAATCAAACGGAGCTTCCACACACACCCACACACACACACATAGGGTTTCGCAAACATTGGACATAGCCCAAGAGCGGTTACCCAACTGTCCTTGACCGTGGACACGGCTATTCGAATAGTTTTACACTCTGCAGAGGTCGCACACTTTACCCACTAGATCCGGGGAACTTCCGTGTCATCCACGACCGGCGGTACCTCAAGTACCCGGGGTAAGCACCCAATCACTATCTTTCCCTAGGCGACACTAATATGGAGTCCACTCGATTGGTAGCAACCCCTGTGCCCCACATTTCACATCTTAAGATTTTTGGAGCCTCGCTCCCATTTCACATACCACGGGCACGGGGTACCAACGGTGTGTTCGGTGCCCTATGAAAACAGTCATGGCCGCCTATCCAAGCACGACCCCGCCCCAAGAGTGATCTCATGTCACCCTGATGGGCCTCTAACCCCTCGTTGGTTACCCCAAGTGGAAGGTGTAAGATGCAGTGTTGTGAAAGTTTTTCCCTTAGCAAAGATGCCAAGGATCGAATCCCCAGAGACTCCTAGGTTCAACAAGTAGGTGTCAACTGCTAACGGCGCTAGATATTAGCAATCAACGTGGACCTGCACACAGATACAAATAACTTTGCTCCCAACGAGTACAGAGAGGTTGTCAATCCCTCCGGCCTTGTAGTGCACAAAGGATTAAACGCAAATGATAGTAGTGATAGATAATGTTTGCAATAGTAAATAATAGCGAAAAGTAAATAGCGGATGTGATCAATGATGGTATTATGGACCGGAGTCTCATGATGTTCACTAGTGATGTCTCTCTCCCAAAAGACGATAAAACAGCTATGTGAGGTAAACGAATTACAGCTGGGCAATTGACAGGACCACGAACGCAAACCAATGCTGACTACATTGCAAGAAAGGTTGAGGTTCAAAGCATGGGACCAATATCCATCAATATCTACTACTAATCATCCACCTTGAGATATCTATCCAGAACATCTCGCTGGTATTAAGTTGCGAGCCCCACCCATAGTGTAAACTCAAAGCAACAGACAACTGCATTAAAAGAACTTTGCGTAAAGTAAACAATCCTTGCACCCGCGGGCACAAGCACCGTTGTTTTCCCCCTTGTGGCAACAGCACATCCCCTAGACTCATGTTTCTATCACTCAAGCTAGTCATCGAGGGGCATGAACCCACAATCAAGCATAACGTTCCCTCTTGGAGTCACTACGTATTACTTGGCCAAAGCAATAAATAACAACGGAGAACATGTAAGAATTACTTATGAACATAAATATAAAAGAGGTAGATCAAATATATTACTCAAGAACAATCTGAACATAATCTCATAATCCATCGGATCTCAGCAAACTCATCATAGCAACAGCATAAGGATTACATATGTGCCTCGATCATGTAGGGCAGCTCACGAGGACTAATTAGTGAAGCACAAGAACGGGAGGAGAACATCACATAGCTACTGGTCATGGACTCATGGTCCAAGGGAGACTACTCACAACTCATCCGGGAGGCATCCATGGCGGTGGAGAGGCTCTCGATGGTGATCCTCCCCTCCGGTAGGGTGCCGGGAAGAGTTCTCCTGGTGCTCCCGATCTTGGAAGCGGCGGCGGCGGCGGAACAGAGATGAGATCGCGAAAAAGAGTTCCCGTCCCGAGGGTTTCGAAGGATGCTCTAAATATAGGCCAAGGGGGGCACCAGACGGGGCTCGGGGGGCCTAGGCGCCCCCCCGGCGCGGCCCAGGGGGGGGCGCGCCGCCAGGGCGCCTGGAGCCCTGGTGCCCCCCCCCCCCGGCTGTCCTTCGGGCGCAAGGTAGGTTCTGGAACGCTGATTTTTTATATAATTTTTCTGGATTTTTCCTCGCAGTTTTCGTAACGTGAAAACCTGAAATACAAAAACAGCCGAAAACAGAAACTGGCACCGGGGTGCACTGGATTAGTAGGTTAGTCCAAATATGATCAAAAGTGTATGCAAGTGTATGAATATCATAGCAACATCACCCAAAAGTGGCATGGAGCAAGCAGAAATTATAGATATGTTTTGGACGTATCAACATCCCCAAGCTTAATTCCTGCTCGTCCTCGAGTAGGTAAATGATAACAAGAATAATTTCTGTGGTGACATGCTATTAACCATATAGGACTTATTCATAGTCATATGACAAAAGCTTACTGAGACAATGAATCTATAGTAATTAAGTTGCCTCATGAGAAAATCACAAATGACTGAAAGTTTTACAACATGAAACTGAAACATCAAGAAGATTTGCAATGAACATGATGTGCAAATATGATAAAGTGATATCTAGCTTGCCCCCTTTAGTGAAGCAAAACATAAATGCAGGGGCACCTTCAAGGTTTAAGTGATGACTAGATACAATGATTTCAAAATAAACGATATCACAATCATGCAAAAGACAATGCTACTTTGGAACAATGCACATTACACTTAGAATGACAATCATGCTCTCAGTAGTTGGTGCTTGAAGAAAGAAGGTGGAGACTCATAAAAGTAAAAGAATGGTTATGTGCTAGAGCTTTTTATTTTGAAAACATAGAAGCAATTTTGTCAACGGTAGTAGTACTTCATATGTGTCATGCATAAGACATCCTATAAGTTGCAAGCCTCATGCATCGAATACCAATAGTGCTCGCACCTTGTCCTAATTAGCTCGGATTTCCATGGGTTATCATTGCATTACATATGTTTCAACCAAGTGTCACAAAGGGGTACCTCTATGCCACCTGTACAAAGGTCCAACGAGATAAATCGCATTTGATTTCTCGTTTTTGATAGATCTCAACTTGAGGACATCCATACCGGGACAACATAGAAAATAGATGATGGACTCCTCTTTAATGCATAAGCATATTCTCATAAGAGATTGAGGATTAATGTCCAAGCTAAAACTTCCACCATGATACATGGCTTTGGTTGGCGGCCCAATGTTCTTCTCTAACAATATGCATACTCATTCAACCCATGGCGAATCACCCTTACTTCAGACAAGACGAACATGCATAGCAACTCACATGATATTGAACAAAAGTGTGACAGTTGATGGCGTCCCCAGAAACATGGTTACCGCTCAGCAAGCAACTTATAAGAAATAAGATACATAAGCAACATATTCTTTACCACAATAGTTTTTAAGCTACTTTCCCATGAGCTATGTATTGCAAAGTTAGTCTGCTTAGTACAGGTGGAGGTTAGCAAAAGACTGGGAGCGACCAACTAAGAGAGCAATGACGGTCATAATCATGCAGAGCGACAAAGCAATATTGAATCAGGCATGGAAGTTATATCGCTACTCAGAAATAAAAGATCATCAAGGCTTGATAGACTTTCTTTACAGTCTTAAATATGCGTGAGCATACGCCAAGTCAATCAAAATAAATTCTCGAAGGAAGATATTACTAAACCATACCACATCATAGGCAAACAAATCAAGTTGGTACTCCAATAACTCATTGGGAATCCCCCAGCTATTTGAGACTAACCATAAGAAACCTGAACTACTAAGCGCCATCATGCACGTAGCATCTTTATCACAGACATATCAACCAATGCAACGGAAGCAAACTCTCTTAATTAGATAAGCATGATAATTAAAGAGAGTTCAAGCAACCAACTAAACAAAAGCTCTTTGAAAAGATAAGCATGAATACTAAGAGCTGAACATGATAGTAGCTATTAAAAGACAAAGAACACACACAGCAAAGATAGACATAAAAATTCTATGTTATGTTCTAGGTAGAAGTGGAGCGTGTTTCTCTCCCACATAAAGAACGCTGAGTTCCCACTCGTTATGAAAAACTAAAAAGAAAACTAAAAGCAAGACGCTCCAAGCATAGCACATAACACATGAAGTGATAAAAATATAGTGGAACGAAAGACGAACTGATAATGTTGATGGAGAAGGGGATGCACGGGGGCATCCCCAAGCTTAGACGCTTGAGTCTCCTTGAATATTTCTTGGGGGTGCACGG
Organism: Secale cereale; assembly: GCA_902687465.1. NCBI lineage: Eukaryota > Viridiplantae > Streptophyta > Magnoliopsida > Poales > Poaceae > Secale > Secale cereale. The sequence continues at coordinate 601,470,059 of LR738712.1, forward strand.
GGGCATCCCCAAGCTTGAGCGCTTGACACTCCTGAATCTTTTTATCATCTTCCCTCGCACACTTGAAAACTCCCTTCATACATAACTCATCATAATCTGATTAGCGAGGTTAGTACCCTTAATAAAATAATTGCACCTTGCTGGAAATAAAGATATTCTTGAAGGTCTACTGTTTCTCAAGATTGCCAAAAGGTTTTTGCAAAGAAAAAGCAAGCTCTTGGTTTGCAAAATGAAGGAAAGGCAAAACAGGACAGAATCTGTGAAAAACAGAACAGCAGGTAGTAATTGATTTGTTCGGGGCACTTCTGCAACTCAAATCAAAAAACTCAGAATAGACGCACGAAAGAAAATTATATAGAGAACGCTGTCGAAAAAATTCAGACCAAAAAGATGATCTGGTGATTTTATACGAATTTTTCTATCCAAGGACAGAATCTGTTTCCTGGACAGCACCTCACAACTTTTGAACTTTCTAGCAATCAGAGGCTATACTTGGCACAAATATGAAAAGCAAAGATACAATGATGATGCTACAGTAGTAAACAACATCAAGACACAACAAAAGCAAAATATAAAAATTTATTCATGTGGGCTGCCTCCCAAAAGTAAGTAGACCGAAATCCATCAATATCTACTACTAATCATCCACCTTGAGATATCTATCCAGAACATCTCGCTGGTATTAAGTTGCGAGCCCCACCCATAGTGTAAACTCAAAGCAACAGACAACTGCATTAAAAGAACTTTGCGTAAAGTAAACAATCCTTGCACCCGCGGGCACAAGCACCGTTGTTTTCCCTCTTGTGGCAACAACACATCCCCTAGACTCATGTTTCTGTCACTCAAGCTAGTCATCGAGGGGCATGAACCCACAATCAAGCATAACGTTCCCTCTTGGAGTCACTACGTATTACTTGGCCAAAGCAATAAATAACAACGGAGAACATGCAAGAATTACTTATGAACATAAATATAAAAGAGGTAGATCAAATATATTACTCAAGAACAAGCTGAACATAATCTCATAATCCATCGGATCTCAGCAAACCCATCATAGCAACAGCATAAGGATTACATATGTGCCTCGATCATGTAGGGCAGCTCACGAGGACTAATTAGTGAAGCACAAGAACGGGAGGAGAACATCACATAGCTACTGGTCATGGACTCATGGTCCAAGGGAGACTACTCACAACTCATCCGGGAGGCGTCCATGGTGGTGGAGAGGCTCCCGATGGTGATCCTCCCCTCCGGCAGGGTGCCGGGAAGAGTTCTCCTGGTGCTCCCGATCTTGGAAGCGGCGGCGGCGGCGGAACAGAGATGAGATCGCGAAAAAGAGTTCCCGTCCCGAGGGTTTCGAAGGACGCTCTAAATATAGGCCGAAGGGGGGCACCAGACGGGGCTCGGGGGGCCCAGGCGCCCCCCCGGCGCGGCCCAGGGGGGGGCGCGCCACCAGGGCACCTGGAGCCCTGGTGCCCCCCCCCCCCCGGCTGTCCTTTGGGCGCAAGGTAGGTTCTGGAACGCTGATTTTTTATATAATTTTTCTGGATTTTTCCTGGCAGTTCTCGTAACGTGAAAACCTGAAATACAAAAACAGCCGAAAACAGAAACTGGCACCGGGGTGCACTGGATTAGTAGGTTAGTCCAAATATGATCAAAAGTGTATGGAAGTGTATGAATATCATAGCAATATCACCCAAAAGTGGCATGGAGCAAGCAGAAATTATAGATACGTTTTGGACGTATCACACCCCCGTCACTAGTAATGCGGGCACCATGCTAGTATCGGCCTAGGTAATCAATAATGCCCTTTCCCATATAAGGGTAGAGTGGTTGTGCACGTAAAGTTGGAATAACGGTCTCAACTTAAACCAATCCGTTTGAAAAGAAAAAAAACATCACACATACTTGCCTCGGTACACCACTTCGTCATCAAGTGGTTACCCAACTCATCATCTCCCTCGGGCATAAATGGCACCCGATGAGGTTTTCGAAAAGTCTTTTGAAAGAACTCTGCCTCCGTCACCATGCATATTCCCGTCCCATTTGCGTAGCCTCTACTATAGCAACCCATCTACTCCCACCGGCATAACCCTCATAAGAAGGTAGGGTCACGCACAATGCAAGTATCAACGAGGAAGTACAGTGGCAACCCATCAAAGTGGTTACCACCTCATCATGATTCCGTTACAACAACACTATGGTGCTATATGACATGCATAAAAAGGGTTCCATAGACATGGTCAAAGGGCTGCTTGCCTTGGTTGGCTTGGTCTTCAAAGCCTTCAAGTTCTTCTCCTTCTTCTTCTTCAGCAACTTCATCAAATACGGTGTCTAAACGTCACAATAAAATAACGGGAAAATAAGACAATAATAAAAACAGAAAAATCAAAGTGCTCAGAAAAATGCCAACTTATTTGTATAAAATACTAGAGGGAAAATTAATATGGCAAAAATCCTTAGTTTGGGATTTGGAGTGACAGAATGGGGTAGATGAATTTTTGAACAGAGGTTTTAGTGTTCAAATTTAGATTTAATTTGAACAGTACAGAAAAGGTTTAAGAATATAGGTGAAAGTTATATCATTAAATAGGTTGGAATATTACAAGATTTTAGGAACTGGAATTATTTTATTTGGATTAATATTTAATCCAGAGGAATTTTTATAAAACAGATAGAAAAAGAAAAAGAAAAGTGGCACTGTGCCTGCTGGGCCAGAACAGATGCAACGCAGCAGGCCCTGCCAGAGAGGCGGCCCAGCGCACTGGTGCCTGCGCGCGCGCCAGGTTTTAAACCTGACGGGCGGGGCCGAGGCGTCAGCAAGAGGAGAGAGAGATGAGAGAGAGGAGAGACTGACAGACAGGGCCCGCCTGTCATCCCTTACCCATGCGATAGAGGGCCGACGAGCTCACCGGCGGCGATGCAGGGCACGACGAGGTCGGGCGAGGGCACGGCTGGACTCAGCGCCGACTCGCCGTTCGGGTGGACGTGGCTGCAGTCGTCGGGGTGGCCTGGTTCGCCGGCGGCGAGGTCACGCGCGGAGGTGCTCTGGGCGTCGGTGGTTCTGGTCGTTTCCGGCAGCAAAAGAAGCGGGGGAAAGAGGGGAAATAATCAGTGGGTTGCTGTGGTTCCAGATCGAGGGAGAGGAGCGGCGGAGAGGGCCTGTACCCTGAGGTCGACGGTGACCCGAGGCGGCGAAGCTCGAGGTCGATCTCGAGCTCGGGCCCGTCTGGAGAGGAATAAGTGGTATAGGGGGATGATTAGGTGTGTGAGAGAGCGAGTGGTGAGGAGAGGGAGACGTGGGGCGTCCCTTTTATAGGCGAACGGCAGGGTGCCGTGGACCCATGCGCCGGCGAGCTTCTGCTCGTTGCCATAGGGCTCGGGAGGGGCTGGCGCCGTGTCTAGGGCGTTCCTGGATGCGGTCCAGAGCCAGGGAAAAGAAGAGAGAGAGCAGGGGGAGGCCAGGGCATCGCGCGTGTGAGGGAGCTCATTGGAGCTCTCGGGTGGCCGTCGCACATGCGAACTGGGGCGAGAGGAGGGAGAAGGAGGAGGGGGCTGACCGACTGCCGTGTCGTGGATGTCGAGGTGGCCTCGGGAGACACCATCCCGACGCCCTAGGTGGTCGGGCGCCTCGGGCAGGTCGCGGCTACAGTGCGGGAGCGCACTGTAGCGCGCTCCAGAGCGCCCATATGGCCGGCATGGCCGTGTCCTACGCGCTCTGGGCACGGCCACCATGTCCATTGGCTCTAGGGGAGAGTAAACAATGTGGGAGGGACGTTGGATGCCAGGGAGAGCTTATAGAAGGAGATGGGCTGAGAGAGAAAGGTGAAAGTTGTTGTCCAGAATGTAAAATGGGGTTTTACCCCCCCCCCCCTCAATTATTGAGCTGAGGCCAGGGAAGAGTTACTGGAGGTGCACGGGGACTTGGGGAAGCTGTGGTAAAAAGCCTAGCTCAAGGAGAACAAGGAAAGAGGTAAAAGTGTTTGTTTTGGAAAATCACCAGAAGGTGTTTGATGTGGTTTTGGGCAAGCAAATGATTTCCATTTGACATGAGACTTAACATGATCAAATGGCATATATAAGTAGGGTGTTCCACCAAATTTGGGCCCATTTGAAGAAACTTGCCAATGTAACTTTGGTAAACCCTAGAAATCAACATAAATGGATTTTCCAAGTTTAAGTTAAGCAAATCATCTCTCCTTGACGCACCACTTGGTGTAGTGTCATCATTTGGGGTTGTGATCATGCCCACAAAGTTTGAGGTCACAAGTAAAAAGTTGGTAGTGTAAAGTTGTTCAAATTTGAATCTGAACAGAAATGGTTTTGGGGTACTCTGATCAAGTTACCATTCTCCAAAACTTGTGCCATTTGGTCTAGATGCCTTATTAGACCATTCTAGCATGTGCACCAAGTTTGAGAGCATTTGGACAAGTTTGGCAATGTAAATTTGCTCAAACTTCAAAAACGGACAAAATGGTTTTGAGGGGTTTTGATGAGGTTTTCTTGCTTCGAAAGGCATGGGGCTTGGCAAGAACATCAAATATGTCATATATGATATGATAGAATTTCCCTGGAATTTTTAGAGAATATTTCCTTTGTAAATATTTCAAAAGCTTGAAATATCCAGAAAGGGTTTCTGAGGGATTTGTCCAATATTTTGAACATGACCAAGTGTTGAAACTCTTATATATGGACAATATATGTGCTAGGAGTCTCCCTGAATTTTGGCAAATATTTTTGAAATAGTTAAATAAGTTTTCCCTATTAAAGACCATTTCTGGCCTTAAGAAAAAGCTTCTAAATAAAATAGGAAAAAATCTTTCGAAATTATATTTTTGTGGTTTATGGGAGTCCTATATCTACTAGGTTTCAAATATACTCTTTGAAATATTTTCTCACCCTAAGTCAAGCACTTGCAGTGCAAACCTCAATTCAGGGGTTTTTAGAAAACTAATTTTTGAAAATACTTTTTGGCCAGAATATTTTTGTAAGAAAATACTATACTGTTATATACACTTGGTATGATCATTGGGCAGAAGTTTGGGGTAAGGAGATGAAATATAAAAGAGGGAGTAGTTGACTTTAAAGAGCACTTGAAAATCACAGAGAGAAAAACTTAATTCCAAATAAAAACCAAATGATGTCAAAAAAATTGTTGGTCCAAATTTTCATGCTTTATTAATGCAAATGACATGTTACAAAATGCAGGGTGTGACAGACCTACCCCTTACAAGAATCTCGTCCCCGAGATTCCTAAACTAGGCCTTATAAGAGATTGGGATACTCGGATCTAAGATAGTCTTCACGTTCCCAGGTTGCTTCTACTTCCGTGTGGTTGCTCCACTGGACCTTGAAGTACTTGATGGTGAGGCTTCGCGTCCGTCGCTCTGCTTCATCCAGAATGTGAATGGGCCTGTCATGGTAGGTCAAATCAGGCTGGAGATCAATGGCTTGGTGATCAACATCCTTGTAGAGGTCATGCTTGTCCGGAACTTGGAGACACTTCCGGAGTTGTGACACATGGAATATGTTGTGCACATCAGATAGCTCAGGTGGTAGTTCCAACTGGTAAGCCACTTCTCCTCGTCGGTCGGTGATCTTGAAGGGGACAATAAATCTTGGTGCAAGTTTCCCCTTAACGTGGAAACGCTTGGTTCCCTTCAGAGGAGTTACTCGCAGGTACACATGATCTCCAACACGGAAACTCATATCTCGGAGACAAGTGTCAGCATAGCTCTTCTGCCTTGATTTGGCGGCCTTCAAACGTTCTTTGACTAGTTGGACTTGCTCTTCTGCTTCGCGGAGAACATCTGGTCCAAAGACTGGCCCTTTTCCAATCTCTGACCAGTTGAGGGGTGTGCGACACTTGCGTGCGTACAACACCTCAAATGGTGCCATCTGAAGGCTCGACTGAGAACTGTTGTTATAGGAGAACTCGGCAAAAGGGAGGCAATCTTCCCACTTGGCTCCATATGCCAAGACACAGGCTCGGAGCATGTCTTCGAGAATTTGATTTACTCGCTCTGTCTGACCTCCGGTTTGCGGGTGAAAAGCGGTGCTGAAAGACAACTTGGTTCCCAAGGCTTCTTGGAATCTTTTCCAGAAACTTGAAGTAAACTGGGTGCCTCGATCTGACACAAGGTCCTTTGGAACACCATGGAGGCTCACGATTCGATCGATATAGAGGCTGGCCAACTGGTTTCCATTGTAGGTTGTTTTGACGGGAATGAAATGGGCCACTTTGGTCAAATGGTCGACTATGACCCAGATGGAGTAATGTCCCTTATCCGACCTTGGTAATCCAGTGATGAAGTCCATTCTGACTTTATCCCACTTCCACTCAAGAACCTTGAGTGGTTGGAGCAATCCAGCGGGTTGCTGATATTCAGCCTTGACCCTTTGGCACACATCACATCTTGCAACATAGGTGGCAATCTCTCTTTTCATCCCGTGCCACCAAAATCTTTCCTTCAAGTCTTGATACATCTTGGTTCCTCCGGGGTGGATGGAATACGGAGTGTCGTGGGCTTCTTGCAGGATCAAATTCTTCATCTCCATCTTGTTTGGTACGCAGACGCGGCCTTTGTACCAAACAATCATGTGCTCGTCCTTGGAGAATCCTAGGGCCTTGCCTAGCTTCATCTTCTTCTTGATGCCTTCAATGCTCGCGTGCCCACCTTGTGCTTTCTTGACTTCGTCCATCAGGGTTGGTTTGACTTCGAGATGGTCTAGAAATCCATGGGTGACCAATTCCAAGCTGAACTGTTCTAGCTCTTCAAACAGGGCTGGCTGCCTTCTTTAAATTATGGCATTCAGGGAGCAAGCCTTTCTGCTTAAGGCATCGGCTACCACGTTAGCCTTCCCGGGGTGATATTGAACACTGAGGTCATAATCCTTGGTTAGTTCCAACCATCTTCGTTGCCTCATGTTTAATTCCTTCTGGGTGAAAATATACTTCAGACTTTTGTGGTCTGTGTATATCTCACACCGTTTCCCTAGGAGGTAATGTTGCCATGTCTTCAACGCATGAACTACTGCTGCTAACTCAAGATCGTGAGTAGCGTAGTTCTCTTCATGAGGTCGTAGCTGCCTTGAGAGGTCAGCTATGACTCGTCCTTCTTGCATCAGAACGCTTCCCAATCCGGTTCGAGAGGCATCACAATATATCACAAACTCTTTGTGAATATCCGGTGTTGCCAGAACTAGGGCGGTGGCCAATCTCTTCTTGAGCTCTTGGAAGCTTTCTTCGCATTTTGGCGTCCATTCGAACTTCTTGTCCTTCTTCAGGAGCTGAGTCATTGGCCGGGCAATGCTAGAGAATCCTTCCATGAATTTGCGGTAATAGCCCGCAAGTCCGAGGAAGCTTCTGACTTCCTTGACGATCGTTGGGGATTGCCATTGGGTCACAGCTTCGATCTTCGCGGGATCAACTGACAATCCTTCTGCGGTCAAGATATGACCTAAGAATCCAACTTTATGCAGCCAAAACTCACATTTGCTGAATTTGGCATATAGTTGGTGCTCTCGAAGCTTGTCTAGGACCATCCTCAAATGTTGCTCGTGCTCTTCCTCCGTCTTCGAGAAGACAAGAATGTCATCAATGAAGACAACAACAAACTTGTCCAAATATTCCATGAAGACTTTATTCATGAGATACATGAAGTAAGCTGGGGCATTGGTTAATCCAAAAGACATGACCGTGCACTCGTACAGGCCATATCTTGTTACAAATGCCGTCTTCGGAATATCTTGGGGTCTGATCTTCAGCTGGTAGTACCCAGATCTAAGGTCGATCTTGGAGAACACCTTGGCTCCGCCGAGTTGATCAAACAGATCTTCGATCTTGGGAAGTGGATACTTGTTCTTAATCGTAACTTCATTGAGGGAACGGTAGTCAATGCATAAGCGGATGGTACCGTCCCTTTTTGCCACAAACAGAACAGGTGATCCCCAAGGGGAGGCACTTGGGCGGATAAATCCCTTCCTCAGCTGCTCTTCCAGTTGCTTCTTTAACTCGGCTAATTCTTCTGTTCCCATTCTATAAGGCTTCTTATAGATGGGCCCTGCCCTGGGCATGAGCTCGATGATGAACTCAATGTCACGGTCAGGGGGCATTCCCGGTAGCTCATCCGGAAAGACATCGGGATACTCGCACACTACTGGCACTTGCTCCAGCCCAACTTCAGACAGATAGTTGACTTGAGCGGTTTGAGCAAAAGAGGAGTTGGGGGCAAACTTGACTTTGACTCCTTGGTCATTGGTCACAGTGACAGTCCGGTTGGCACAGTCTAACCAGCCTTGGTGCTTGCTGAGCCAATCCATTCATAAGATCACATCCAAGCCTTGCGATCTTAAGATGATAAGGTCTGCTAGGAAGTCTACACCGTTAATGATAATACCGACTCCCTTACAGCCTATCTTGGCTCTAATCTCTGCTCTGGGGGTTTGTACCACCATGGGGTTATTCAGGGGTGTAGGGGTCATGCCACTTTTTAATGCAAATCTTTGAGTGACAAATGAATGCGTGGCTCCAGAATCAAACAAGACAGTTGCAGGTGCTGAGTTGACAAGGAACGTACCCAGCACGACGTCCGGGTCTTCCTGGGCTTCTTCAGCAGTGACGTGATTCACACGCCCCTTCCCATGGTTGGGCGGGTTGCGAGGAGCTTGGTTCCTTGGTGGCATCCCGCGGTCTTGTCCTGGGTTCTGCGCATTGGGGCGCGGGGCATTGGGCTTTTTGTTGGGGCACACCTTAGAGAAATGTCCCGACTGGCCACAACCAAAGCAAGTGACTTGGTTTGGGTTGTTGATCTTGTTGCCACCATTGTTATTGGGGTTGAAAGCCGGCCTTGGGTTGGCATACTGCTGAGGCTGATAGTTGGTGCGAGGTGTAGGAGCTCTTGGCTACTGATAGGTTGGCTTGACCGGGGCTGGCTGCCACGGGCGAGGCTTCTGGTTGCTGGAACTTCCCTTGCTGATCATCTTGCGCTTGCGAGTGTCTTCCAGAGCACACCGCTTGTCTTCAAGCATGAGTGCTTTGTTCACCAGGACAGGAAAGGTTGGGCAGTCACACACTACAAGTGAGTACTGCAGAGTCTGATTGAGGCCCTCCATGAAGTGCTCCTTTTTTGCAGCATCTGTGCTGACATGTTCAGGGGCATACCTTGACAGAACACTGAACTTCTGCATGTACTCCTTGACAATGCCACTTCCTTGCTTCAGGGCTCGAAACTCACGCTTTTTGATAGCCATGATTCTAGAAGGAATATGAGCCTTGTGGAATTCTACCTTGAAGTTATCCCAAGTGACGTCTTGCCTAGCATGCATGCCCTTGAATCCATCCCACCAAGCTCTAACAGTCCCCCCGAGGCAGTGGGCAGCATAAGCCACCTTCTCGCGGTCTTCGATGCAACCGACTAGTTCCAGCAAGTCCTCAATGGTGCGGACCCGGTCGTCTGCATCCAGGGGTTAAGCAGTCTCGATGAAGGTTGGCGATGCATGCTTCTTGAACTCTGCCAACGTGGAACGTCCATTGCCATTCCCCGCCGGCTGGCGGTTGTTGGTGACAGCTTGAGCAATCATCTGGAGGGCTGCGGTGTTAGCTTGGCGTTCTTCTCGGAAGGCTTGGAGAAGCTGTGCCATATCCATGTTCGGGGGAGGTGGTGGTGGAGCTTGGTCGTGGGTTTGGTCTTGGCCGGCCTCTGCTTGGGCGGATGCTCCGGCTTCGTGCTGCTGGGTAGAAGTACCAGTACGAGTTACAACAGGCATCCTGTTGGAGTGGTAAAGGTCTCATGACTTGGAATGAAGAGGGAAAGCAATAAAGATGGGTGCCTAGTAACGGGGTGGGTGTGACACTAATTATTTTCATGCAAGGGCCAAAAGGGCCAAACACATTCATTAAAATTCCAGATGGGTGATGCAGTCGTTTACACATTCCCTAAGGGAAGATACGACGTACATCCAATCATAACAAAAGCAAACACTAGATGGCTTCATATGAACCATACAAGGACTCGACTTCGCATAGGGGTTACACAACCTATCCTACCGTAGAGGTCACGAGCTGGCATATCCGAGTTGCGAATAATGCCTAAGCGGCGGAATGCTCGCTCGCATATTCTGGTTCTTATGGGTATTCCTCCTTGTCTTCATCTATCTGGGCCCCCCTATCACTTGAGGGTGTGGGGGAGTGGAGGAGTTGGATACGGCGGTGTTTTGTCGGTGGTGCAGGGAAAAGCTTGCGATATTCCCTTGCCGTCATACAGCGTCGCTGGGGTGGCTCTTCATCCTTGGAAGATACATCTCCTGAGGGCCTTCCGCCTCAATACGCGATAGCGGGTCGCCCAGGAGGCCCATCTTCCTTCTTGATCATATCCGTCTTCTCTTGTGCTTGACGAAGAAGTGCCTTGGTCTTGTGGAGTTCTTCTCGGAGCTTCATCGATTCCGAGGTGAAATCTTGTGCCAAGCTGTCAGCACAAAGGCTGAAATAGGACTGGAATCGAAGTGGAAGTCCTTCCTTCAGTGGAGGGGCTTGCGCGCTGCTTTCATCTTCACCTTCCTTTAGGTAAGGGAAGAAGCGGGTTGTCATCTTGGCTGCCATCTCCAGAAGAAGTTCACGGAGGCGGGTTAGTGCCTTCAGTGCAGCAGCCTCGACAGCGAGGGGTAGTGTTGCCATCTGGGGTCCCTCGAAGAACCAACTTGTGGGAGGATCGTTTGCCTTCACGGTTACTTCCACATGGTACTCCACCTCAGTGTCGCTAACCCAATGCTCATGGTAGGTGAGGCTGGGTGCTCGGTGGAACTGGCACTCCTGGAGGCTATCCTCGAGAAGCAAGGGGAACCCAGTGGTCAGGTGCTCTTCAGGTACAACGGACATCTACAAAGGTTGAATAGGAGAGGTTAATAAGCTGATGATATCTCAGGTTTGGTAAGGTTTAGAAAAGAAGAGAGGTTCAGAAGGGTTATGAAAAGGGTCTCATCCTATGTAACGCCCATGCTAACTAAGGCTTCCTACAGTCAGGATGGCTCTGATACCAGCTCTGTGGGGATCCCGACTTGAGAGTCGAGATCACCGAATGCACGTGTACAGTGATCCCAGATATCAATGCTCACTGAACACACAGAAGCTGAATAATAAGAGTCTTACATCCATACATACCATCTTACACAAATTATGACCATTATGACCAAGTCTTACATAGATAAAGCCTCATGGGCTGAATAGCAGATAAACTCGAATAGCGGAAGTCTTCGTAGATAAGTAGAACCCATTCCATCTGCCTTAACCCTACAGGCATTCTGACTGGGAAAGCGTCCTAGTTCGCATGTTCATCTCCATAGAATTCTTCTTCAAATTCCTGCGCGTCCATGCCTGCCCAATTAAATAACCAGTGGCAAGCCAATGAGTACTTTGAATGTACTCGCAAGCAACCCATGTTTTTGGAACAAGTATGACAAGGTATGAAATAGTACTAGATAGGATATGATTGCAGAAAGCAAATTTGTGAATGCAATGACATGAGCTATCTGAGGCATGCAACATAGGAAATATAGGTTACAGATATCAACATAGCCAAGTTATGATCTCTTTCATCTAGTCAAGTCCTTTTGACTTAAATCAAACGGAGCTTCCACACACCCACACGCACACACACATAGGGTTTCACAAACATTGGACGTAGCCCAAGAGCGGTTACCCAACTGTCATTGACCGTGGACACGGCTATTCGAATAGTTTTACACTCTGCAGAGGTTGCACACTTTACCCACTAGATCCGGGGAACTTCACTGTCATCCACGACCCGCGGTACCTCAAGTACCCGGGGTAAGCACCCGATCACTATCTTTCCCTAGGCGACACTAATATGGAATCCACTCGATTGGTAGCAACCCCCGTGCCCCACATTTCACATCTTAAGATTTTTGGAGCCCCGCTCCCATTTCACATACCACGGGCACGGGGTACCAACGGTGTGTTCGGTGCCCTGTGAAAACAGTCATGGCCGCCTATCCAAGCACGACCCCGTCCCGAGAGTGACCTCATGTCACCCCCGTCACTAGTAATGCGGGCACCATGCTAGTATTGGCCTAGGTAAGCAATAATGCATTTCCCATATAAGGGTAGAGTGGTTGCGCATGTAAAGTTGGAATAGTGGTCGCTACTTAAACCAATCCATTTAAAAAAAACATCACACACACTTGCCTCGGTACACCACTTCTTCATCAAGTGGTTACCCAACTCATCATCTCCCTCGGGCATAAATGGCACCCGACGGTGTTTTCGAAAAGTCTTTTGAAAGATCTCTGCCTCCGTCACCATGCATATTCCCGTCCCATTTGCGTAGCCTCTACTATAGCAACCCATCTACTCCCACCGGCATAACCCTCATAAGAAGGTAGGGTCATGCACAATGCAAGTATCAACGAGGAAGTACAGTGGCAACCCATCAAAGTGGTAACCACCTCATCATGATTCCGTTACAGCAACACTATGGTGCTATATGACATGCATAAAAAGGGTTCCATAGACATGGTCAAAGGGCTGCTTGCCTTGGTTGGCTTGGTCTTCAAAGCCTTCAAGTCCTTCTCCTTCTTATTCCTCAGCAACTTCGTCAAATACGGTATCTAAACGTCACAATAAAATAACGGGAAAATAAGACAATAATAAAAACAGAAAAATCAAAGTGCTCAGAAAAATGTCAACTTATTTTTATAAAATACTAGAGGGAAAACTAAGATGGCAAAAATTCTTAGTTTGGGATTTGGAGTGACAGAATGGGGTAGATGAATTTTTGACCAGAGGTTTTAGTGTTCAAATTTAGATTTAAATTTGAACATTACAGAAAAGGTTCATGAATATAGGTGAAAGTTATATCATTAAATAGGTTGGAATATTACAAGATTTTAGGAACTGGAATTATTTTATTTGGATTAATATTTAATCCAGAGGAATTTTTATAAAACAGACAGAAAAAGAAAAAGAAAAGTGGCACTGTGCCTGCTGGGCCAGAACAGCTGCAGCGCAGCAGGCCCAGCCAGAGAGGCGACCCAGCGCACTGGTGCCTGCCGCGCGCGCCAGGTTTTAAACCTGATTGGCGGGGCCCAGGCGTCAGTGAGAGGAGAGAGAGACGAGGAAGAGGAGAGACTGACAGGCGGGGCCCGCCTGTCATCCCTAACCCTGCGACAGAGGGCCGGCGAGCTCACCGGCAGCGATGCAGGGCATGGCGAGGTCGGGCGAGGGCACGGCTGGACTCAGCGTCGAGTCACTGTTCGGGTGGAAGTGGCTACAGTCGCCGGGGTGGCCTGGTTCGCCGGCGGCGAGGTCACGTGGCGGAGGTGCTTCGGGCGTCGGTGGTTCTGGCCGTTTCCGGCTGCAAAAGAAGCGGGGGAAAGAGGGGAAATAATCAGTGGGTTGATGTGGTTCCAGATCGAGGGAGAGGAGCGGCGGAGAGGGTCTGTACCCTGAGGTCGACGGTGACCCGAGGCGGCGGAGCTCGAGGTCGATCTCGAGCTCGGGCCCTTCTGGAGAGAAGTGAGTGGTATGGGGGGATGATTAGTTGTGTGAGAGAGCGAGTGGTGTGGAGAGGGAGGCGCGGGGTGTCCCTTTTATAGGCGAACGGCGGGGTGCCGTGGACCCGTGCACTGGCGAGCTTCTGCTCATTGCCACAGGACTCGGGAGGGGCTGGCGCCGTGTCTGGGGCATTCCTGGATGCGGTCCAGAGCCGGGGAAAAGAAGAGAGAGAGCAGGGGGAGGCCAGGGCATCGCGCGTGTGAGGGAGCTCATTGGAGCTCTCGGGTGGCCGTCGCACATGCGAACTGGGACGAGAGGAGGGAGAAGGAGGAGGGGGCGGACCGGCTGTCGTGTCGTGGACGTTGAGGCGGCTTCGGGAGACACCATCTCGACGCCCTAGGTGGTCAGGCGCCTCAGGCAGGTCGCGGCTACAGTGCGGGAGCGCACTGTAGCGCGCTCCAGAGCGCCCATATGGCCGGCATGGCCGTGTCCCACGCGCTCTGGGCGCGGCCACCATGTCCATTGGCTCTAGGGGAGAGTAAACAATGTGGGAGGGACGTTGGATGCCAGGGGGAGCTTCTAGAAGGAGAGAGGGCTGAGAGAGAAAGGTGAAAGTTGCTATCTAGAATGTAAAATGGGGTTTTACCCCCCCCCCCCCTCAATCATTGAGCTGAGGCTAGGGAAGAGTTACTGGAGGTGCAAGGGGACTTGGGGAAGCTGTGGTAAAAATCCTAGCTCAAGGAGAACAAGGAAAGAGGTAAAAGTGTTAGTTTTGGAAAATCACCAGAAGGTGTTTGATGTGGTTTTGGGCAAGCAAATGATTTCCATTTGACATGAGACTTAACAAGATCAAATGGCATATAGAAGTAGGGAGTTCCACCAAATTTGGGCCCATTTGTAGAAACTTGCCAATTTAACTTTGGTAAACCCTAGAAATCAACAGAAATGGATTTTCCAAGTTTAAGTTAAGAAAATCATCCCTCCTTGATGCACCACTTGGTGTAGTGTCATCATTTGGGGTTGTGATCATGCCCACAAAGTTTGAGGTCACAAGTAAAAAGTTGGTAGTGTAAAGTTGTTCAAATTTGAATCTGAACAGAAATGGTTTTGGGGTACTCTGATCAAGTTACCCTTCTCCAAAACTTGTGCCATTTTGTCTAGATGCCTTATTAGACCATTCTAGCATATGCACCAAGTTTGAGAGCATTTGGACAAGTTTGGCAATGTAAAGTTGCCCAAACTTCAAAAATGGACAGAATGGTTTTGAGGGGTTTTGATGAGGTTTTCTTGCTTCCCAAGGCATGGGGCTTGGCAAGATCATCAAATATGTCATATATGACATGATAGAATTTCCCTGGAATTTTTAGAGAATATTTTCTTTGTAAATATTTCAAAAGCTTGAAATATCCAGAAAGGGTTTCTGAGGGATTTGTCCAATATTTTGAACATCGCCAAGTGTTGAAACTCTTATATATGGACAATATATGTCCTAGGAGTCTCCCTGAATTTTGGCAAATATTTTTGAAATAGTTAAATAATTTTTCCCTATTAAAGACCATTTCTGGCCTTATGAAAAAGCTTTTAAATAAAATAGAAAAATAACTTTCAAAATTATATTTTTGTGGTTTATGGGAGTCCTATATCTACTAGGTTTCAAATATACTCTTTGAAATATTTTTCTCACCATTAATCAAGCACTTGCAGTGCAAACCTCAATTCAGGGGGTTTTAGAAAACTTATTTTAGAAAATACTTTTTGGCCAAAATATTTTTGTAAGAAAATACTTTACTGTTATATACACTTGGTATGATCATTGGGCAGAAGTTTGGGGTAAGGAGATGAAATATAAAAGAGGGAGTAGTTGACTTTAAAGAGCACTTGAAAATCACAGAGAGAAAATCTTAATTCCAAATAAAAACCAAATGATGCCAAAAAAATTGGTCCAAATTTTCTTGCTTTATTAATGCAAATGACATGTTACAAAATGCAGGGTGTGACACTATTATTCTTGGTAGACCTTTCCTTAGAATGATTGGTGCAATTATTGATACGAAGGAAGGAAATATTAGATTCTAATTTCTGTTAACGAAAGGCATGGAACACTTTCCTAGAAAGAAAATCAAATTTCCATATGAATCTATCATGAGAGCCACTTATGGATTGCCTTCCAAAGATGGCAATACCTAGATTTATCTTGTATCGTGCCTAGCTAGGGGCGTAAAACGATAGCGCTTGTTGGGAGGCAACCCAATTTTATATTTTTTTTTGTTTTTGTTGCTGTTAGGGAATAAATATTTCATCTAGCCTCTGTTTAGATGTGGTTTCAAGTTTTGTTTAGTGTTTGTGCCAAGTAGAACCTTTGGGAAGATGTGTGTGAAGTTTATGTGATCTTGCTGTGAAAAACAGAATTGTTAGCGTTCACTAGAATGGTCGTCAGATTTTACTGGAGCATGTCATTTAGTTGATTCTTTTTGAAGATGATTAATAGAAAAATTCCTCACATTTTCCAAGTTAGTTTGAAATTTTTGGAGTTACAGAAGTATGCGAAACCTGCAGATTACTACACACTGTTCTGTTTTTGACAGATTCTGTTTTTCGTGTGTTGTTTGCTGATTTCAATGCATCTATGAGTAGTATTGGCAAATATGAACCATAGAGAAGTTGGAATACAGTAGGTTTAACACCAATATAAACAAAGAATGAATTCATTGCAGTACCTTTGAGTGGTGGTTTGCTTTCTTATACTAACGGAGTTCACGAGAATTTTTGTCTAAGTTTTGTGTTGTGAAGTTTTCAAGTTTTGATTATTGCTTTGATGGACTATTGAACAAAGTGTAGCAAAGGCCTAAGATTGGGGATGCCCATGGAACCCCAAGTAAAATTCAAGGATAATCAAAAGCCTAAGCTTGGGGATGCCCCGGGAAGGCATCCCCTCTTTCGTCTTCATCCATCGGTAACTATACTTGGAGCTATATTTTTATTCACCACATGATATGTGTTTTGCTTGGAGTGTCTTGTATAATTTGAGTCTTTGCTTATTAGTTTGTCACAATCATCCTTGCTGGACACACCTAGTTGAGAGAGTAAATATGGCCTAGGAATTGTTAGAACACTCTATGTGCTTCACTTATATCTTTTGAGCTGAATAATTTTTGCTCTAGTGCTTCACTTATATATTTTAGAGCGCGGTGGTGGTTATATTTTGTAGAAATTGTTGAACTCCCATGCTTCACTTATATCTATTTGTGAGTCTATTAAAACAGCATGGTAATGTGTTTAGGCTAAAAAACTAGTCTTCACGTGATAGACATCCAATGTCAATGTAGTAAAAAAATCACACTAAGTGCATTGAATAGAATGAGATGTTGGATGCTTGATAATTGTTTTGAGATATGAGGATAGTGATATTAGAGTCATGCTAGTGGAGTTATTACGAAATTGAGAAATGCTTGGGTTAAGGTTAGTGATTCCCGTAGCATGCACGTATGGTGAACCGCTATGTGATGAAGTTAGAGCATGAGGTATTTGTAAAGTGTCAACCTTTGTGTGGAGGTCGGGGGCGTGCGATGGTTAACTCCTACCAACCTCCCCCCTAGGAGCATGCGTTCATTGCTTTGTTTTGATGACTCGTAGATTTTTGCAATAAGTATATGAGTTCTTATGACTAATGTTGAGTCCATGGATTATACGCACTCTCACCCTTCCACCATCGCTAGCCTCTCTTGTACCGCGCAACTTTCGCCGGTACCATAAACCCACTATATATCCTTCCTCAAAACAGCCACAATATTATACCTCAAAACATCCACCATACCTACCTATCATGGCATTTCCATAGCCATTTCGAGATATATTTCCATGCAACTTTCCACCGTTCCGTTCATATGACACGCATCATATTGTCATATTGCCATGCATGATCATGTAGTTGACATCATATTTGTGGCAAAGCCACCATGCATAACTTTTCATACATGTCACTCTTGTTTCATTGCACATACCGGTACACCGCCGGAGGCATTCATATAGCGTCATACTTTGTTGTAGTATCGAGTTGTAATGAAAGTGTGATGATCATCATTATTAGAACATTGTCCCAAGGGAGGAAAGGCTAAATCAATAAAGCCCCTCCGCAAAAAAAAGGAAAAAAAGAAAACAAAAGAAAGGCCAAAGAAAAAAAGAAAGGCCCCAAAAAAAGGGACAATTGCTACTATCTCTTTTTCCACACTTGTGCTTCAAAGTAGCACCATGTTCCTCATTGTAGAGAGTCTCATGCTTAGTCACTTCATATGCTAGTGGGAACTTTCATTGTAGAACTTGGCTTGTATATTCCAACAATGGGCTTCCTCAAATGCCTTAGGTCTTCGTGAGCAAGCAAGTTGGATGCACACCCACTAGTTTCTTTTGTTGAGCTTTCATGCATATTTAGTTCTAGTGCATCCGTTGCATGGCAATCCCTACTCACTCACATTGATATCTATTGATGGGCATCTCCATAGCCCATTGATACGCCTAGTCGATGTGAGACTATCTCCCTCCTTTTTGTCTTCTCCACAACCACTTCTATTCCACCCATAGTGCTATGTCCATGGCTCACGCTCATGTATTGCGTGAAAGTTGAAAGGTTTGAAAGAATAGAGTATGAAAACAAGTGCTTTGCTGAAATCAGGGTTGTGCATGATATGAATATTTTGTGTGATGAAGAGGGAGCATAGCCAGACTATATGATTTTGTAGGGATAACTTTCTTTAGCCATAGTATTTTGAGAAGACATGATTGCTTTGTTAGTATGCTTGAAGTATTATTATTTCTTATGTCAATATAGACTTTTATCTTGAATCTTTCAGGTCTGAACATTCATGCCACAATTAAGGGAATTACATTGAAAAACTATGTTGGTTAGCATTCCACATCAAAAATTCTTTCTTTATCATTTACCTACTCGAGGACGAGCAGGTAATTAAGCTTGGGGATGCTTGATACGTCACCAACATATCTATAATTTTTGATTTTTCCATGCTATTATTTATGAAGTCTTGGATGTTGAATGGGCTTTACCTTACACTTTTATATCATTTTTGGGACTAACCTACTAACCCAAAGGCCCGGTCCAGATTGTTGTTTTTTGCCTGTTTCGGGGTGTTGCAGAAAAAGAATATCAAACGGAGTCCAAATGGAATGAAACCTTCGCAAGAGATATTTTTGGAGAAAATCACGCTCGGAGAACTTGAGAACCACGTCAGAAGAGCCACGAGGGTGGGGGCGCTTCCCTTCCCAGGGCGCGCCCCCTGCCTCGTGGGGACCCCGTGAATCCCCCGGTGTCCTCCTTCCTCCTATATAAGTCTACGTACCCCAAAACCATCAACAACAGAGAGAAAACCCTAATTCCACCGCCGTAACCTTCTATTCCCTTGAGATCCCATTTTGGAGCCTATTCCAGAGCTCCACCGGAGGGGGATCCATCACCGAGTTCTTCATCATCATCATCATCGCCCTCACCATGAGTTGTGAGTAGTTTACCACAAACCTTCGGGTCCATAGCTAGTATCTAGATGGCTTCTTCTCTCTCTCTCCGGATCTCAATACAAAGTTCTCCTCGGGCTTCGAGGAGATCTATTCGATGTAATCTCTTTTTGCAGTGTGTTTGTCGAGATCCGATGAATTGTGAGTTTATGATCAAGATTATCTATGAGAAATGTTTGGTTCTTCTCTGAACTTTTTATGTGTGCTCATAATATCCTTGCAAGTCTCTTCGAATTATCGGTTTGGTTTGGCCTACTAGATCTATAGTTCTTGCAATGGGAGAAGTGCTTGGCTTTGGGTTCAATCTTGCGGTGTATTTTCCCAGGGACAGTAGGGGCGGCAAGGAATGTATTGTATTGTTGCCATCGAGGATAAAAATATGGGGTCTATATCATATTGCTTGAGTTTATCCCTCTACATCATGTCATCTTGCTTAAGGTGTTACTCTGTTCTTATGAACTCAATACACTAGATGCATGCTGGATAGCAGCCGATGTGTGGAGTAATAGTAGTAGATGCAAGCAGGAGTCGGTCTAATTGTCTCGGACGTGATGCCTATATACAATGATCATGCCTAGATAGTCTCATAATTATTCGCTTTTCTATCAATTGCTCGACAGTAATTTTTTTACCCGTCGTAGAATATCGCTATCATGAGAGACGCCACTAGAGAACACTATGGCCCCTGGGTCTATTCTCAACATATCAATCTACATCTACTTTACTTTTATCGCTTTTATTTTCTATTCTTACAAACAAAAATACCAAAAATATAAACTATCATCTCTATCAGATCTCACTTTCGTAAGTGACCGTAAAGGGATTGACAACCCCTTATCGCGTTGGCTGCGAAGTTCTTATTTGTTTGTGCAGGTGCGAGGGACTCGCGCGTTGTCTCCTACTAGATTGATACCTTGGTTCTCAAAAACTGAGGGAATTACTTACGCTACTGTGTTGTATCTCCCTTTCCTCTTCGAGGGAATACAACACAATCTTGAGAAGTACCAAGCATGTGCATGTAGTTCAAATTTGAATTATGCACATAAATGCATTGAAAACTCAATTAGTGCATAAAAATGTCCAAACGAACCCCGAAAAATCCCAAAAATTGTCACAACACTCCTGTTGTTCTATGTTGACATGAGAAATTATTTGAAACCAATAAGAGGTAATGGATATCATTTCGTCCCCAAAGGTGGGGCGTTCCCTACCGAAACCATCAGGCTTGTTGTGAGAAGCTTTGGATTGTGAGAAGCATATCCCCAAACCTGCCCCAAATGGGACAAAAAATTTACCACGACATGTTGATGCTGCTCCATCATAGCATGTCAAGTTTCATGAATTTCAGACGAGCTTTGGATTTGCTAGAATTTAAAAACCAGGCATCTCAATGTTTGTGGCCGAGTGATGCTGGCAGGGTGTTTGACATTCGTTCCCATTTCTTGCATGGGACCTAAGCAGGCAACCAAGGACACAAATTTAAATTTTCAACCAATTTATATGCATTAGAGTATGTGCATGTAGTTCAAATTTGAATTAGGCAAATAAATGCATTGAGAACTTAATTGATGCATAAAATCCAAATGAAACCCGAAAAATCCCAAAAATTGACACAACACTCCTGTTGTTCTATGTTGACACGAGAATTTTTTTGAAAGCAATAAGAGGCAACGGATATCGTTTCGTCCCCATAGGTGGGTGATACGTCTCCAATGTATCTATAATTTTTTATTGTTCCATGCTATTATTTATTAAGTCTTGGATGTTTAATGGGCTTTATCATTCACTTTTATATCATTTTTGGGACTAACCTACTAACCCAAAGACCCAGTCCAGATTACTGTTTTTTGTCTATTTCAGGGTTTTGCAGAAAAGGAATATCAAACGGAATGAAACCTTCGCGAGAGATATTTTTGGACAAAATCACGCACGGGAAACTTCAGGACCAAGTCAGGGGACAGAAGGCTTGCCCTCGAGGGTGGGGGGCGCGCCCCCTGCCTCGAGGCTGGCCCGTGTGGCCCCCGGTGCCCTCCTTCTTCCTATATATACCTACATACCTAGAAACTCCAGACGCGGAGAGAAAACCCTAATTCCACCGTTGTAGCTTCTGTTCCCGTGGAGATCCCATCTTGGAGCCTGTTCCGGGAGGGGGATCCATCACGGAGGCCTTCATCATCTTCATCATCACCCTCACCATGAGTTATGAGTAGTTTACCACAAACCTTCGGGTCCATAGCTAGTATCTAGATGGCTTCTTCTCTCTCTCTCTCTCTGGATCTCAATACAAAGTTCTCCTCGGTCTTCGAGGAGATCTATTCGATGTAATCTCTTTTTGCGGTGTGTTTGTCGATATCCGATGAATTGTGAGTTTATGATCAAGGTTATCTATGAAAGATATTTGGTTCTTCTCTGAACTTTTTATGTGTGCTCATAATATCCTTGCAAGTATCTTTGAATTATTGGTTTGGTTTGGCCTACTAGATCTATAGTTCTTGCAACGGGAGAAGTGCTTGGCTTTGGGTTCAATCTTGCGGTGTCCTTTCCCAGTGACAGTAGGGGCAGCAAGGCACATATTGTATTGTTGCCATCGAGGATAAAAAGATGGGGTTTTCATCATATTGCTTGAGTTTATCCCTCTACATCATGTCATCTTGCTTAAAGCGTTACTCTGTTCGTATGAACTCAATACACTAGATGCATGCTGGGTAGCGGTCCATGTGTGGAGTAATAGTAGTAGATGCAGAATCGTTTGGGTCTACTTGTCTCGGACGTGATGCCTATATACAATGATTATGCCTAGATAGTCTCATAATTATTCGCTTTTCTATCAATTGCTCGACAATAATTTGTTTACCCTCCGTAGAATATCGCTATCATGAGAGAAGCCACTAGAGAAAACTATGGCCCCCGGGTCTATTCTCAACATATCAATCTACATCTACTTTACTTTTCTTGCTTTTATTTGTTGTTTTACTAAACCAAAAATACCAAAAATATAATTATCATCTCTATCAGATCTTATCATCTCTATCAGATCTCACTCTCGTAAGTGACTGTAAAGGGATTGACAACCCCTTATCTCATTGGCTACGAAGTTCTTATTTGTTTGTGCAGGTGCGAGGGACTCGCGCGTGGTCTCCTACTGGATTGATACCTTGGTTCTCAAAAACTGAGGGAAATACTTACGCTACTGTGCTGCATCTCCCTTTCCTCTTCGAGGGAATACAACGCAAGCTCAAGAGGTAGCAGTGGGACGTTCCCTACCGAAACTATCAGGCTTGTTGTGAGAAGCTCTGGTTTGTGAGAAGCATATCCCCAAACCTGCCCCAAATGAGACAAAAAAATTACCACTGTATGTTAATGCCGCTCCACGATAGCATGCCAAGTTTCATAAATTTCAGACGAGCTTTGGATTTACTAGAATTTAAAAATCAGGTATCTCAATGTTTGCGGTCGAGTGACGGTGGCAATGTGTTTGACATTCATTCCTATTTCTTGCGTGGGACCTAAGCAGGCAACCAAGGACACATATTTGAATTTTCAACCAATTTATATGCATTAGAGCATCTGCATGTAGTTCAAATTTGAATTCACATAAAGGCATTGAAAACTTAATTAATGCATAAAAATGTCCAAATGAACCCCGAAAAATCCCAAAAATTGACACAACACTCCTGTTGTTCTATGTTGACACTAAGAAAAAATTTGAAATCTAGAAGAGGCAACGGATATCGTTTCGTCCAGAAAGGTGAAACGTTCCCTACCGAAACCACCAGGCTTGTTGTGAGAAGCTCTGGTTTGTGGGAAGCATATCCCCAAACCTGCCCCAAATGTGACAAAAATTTTACCACGGCATGTTGATGTCGCTCCATGACAGGATGCCAAGTTTCATGAATTTCAGATGAGCTTTGGATTTACTAGAATTTAAAAACCAGGTATCTCAATGTTTGCGGACGAGTGACGATGGCAACGTGTTTGACATTCATTCCCATTTCTTGCATGGGACCTAAGCATGCATCCAAGGGAACAAATTTTATTTTTCAACCAATTTATATGCATTAGAGCATGTGCATGTAGTTCGAATTTGAATTATGCACATAAATGCATTGAAAACTTAATTAATGCATAAAAATGTCCAAACGAACCCCGAAAAATCCCAAAAGTTGACACAACACTCCTGTTGTTCTATGCTGACATGAGAAATTTTTTGAAAGCAATAAGAGGTAATGGATATCGTTTCGTCCCCAAAGGTGGGACGTTCCCTACCAAAACCATTAGGCTTGTTGTGCGATTCTTTGGTTTGTGACAAGCATATCCCCAAACCTGCCCCAAATGGGACAAAATAAATTACCACAGCATGTTGATGCCGCTCCATGATAGCATGCTAAGTTTCATGAATTTCAAACAAGCTTTGTATTTACTAGAATTTAAAAACAAGGTATCTCAATGTTTGCCAATGAGTGACGGTGGCAGGGTGTTTGACATTCGTTGCCATTTCTTGCATGGGACCTAAGCAGGCAACCAAGGACACATATTTGAGTTTTCAACCAATTTATATGCATTAGAGTATGTGCATGTAGTTCAAATTTGAATTATGCACATAAATGCATTGAAAACTTAATTAATGCATAAAATATCCAAATGAACCCCGAAAGATCCCAAAAATTGACACAACACTCCTGTTCTTCTATGTTGACATGAGAATTTTTTTGAAAGCAATAAGAGGCAACGGATATCGTCTCGTCTCCAAAGGTGGGACGTTCCCTACCGAAACTATCAGGCTTGTTGTGAGAAGCTCTGGTTTGTGAGAAGCATATCCCCAAACCTGCCCCAAATGGGACAAAAAAATACCACGGCATGTTGATGCCGCTCCATGATAGCATGACAAGTTTCATGAATCTCAGATGAGCTTTGGATTTACTAGAATTTAAAAAACCAGGTATCTCAATGTTTGCGGCCGAGTGACAATGGAAGGGTGTTTGACATTCGTTCCCATTTCTTGCATGGGACCTAAGCATGCAACCAAGGGCACAAATTTGATTTTTCAACCAATTAATATGCATTAGAGCATGTGCATGTTGTTCAAATTTGAATTATGCACATAAATGCATTGAAATCTCAATTAATGCATAAAAATGTCCAAACGAACCCCGAATAATCCAAAAAATTGGCACAACACTCTTGTTGTTCTATGTTGACATGAGAAAAAATTTGAAAGCAATAAGAGGTAATGGATATCGTTTCGTCCCCAAAGGTGGGACGTTCCCAACTGAAACCATCAGGCTTGTTGTGAGAAGCTTTGGTGTGTGACAAGCCTATCCCCAAACCTGCCCCAAATGGGAAAAAATTACCACGGTATGTTGATGCCGCTCCATGATAGCATGCCAAGTTTCATGAATTTCAGACGAGCTTTGGATTTACTAGAATTTAAAAACCAGGTATCTCAATGTTTGTGGCCGAGTGACGGTGGCAGGGTGTTTGACATTCGATCCCATTTCTTGCATGGGACCTAAGCAGGCAACCAAGGACACATATTTGAATTTTCAACCAATTTATATGCATTAGAGTATGTGCATGTAATTGAAATATGAATTATGCACATAAATGCATTGAAAACTTAATTAATGCATAAAAATGTCCAAACGAACCCCGAAAAATCCCAAAAATTGACACAACACTCCTGTTGTTCTATGTTCACACTAGAAATCTTTTGAAAGCAATATGAGGCAACGAATATCATTTCGTTCCC
This sequence comes from Secale cereale, assembly GCA_902687465.1. Classification (NCBI taxonomy): domain Eukaryota; kingdom Viridiplantae; phylum Streptophyta; class Magnoliopsida; order Poales; family Poaceae; genus Secale; species Secale cereale. The sequence continues at coordinate 601,494,841 of LR738712.1, forward strand.
AAAGGTGGCACGTTACCTACCGAAACTATCAGGGTTGTTGTGAGAAGCTCTGGTTTGTGAGAAGTATATCCCCAAACCTGCCCCAAATTGGACAAAAAAATTGCCAAGGCGTGTTGATGCCGTTCCTTGATAGCATGCCAAGTTTCATGAATTTCAGACGAGCTTCGGATTTACTAGAATTTAAAACTAGGTATCTCAATGTTTGCGGCCGAGTGACGGTGGCATGGTTTTGACATTCGTTCCCATTTCTTGCAAGGGACCTAAGCAGGCAACCAAGTAAACATATTTGAATTTTCAACCAATTTATATGCATTAGAGTATGTGCATGTAGTTTAAATTTGAATTATGCACATAAATGCATTGAAAACATAATTAATGCATAAAAATGTCCAAACAAACCCCGAAAATCCCAAAAATTATCACAGCACTCCTGTTATTCTATGTTGACATGAGAATTTCTTTGAAAGCAATAAGAGGCACCGTATATCGTTTCGTCCCCAAAGGTGAGACGTTCCTTACGAAACTATCAGGCTTGTTGTGAGAAGCTCTGGTTTGTGAGAAGCATATCCCCAAACCTGCCCCAAATGGGACAAAAAATTTACCACGGCATGTTAATGCCGCTCCAGGACAGCATGCCAAGTTTCATGAATTTCAGACGAGCTTTGGATTTACTAGAATTTAAAAACCAGGTATCTCAATGTTTGCGACCGAGTGACGGTGGCAAGGTGTTTGACATTCATTCCCATTTCTTGCATGGGACTTAAGCAGGCAACCAAGGACACATATTTGAATTTTCAACCAATTTATATGCATTAGAGCATGTGCATGTAGTTCAAATTGGAATTATGCACATAAATGCATTGAAAACTTAATTAATGCATAAAAATGTACAAACGAACCCTGAAAATCCCAAAAATTGACACAACACTCATGTTGTTCTATGTTGACTCTAGGAAAAAAGTTGAAATCTAGAAGAGGCAACAGATATCATTTCATCCAGAAAGGTGAAACGTTCCCAACCAAAACCACCAGGCTTGTCGTGAGATGCTTTGGTTTGTGATAAGCACATCCCCAAACCTGCCCCAAATGGGACAAAAAATTACCCCGGCGTGTTGATGCCGCTCCATGATAGCATGCCAAGTTTCATGAATTTCACATGAGATTTGGATTTACTAGAATTTAAAAACCAGGTATCTCAATGTTTGCGGTCGAGTGACAGTGGCAGGGTGTTTGCCATTCATTATCATTTCTTGCATGGGACCTAAGCAGGCAACCAAGGACACATATTTGAATTTTCAACCAATTTTTATGCATTAGAATATCTGCATGTAGTTCAAATTTGGATTATGCAGATAAATGCATTGAAAACTTAATTAATGCATAAAAATGTCCAAATGAACCCCAAAGAATCCCAAAAATTGACACAACACTCCTGTTGTTTTATGTTGAGATGAGAAATTTTTCAAAAGTAATAAGAGGCAATGGTTACAGTTTCGTCCCCAAAGGTGAGACGTTCCCTATAGAAACTATCAGGCTTGTTGTGAGAAGCTCTGGTTTGTGAGAAGCATATCCCCAAACCTGCCCCAAATGGGACAAAAAAATTACCATGACATATTTATGCCGCTCCATGATAGCATGCCAAGTTTCATGAATTTCAGACGCGCTTTGGATTTACTAGAATTTAAAAACCAAGTATCTCAATGTTTCCGGCTGAGTGACGGTGGCAAGGTGTTTGACATTCATTCCCATTTCTTGCATGGGACCAAAGCAGGCAACCAAGGACACATATTTGAATTTTCAACCAATTTATAAGCATTAGAGCATGTGCATGTAGTTCAAATTTGAATTATGCACATAAATGCATTGAAAACTTAATTAATGCATAAAAATGTCCAAACGAACCCCGAAAAATCCCAAAAATTGACACAACACTCATGTTGTTCTATGTTGACACTAGGAAAAAAATTGAAATATAAATGAGGCAACGGATATCATTTCGTCCAGAAAGGTGAAATGTTCCCTACCGAAACGACCAGGCTTGTTCTGAGAAGCTCTGGTTTGTGAGAAGCATATCCCCAAACCTGCCCCAAATGGGACAGAAATTTTACCATGGTATGTTGATGTCGCTCCATGACAGGATGCCAAGTTTCATGAATTTCAGATGAGCTTTGGATTTACTAGAATTTAAAAACCAGGTATCTCAATATTTGTGGCCGAGTGACGGTGGCAGCGTGCTTGACATTCATTCCAATTTCTTGCATGGGACCTAAGCATGTAACCAAGGGCACAAATTTGATTTTTCAACCAATTTATATGCATTAGAACATGTGCATGTAGTTCAAATTTGAATTATGCACATAAATGCATTGAAAACTCAACTAATGCATAAAAATGTCCAAACGAACCCTGAAAATCCCCAAAATTGTCACAACACTCCTCTTGTTCTATGTTGACATGAGAAATTTTTTGAAAGCAATAAGAGGTAATGGACAGCGTTTCATCCCCAAAGGTGGGACGTTCCATACCAAAACCATTAGGCTTGTTGTGAGAAGCTTTGGTTTGTGAGAAGCATATCCCCAAACCTGCCTCAAATGGGACAAAAAAATTACCACGGCATGTTGATGCCGCTGCATGATAGCATGCCAAGTTTCATGAATTTCAGACGAGCTTTGGATTTACTAGAATTTAAAAACGAGGTATCTCAATGTTTGCGGCCGAGTGACGGTGGCAGGGCGTTTGACATTCGTTCCCATTTCTTGCATGGGACCTAAGCATGCAACCAAGGGCACAAATTTGATTTTTCAACCAATTTATATGCATTAGAGCATGTGCATGTAGTTCTAATTTTAATTATGCATATAAATGCATTGAAAACTCAATTAATACATAAAAATGTCCAAACGAACCCCGCAAAATCCCAAAAAGTGGGACAACCCTCCTGTTGTTCTATGTTGACATGAGAAATTTTTTGAAAGCAATAAGAGGTAATGGATATCGTTTCGTCCCAAAGGTGGGAAGTTCCCTACCGAAACCATCATGCTTGTTGTGAGAAGCTTTGGTTTTTGAGAAGCATATCCCCAAACCAGCCCCAAACGGGACAAAAAATTACCACGACATGTTGATGCCGCTCCATGATAGCATGCCAAGTTTCATTAAATTCAGACGAGCTTTGGATTTACTAGAATTTAAAAACCAGGTATCTCAATGTTTGCGGCCGAGTGACGGTGGCACGGCGTTTGACATTCGTTCCCATTTCTTGCATGGGATCTAAGCAGACAACCAAGGACACAAATTTGAATTTTCAACCAATTTATATTCATTAGAGTATGTACATGTAGTTCAAATTTGAATTATGCACATAAATGCATTGAAAACTTAATTAATGCATAAAAATGTCCAAACGAACCCCGAAAAATCCCAAAAATTGACACAACACTCCTGTTGTTCTATGTTGACACGAGAATTTTTTTGAAAGCAATAAGAGGCAACATATATTGTTTCGTCCCCATAGGTGGGAAGTTCCCTACCGAAACTACCAGGCTTGTTGTGAGAAGCATATCCTCAAACCTGCCCCAAATGGGACAAAAAAATTACCACCGCATGTTGATGCCGCTCCATGATAGCATGCCAAGTTTCATGAATTTTAGACGAGCTTTGGATTTACTAGAATTTAAAAACTAGGTATCTCAATTTTTGTGGCCGAGTGATGGTGGCAGGGTGTTTGACATTCGTTCCCATTTCTTGCATGGGACTTAAGCAGACAACCAAGGACACATATTTGAATTTTCAACCAATTTATATGCATTAGCGTATGTGCATGTAGTTCAAATTTGAATTATGCACATAAATGCATTGAAAACTTAATTAATGCATAAAAATGTCCAAACAAACCCCGAAAAATCCCAAAAATTGACACAACACTCCTATTTTTCTATGTTGACACGGGAATTTTTTTGAAAGCAATAAGAGGCAACGGATATCATTTCGTCCCCAAAGGTGGGACGTTCCCTTCTGAAACTATCAGGCTTGTTGTGAGAACCTCTGGTTTTTTAGAAGCATCTCCCCAAACCTACAACATATTGGAAAAATGTTTGCGGCCGAGTGACGGTGGCAAGGTGTTTGACATTCATTCCCATTTCTTGTATGGGACCTAAGCACGCAACCAAGGACACATATTTGAATTTTCAACCAATTTATATGCATTAGAGGATGTGCATGTAGTTCAAATTTGAATTATGCACATAAATGCATTGAAAATGTAATTAATACATAAAAATGTACAGACGAACCCCAAAAAATCCCAAAAATTGACACAACACTCATGTTGTTCTATGTTGACACTAGGAAAAAAATTGAAATCTAAAAGAGGCAACAGATATCGTTTCGTCCAGAAAGGTGAAACGTTCCCTTCCGAAACCACCAGGCTTGTTGTGAGAAGCTCTGGTTTCACTACTAGGAAAAGGGCTATACATTATATGGCCACTAATGGCGCACCAGACACTTGGTGCGCCACTACTATATAGTAATGGCGCACCACACCCTCGGTGCGCCATTAGTAACAAATGTTTTTTTCCAAAAATACTAATGGCGCACCATGGCAGAGTGCGCCATTACTAGTTTAACTAGTAATGGCGCACCTCCAACACAGTGCGCCAGTAATTTTTTTTTTTGAAAAACTACTAATGGCGTACCTCAAGCTGGTGCGCCATTAGTAACCAGGGTTACTAGTGGCGCATTTGTTGGTGGTGCGCCATTAGTAACCTGGGACCAGCTAGATATTTTGGACAGCCACACCTACACACTCACTTTCCCCACTTCATTCTCTCCACCTCCTCCTCCAAGGTTGTGTCGGCTGCCTTCGGCTCCTCACCTCATTTGCACCATAGATTCATCAAAATTAAGTGGTTAAATTACCTTTTTATTGATAGGTAAGTAAGGGGAAAGCTATCTTTATGTTGTAGATCTACATTTTTTCTCCCTCGAGCTCCAACAACCGTGCACATGCACTTTTTATGGCCTAGCTAGATCTATGTATGTTTGTGGTGTTGCATATGTTTGTGGTGTTGCATATATGTTTGTGTTTGTAGGTACCGGTATTTGAAATGCGATAGTTGCCAATATTTTGCTGAAATGTTGATTCATTTCCGTTTCGGCGAGAATTTTCGCACTATGCATTCTTTTTGGTCCTATTTTTAGGGAAAGTCATGCCAAATTTTTTCTTGGTTCTAAAATATCATTTTGCTCTACCCCGCAGGCGACCATGGTCCGCACGATGACCGAAGGCATCGTGAATAGGTTTTTGAGCTCCGCGAAGGCCGAGGTGCTTCAAAAGAACGAGACGGAGATAAGATGTCCGTGTCGAAGATGCAAGCTGAAGAGCCTTATTGCGGACCCGGATTTCGGGCAGGTGCGGGACCACCTGCTCTTGCCTGGTTTCATGGTTGGCTATCGGTGGCAAGGTGATGAAGATGACTATGAAGTCGTCCATGGACGGGCAAGAAATGAGGTAGGGCAGCAAGACAACCACCGCGGCGAGGGCGGGCGAGAAGACGAAGAATCTCCAGGACATGATCATGACGGTGATGATGTACACAGTCATCATGTAGAAGATGCCGGACATGATGATGAGGAAGATCAAGACAAAGGGCATGATCATGATCTAGATGAAGATGTCGGAGCAGACGACCATGGAGGCTGGGTGCAGGACCCTCATATTCAAGAGCTGCTTCTCAAGCAGACGGATAACGCAAGAGCGGCCGCCTGAGAGAAAGCCAAGATGTATCAATTAGAGATAGATGCGGTTACTCCATTGTATGAAGGATGCAGGCCCGAGGATACCCCCCTGAAAGTAACGCTCATGGCTCTGGAGATGAAGGTAAAACACAAAATGACCGACGCATGCTTCGACGAGAACATGTCATTCTGGCACGAACGTCTTCCCAAGGGGAACAAGTGCCCGACTAGTTTCGAGGAGGCGAAGAAGATCGTGTGTCCTCTGGATTTACCGCACGTGAAATACCCTGTGTGCATGAACAATTGCATCATTTATCGGTATGAGCACACGGAGTCTACCATATGTTCGGTGTGCGGCATCACTCGATACAAGAAGCGGAAGAAAGCTCCTCGAAAAGTGGTGTGGTACTTTCCGATGACTCCTCGTCTGCAGGAATATTTTGCGGACCCTAAGGTAGCAAAGCTCCTGCGTTGGCACGCGGATAGGGAGGAGAAGAAGCGAGAAGTTGACGGAAATGATCCGGAGATAAATAAAAAAGACAAGATGCCGAGTCACCCTAAGGATGCGAGCCAGTGGCAAGCATTGAACTTCGAAGACCTAGAATTTGGGAACGATCCAAGGAACATCGTGCTGGGCGCGAGCACCGATGGAGTCAATCCGTTTGGCAGCCAGAGAAGCACACATAGCACCTGGCCTGTGTTTGTGTGGATGTACAACCTTCCCCCCTGGTTGTGCATGAAGACGAAGTACATTCACATGAGTATGCTAATTGAAGAGCCGAAACAACCAGGGAACGACATCAATCTATATCTGGGGCTGCTGAAAGAGGAGCTAGACACGCTGTGGAAAACGCCAACCAATACGTGGGACGCCGCAAAGAAAGAATATTTCCCTATGAGAGCCACACTGCTCACGACGGTGCACGACTATCTCGATTACGGATATCTCAGGGGCAGGTGGTCCACGGATGTTTTGGATGCGTCAGGTGCATGGATGACACAACGTATCGCCAGCTAGATAGAGATCCCGGGTCTTCGAAAACCGTGTTCATGGGACATTGAAGGTGGCTTCGCGACAATGACCCGTGGAGGAAACGCAAGGATCTGTTCGATGGTGAAACCGAACCCCGAAGACGCCCGCGTACGAGGAGCGGCGTGGAAATAGATGAGTTGTTGAAAAATTGGAAAGATTGCCCACTGCCGGGAAAGAAGCAAAAGGCGCCAGAGCCGGGAAAGAAGCGAAAGGCGCCAGAGCCGTTGCTGAAGGTATGGAAATCGAGGTCTGTTTTCTGGGACTTGCCGTACTGGAAGATCCATTGTGTGCCTCACAGCCTTGATGTCATGCATATCACGAAGAACGTGTGCGAGAGTCTGGTTGGTACCCTGCTCAACATGCCAGAGAGGACCAAAGATGGGCCGAAAGCAAGGGCAGACTTGAAATCAATGGGCATCAGGCAGGAGCTTCACGCTAATGATGATTATGATGATGATGAGGCAAAGCAGGACACGGAAAGTCGTCGCAAAGGCAAAAAGGCCAAGAAGATCGGAAATGACTACCCTCCCGCGTGCTTCACTCTAAGTCAGGAGGAGATCGAGTAGTTTTTCACCTGCCTCGTAGGAGTAAAACTTCCCTACGGTTACGCGGGGAAGATAAGCAGATACCTAGACCCAGCGAAGCAGAAGTTCAGCGGGATAAAGTCTCACGACTGTCACGTGCTGATGACGTAGATACTTCCAATTGCAATCCATGGGATCATGGATGCGCACGTCCATGAAATGCTATTTGGCCTATGCAACTTTTTCGACGTCATCTCTCAGAAGTCGGTTGGCGTGAGGCAACTCAGAAGGCTACAAGAAGAGATCGTGGTGATACTATGCGAGCTTGAGATGTACTTCCCGCCCGCATTCTCCGATGTTATGGTGCATCTGTTGGTCCATATCATGGAGGATATCATCCAACTCGGGCCGACGTTCCTGCATAGCATGATGCCATTTGAAAGGATGAATGGTGTCATCGAAGGATACGTTCGCAACATGTCACATCCAGAGGGAAGCATAGCCAGGGGCTTTCTGACCGAAGAGTGCATCTCCTACTGCACGAATTATCTAGGCATCGAGAACCCCGTTGGTCTGCCCGTCAACAGGCACCTCGACAGGCTCGCTGGATGGGGTCACCGCAAGGGTCGCCGTGAAATGCATGTCGACTTCGAGGGTCGACTCGCCGACTTTGAAAGAGCAAACCTAGTCGCGCTACAACACATAGACGTGGTCGATCCTTGGGTGGTAGAGCACAAAACCTTTATTGAGAAGACGTACAATGACCGAGGCCAACAGAGGACGGACGGAGATATAATCAAAGAGCACAACTCATGTTTCACGCGTTGGTTCAAGCAGAAGCTTCTGTCATACCCTTTACATGAGGATTCTTCCGCGGAAGAACAACTCATATTCGCCTTGTCACAGGGCGCCGAGCACAACCTGATGACCTATCAGGCGTACGATATCAACGGCTACACATTCTACACCGAGGACAAGGACATGAAGAGCGATGGTTATCAGAACTCCGAGGTAACAATGGAATCCTACACCGGTAACGACAAGGACAGATACTACGGAAGGATCAAGGAGATCTGGGAGCTGAGCTACGTTGGAGAGAAGATCTCGATGTTCCGTGTCAGATGGGCCAAGAGCGTCCTAAAAGAAGACCGGTATTTCACCACCATGGTTATACCCGAAGCCAAATCCAAGACCGCGGGCGCAAACGTCACCGCGAAAAATGAGCCATGGGTACTGGCTTCCCAAGTGGACCAATGCTTCTTCATTACCGATCCGTCAAAGCCCAGTCTTGTTGTCATGAGGAGAGGCAAAAGGAAGATCATCGGAATGGATGGAGTCGCCAATGAGCAAGACTTCGACAAGTACGGCAACCCGAAGATGGAACATGACGACGACGATGAAGTAGCAGCATACACCACAAGAATAAGCAGGACCACCCTACCTAAAGGACGTCCGTTCCACAGAAGAACTCCATTTGCGACAAAGAAGGGCAAGAAGATTATGAACAGATAGCTAGCTAGCTAAGATCGATTGTATTTAAATTGTAGCCTTCATTTCTCGATTGTATTTCATGGGCACTTTTTGAACTATCATGAATATTTTTAAATTTCATGGGCACTTTTTGAATTCATGAAAAAATATTGAATATTCATGAGGACACTCGATCTCGATCCCCCTCAATCTCGATCGCTATCCCTCCCTCGCCAGATCCCCCTCGCCGCCGAGCACCCCCCGCTCCACCACCGCCGACGACCCCCGCACCCTCCCCCGCTCCACCGTCAAAAATGAATGCAACTAAAAACCCAAAAAAAATTGATTATATTTTCAAATAACAAATTTCATGGTATTTTCAAATAACAAATTTGATGATTAATTTTTATATTCATAAATATTTTCAAATAACAAATCTGATGATATTTTTCAAAAAATTATTACTGTTTTATAAAAATTTATTACTGTTTCATATTCATATTCATTTTCTAAAAAAATTATTGGATGCAACAAAAAATAAAAATAAAAATTACTTATGGCGCACCGCTGGCTGGTGCGCCATTTCTATCAAAAAAAGATTACTTATGGCGCACCATCCCGGTGGTGCGCTATTGCTATCAAAAAAACATTCTAATGGCGCACCGCCAGGGGGTGCGCCATTAGTAATCTTCCCCCCTATAGCTAGTCGCTCGATCCCTTCGCCCCTCCCTCGCCAGATCCACTTCCCCTTCGCCCGATCCCTTCGTCCCTCCCTCCCCCAACCCACTGCGCTGCCGCCGCCGCTGCCTCGACCCACTGCGCCGCAGCCGCCCACGCGCCCCCGCCGTCTCCCTCTCCCCATCCTCCCCTTCCTCCCCCTTTGACCCCACCCCGACGCGTCTCCGTCTCCATGCCGAGCGCACCACCCAACCCCTCCCTCCCCCGAGCGCCGCCTCCTCCCCGAGCCCACCACCGGAGCCCTTCCCGAGCGCGAGACCTAGGGTTCGAGCCGCCGCTGCCGGCCCTCCGCCGCGGCGCGCCCAGCCGGCCCAGAAAGACCAGCTCGGAAAGCCAGTCACACGAGGTTCAAGAACTCAAGGCACAAGTGGCGCTGATTCCGGAGATTGTCCAAGAGCAAGTGCAACAACAACTGGGATCGACGCTCACCGGCATTATGCCTACCTTGATTCATGGCCTGACGACGTGGATTGAGGGCGGCCAACAGGGGCCGCCCTCGATTCCCAGCTTCACGGCCAGCAACTCGCAGAACGCGTAGGCGGGGCCATTGGTGTCTCTGGCGGAGGCAGGATTGGTGTCTTCGACGCCGGCACGGGCATTGGAGCTTAATGCACCCGGGTGTACGCCGGCCGGCACCTCTGCAGCAAGCGGCCCCTCCGTCAATTGCACGCCCACCGTTGGCGGTGCCTCGACATTAGCCGAGCTCGACGCCATCATCACGGTAACTAATTAAGCCTCTCGGCCAAGGACTTCATCTCCTTGCCTTTGACTGGGCATCCCTGATGCCCTACATGTTTTCGCAGGGCGCCGCCGATGTTCCGTGCACTCTCCTGCACTTCGTGAACGACGAGTTGGTCGATGTCGCCAAGGGCAGAATCGTTCAATCGGGCAACCCCGTGTTCCACGATAATCCGATGCCACCCACCGTGTATAGGGTTCAACTGGTTCGGGTGCTGCCAAACTGCGACGAGTTGTTACCTCCGATTCGACCCGCCGGGGCCGACGAAGATGATGTGATGACCCTCAGCGCCTGCCTAAGTTGGCCCCTGCTTTGGCCGAAGAGCCAGATTCGTTTGGGGCGGGGGACACCAACCCAAAGACAACACCGCCAGTCGTGACGGCGCCAAGCCATGGCAAGACCGCCAGAACGCTACCGGACATGCCGTACATCCCTATGGCACAGGATCCGAACATGCATATGGCATAGGATCCGGACGACGATGACAACGACGACGATACATTTGCCAATGTCGATAAGTACTTTGCCGATCATGGGTACGACGACGAATTCATGGGGCCTCCGTCTCAAGAACCCAGCCCTTCAAAAGACAATTGCGATCTAGCTGGTACCGGGAGAAACCCAATTGCAATAGGCGTCGTCTGGCGTTCAGTTCTCAGGAGACGCCTCCAATTGCCGACTTCACCCAGCCTCAGATAGCCGAGGTGCGAAATATTATCAGCCCCAACACACTCAAGAAGGCGGTCTGTGAGCAGAACTCGGTCCCATTACAGCAGAACAAGAAGGGACGGAAAAGAAAGAGTAACAAGGGTGCGAGCCAGCTGGCACCGAGTACGATCCGTGCTCAGGACGGGCCACCTTCACCTAAGGATATAATGAGGAGGGTGCATGTGGCGGGTAGGCTGATGCTACCGACTAATATGCTCAATGCTGCAACCGGTGCTATGCGGAGTCTGCATGACAGTGTTCTTTCTTTGGAGAAGCGGCATCTCAGAGAGAAGGATGTGGCATACCCGGTTTTTGTGGCCAAGGTGCCAGAGGGCAAGGGCTCTATGGATAACTCCATCGGGGGTACGATCGTCCTGCGGTTTGATGACATCTTTGCTATGTTTAACCTTCATCCGCTGCACTACACCTTCGTTCGGCTATTTTCGCTGAGTATGGAGATGCGGATCATTAGAGACAAGACCCCGGACATTGTGATAGTTGACCCCTTCTACATGCGTGCCAAGATCATTATAGACAAGACCCCGGACATCGTGATTGTACGCTCCGATCCCTTGAGTCGAGTCGAAAGTAGTGATGCTATGTCTAGTTCTGAAACATCGATTGGCTCATGTTGTAATTAAACTTTAATGAACTTGTATGTCTCTTTGGTTTGGACAGTCGTTCAACTTAGATGTAATCGATGATATTAATGTCTTGCTTTTCTCTTCCGATCCTTTTGTTGCATACTTATATATTGCTTATGTATTGTCTGTGAATGGTACTAATGTTTTGTTTGGCTAGTGCATAGAGATGCCGCCGTATGTCGTGTACAAGGGTAAGGTTCCCGGAGTCTACGACGACTAGGGGGAGTGTCAGAGACAGGTTCACCATTTCAGCGGTAACAGTTACAAAGGGTACACCACTAGGGCGGAGGTGGAATCTAGATACGCGCGCTATCTAGCGGGAGAGAGGAGGGAGCATTGGACGAACCGGATGAAGACCAGTTTCATCGCGATAATGCTCGTCGTGATGACCGCAGCTCTCTTCTATGTGATGGTAGTTTAGATGATCGATATCGACTTGTAATGTGAAGACAAACTCGCTACTCGCGGTCTCGAGACATGCAATGTTCTATCTTTGTTCGGTCTTTTGAATTCGGAGACTAATATGATGAATTGTATTCGGAGACTAATCTTCTATTGTATTTGATGAATCTGCTGTTGCGGTGTGGTGTTGTCTAAATTCTGTCCAATAATATATTTTGTATCCTGTGAAAATATCAGAAAAGAAAAAAATCCCTAATATTCATACTAGTGGCGCACCACTCAAGACACTAATGGCGCACTGTACAAATGAAACTAATGGTGCATCACCCACTAGTGCGCCATTAGTATGCCAAAGCACATGGGTACATATGGCCCCCTGGGAGGCATACTAGTGGTGCACGGTGGGTTATACTAATGGCGCACTGCGTGGTGCGCCATTAGTACACCAGATACTAATGGCGCACCAGCGGTGCGCCATTAGTATTTAATTCTAAATGCGTGGTGCTAGTGGCGCACCAGTAGTGCACCATTAGTAGGCAAAACTGGTGCGCCACTAGCATGCCTTTTCCCAGTAGTGTTTGTGAGAAGCACATCCCCAAACCTGCCCCAAATGGGACAATTTTTTTACCACGGCATGTTGATGTCGCTCCATGACAGGATGCCAAGTTTCATGAATTTCAGATGAGCTTTGGATTTACTAGAATTTAAAAATCAAGTATCTCAATGTTTGCGGCCGAGTGACGGTGGCAGCGTGTTTGACATTCATTCCCATTTCTTGCATGGGACCTAAGCAGGCAACCAATGACACATATTTGAATTTTCAACTGATTTATATGCATTAGAGCATGTGCCTGTAGTTCAAATTTGAATTATGCACATGAATGCATAGAAAACTCAGTTAATGTATAAAAATGTCCAAGTGAACCCCAAAAAATCCCAAAAATTGATACAACACTCATGTTGTTATATGTTAACACTAGGAACAATTTTGAAATTGAGAAGAGGCAACGGATATCATTTCGTCCAGAAAGGTGAAATGTTCCCTACCGAAACCATCACACTTGTGGTGAGAAGCTCTAGTTTATGAGAAGCTTATACCCAAACCTGCCGCAAATGGGACAAAAAATTTACCACTGCATGTTGATGCCGCTCCATGATAGCATGCCAAGTTTCATGAATTTCCGACGAATTTTAGATTTACTAGAATTACAAAAGCAAGTACGTCGATGTTTGCGGGAGAGCCACGGTGCCATGGTGTTCGAATTTCATCCCCATTTCTTGCATGGGACATATGCATAAACCCATGGACACATATATGATTTGACAACCCATGTAGGTGCACCGGAGCATGTGCATGTAGTTTAATTTTGAGTTGTGCACCTGAAATGGCTAGAAAACCAATTTAATGTATAAAATATTCAAACGAACCCTGAATAATTCCAATTCTTTTACGACACACATATAGTTGCATGTTCACTGCAGATAAAAGGTCTAGCAATTCAAACATCATCCATTGCTGATGTGACCCCATTATGTAATTCAAATCAAGATGAAAAATCAAGTAGATCGCACACAGTTTATTATCACCAGCCATGTGAGATGCAGCACAAACTATCCTGGAGCGCCGTCAGTGTATAGTACGCCTATGGCTTACGCGAGAAGGTGCGTCGGCTATAGTCCATAGCCGGTGTCTCAAGCAGACTAGCTCGCTCCCCAAATATTATTTCACTGTTCAATCATTGCCGGTGAAAGATGGGCACGTGGACCCGCGTCGTGAGGGCAACTTTGGTGGCCCACTCCAGCGAGAGCATGATTGTAGCCGCCATGCGCTCGCTAACAAGCTTCGTGAGCGCAGCTGCAATCTGCGACCGGGCAGCCAAGGCAACTCAAACAGCCGATGTTGCTTCTCAGGCGGCGGCAACAACATCTGCCTCGGGGATAGCAACTGGCGAGAGCGGCATAGCAGTTGTTCGTTCTGTAGCGGTGGCCTTAGCCCTGATGGAGGCCACCCACGACCATGTAGAGGCCATCCACGCCCAGCTCGTGGAGGTCACCGCATAAATGGAATGAAGCTTCTCCGACAACGGCTGGCAATCCACGGCCGAAGAGTTGGCAATCGCCGAGAGCATTCGAGTAGCCGTCTGTTCCTGCGCAGCATACCTTGCCACGACGGAGCCTGTCCAAGCCCACATCACGGCCGCCCACGCCCAGCTCGTGGCGGCCTTTTCCGAAGAGATGGCGAACGTGGATGGCGAGATGCTTACCGAGTATGATGCGATGGATGCAATGGAGCCCCTTCCCCAGGAGACCGTCGGGCGCGAGCTGGACATGGAGGCGGCGGCGGAGATCGACGAGCACCAGCTGTAGTAGTACTCTTTGTTTTGTTTAATTAAGAGCACCAGTCTTTAATTTTTTAGAGTAGTGTTTAGGTCAGCTAGTTATGTTTAATTGTTGAACTTGCTTGATTAAGAAGTGTGGGTGTGTTGTAGTCTCCTTTGTGTACCCAAATTATGCAATGGCGTGGATGACCACTGTAGCCATGGAAATTTGAACCAAATTTTTTGACGTTCAAACTCATCACACACGGGTTAAGCTATCTGAATCGTTTGTGATGTTCACATATCGTACACATTTCTGAATAAGGGACCGTGTCTGATGACACTTTGCGTGCCAATTTTTTCGCTGCAGCGTATCCAAATTTTCAGCTTCCGCGAAAATATCTACCTCCCCATCCCCCCCCTTACCAAAAGCCACATTTCTCCTATTTCTGCCTTCCTTTCCAAGTTGAAACCTACACTCCTTGCTTGCAGCGTCGCCTCCTTGTCGGCACCCTCCTTCACGCTGGTCGGCCTCGTCTATCCAGGCAGGTAATCCACACTCGACCCCCATCCTCCTCCTCCTTCCACATCCCACATGCACCCAAATCACCGACCCCCCACCAAATAAGTGACGCCCTAAGACATGGTGCACGCAGTATAGCCAGGATCTCAAGGAGCATTTGGCAGCGAAGAAGCAAATCACGGCCGCACGCGCAGATGAGGTCGGGATGGCTGCCATTCGTGCCGACCCCCAGATCTTGGGGGAGCACCTCGCCGTTGAGGCCACCGTCGACGCCTCGCGCGCCGACGTCGCGACGGGGTTGGCTGCTTTAAACGACAGTTCATGACGTTTTCTCGAGGCCACCGTCGGTGCCTTCGATGAAGACTACGAGGTGTTTTCTCAGCGTGCACGTGCTTACCTCATCTTGAGAGCCAGCAGGTTGGTGCTCGGAGTGGCTCGGGCAACTCACCACTACGACGAGGGCACCCATGAAGCGGAGGCCTCGCCCTCTTCCATGTCCAAGGATCCAATCGTCATCGATATCTCTAACAATGAGGAGTAGCTTGTCTTATTAGCTCACTATAAGGACCCATGTTCAGTTTGCTAGCTACTGCCTTTCCTTAACAAATTCTAGTGAATTGTGCTATCTACTTTTACCATGCAATCTTCTGCTCTAGAGTATATGTTCTATATGTCGTGCAATGTGGTGTTCAGTTAACTATTTGGTTCAACTCTGCAAATATGATGTTCAATTCTTCAGGGTGCAACTTTCTAAGTTGTCAAGCATGCTTGGTTTGGTTAATTATTCGATCTTCTATTAGGAGTATGTTATATTGTGCAATGTCATGCTCAGTTAACGTTAGGTTCATTTGTTGTGGTCTTTAGTTAATTATTTGGTTCAATTCTGCAATGCGATGTTCAATTGTTGTGGCTGCATTCTATTATTGTATACCATGTGAGAAATAAATCATATTTGGTTGTACTAAATACATGAGAAACAAATACAATTGCTATATTTCCAAGTTGTTAAGCATGCTTGGTTTGGTTAACTGTCTGATATTCTATTAGGAGTATGTTATATTGTGCAATGTGGTGCTCAGTTAACGTTTGGTTCATCTCTTGTGGTGTTTAGTTAACTGCACGTGCATGGTCCGTTGTCTAATAGCACATTATTATGCAATTGCAGGAACCATTCTAATATTTAGGTTTTTAACAATTTGGTCTTACACATGTAGGTCCTGCTGTTAGAGGTTTCGACCCACTGTTCGACCCTTTTTCATATAGGGAAATGAGTTGTCCATGAATATCAATCAAGTCAAGAAACTCAGAAACATGGTTAGGATAAAGAAATTAGCGACAAAAAACAACAAGATCTTTGTCTGCACAATGAAGAAAACATCAGTTCGCTACAAGATGGTACTAACTATTATACCTTGCCTTTTTTTATTCCTTTGCCCCATTTCCAATATAGAGAAGATATTTATGCACATCCTTCTTTTCAGGCCTTTCGAAAGCAGTTCACTGATGATTACCTCTCAAACCACCTCTATGGTCAGGAGGCAAGGAAGGTTTTCATACAAGACCCATGGTTCAATATTGAAGTGTTTCTGAAGAGGACGAAGGACGGACGGTCAATCATCCACAGGCACTGGCCTAAAGTTGCAAAGACCTTCAACATGAATGAAGGATCAATATTCGCCTTTCGCTTCAGCAGTTTTCCAGATGAGATGCATCTGTCTATATACCGTCTATGATGCTAATTTCGAAAGGTTCTACATGTTGCATGTGAAACTTGGTGCTGGTGCAGTTGTGTAATGGGGTAGCTGAGTGCTGAAGCTATATTATGTTTTACTCTGAAGTATTTCAATTATGAAATCCTGCTTCCTTAATATGGAAATGAAATATATTATGTGCTTAATATGAATGTCAATTGGATTAATAAATGGATTATTAATAATAGGGCAATTAGCCTACTAATTGGGTTTTGCTATTGCAAATGGTTATTGAGAAAATACCATGGGTGATGACCACAGGCAACGCACACAGTTCTAGGAATAAACCGTGTTGGATCAATGAACAACACATACGACCTTCTCTTGAAAACTGTTTGCGTTAGGCCACCTTGCGCAAACGTTTACCACATAAAAACTATGTGTTATGGACAGCCTTTGCCACACAGTTTCTTCTGCGCACCGTGTGCAATGGCAACGCTATCACAAACGATTTAACGAGAAAAATTGTGTGTGATGTACATGTGAACGGAACCGTTTTCCTTGGAGCGATTGTGTGGGATGTACATACGAACGAAAACGTTTAGCGGGGACTGACAGTGTGGGATGTACTTGCGACCGGAAATAATTTCGCCTGTATAATTGTATTTTATTTGCTCTATTGTACGTATTTCCGTATTTGAGCGCTTGTCGGTCGCACACGACCTCATTTTGTCGAGCGTGTGTGCCAGGAGGGTATATCCCCAATGGTTTCTGGGTCATGTGGGAAGGACCCCCCTATCACCGTCACTCACTAGGCGACGATTCCAAATGTCGTCGCGAAAAGGGGTTAAAATTTGTATAGCACCGACGCGTACTAGTGTGTAACGTACGTTCGGCTTGATCGGGACGGATCGTGAAGGTGTACGACTACATCAACCGTGTTAATAAACGCTTCCGCTTAGTGATCTACAAGGGTATGTAGATGCTCTCCCCCTCTCATAGATATGGATCTCTATGGATAGGTCTTGCGTGTGTGCAGATATATTTTTTGTTTTCCATGTAACGTTCCCCAACAGTGAATTGATGCAATTTTACGTGAAAGGAAAGAATAGATGAATCCTTTCCTTGTACGGGAAGTCCAACCGCCTCTTATATAAGTTGGAGGTGATAGCCAATTGAACAACACCAATCGAACCAATCTATCAATTACACTTTCGTGTTGGAGGTGAATCAGTTGGGAGGCGAAATTATAAGCCCCTATCTTTCTATATGTCTGGCTGAATTTTCTCCATATATATGTTGTGAGTGCTATCAATGATAGAACACTAAATGATGGCTGAGTATGTGGACTTGCTAAAAAGCTCCGGCATGAGACCCTTCCCTAAAATATGATGAATTGTGATTGCATTGTTGACCAAGAACATAGTTTGTTAGCCTTCAAGAATGTTTATGCCTTACACTTTGATATTGTGATGAATTGTTATTTGCTCATGAAAAGTTATATGATAATAAATATTGATGTTATAATGTTGATCATGATGCTACTATGTCCATATTTTATTTTTATCTACACCTCTCTCTCTCTCTAAACACGTGGACATGATTTTCGATATTGGCTTTCGCTTGAGGATAAGCGAGGTCTAAGCTTGGGGGAGTTGATACGTCTAACTTCCTCGCTACTTCCCCGAGGTTGCGTTGGGGTTTCCCTTGAAGAGGAAAGGGTGATGCAGCAAAGTGAAGCAAGTATTTCCCTCAGTTTTGAGAACCAAGGTATCAATCCAGTAGGAGATTACACACAAGTCGCCAAATACCTGCACAAACAATCAAACAACTTGCACCCAACGCTATAAAGTGGTTTTCAATCCCTTCTAGGTTATTTGCAAAAGTGAGATCCAATAGAGATAGATAAACAAGTAAAGTAAATAATTTTGGGTTTTTGGTTTATAGATTGAAAAGTAAAAGATTGCAAAATAGTAGATCAGAAACTTATAAGATGTAAAGAGACCCGGGGGGCATAGGTTTCACTAGTGGCTTCTCTCTTGATAGCGAATATTACGGTGGGTGAATGAATTACTGTCAAGCAATTGATAGAAAAGCGAATAATTATGACGACATCTATCACAATGATCATGAATATAGGCATCATGTCTGAGACAAGTAGACCGACCCCTGCCTGCATCTACTACTATTACTCCACATATCGACCGCTATCCAGCATGCATCTAGTGTATTAAGTTCATAAAAAGAGTAACGCATTAAGTAAGATGACATGATGTAGAGGAATTAACTCAAGCAATATGATGAAAGCCCCATATTGTTATCCTCGATGGCAACAATACAATGCGTGCCATGTCCCTTTCTGTCACTAGGATTGAGCACCGCAAGATTGAACCCAAAGCAAAGCACTTCTCCCATTGGAGGAAAAACCAATCTAGTTGGCCAAACCAAATCGATAGTTCGAAGAGAATTACTAAGATATCAAATCATGCATATAAGAATCCGGAGAAGACTCAAATATTATTCATACATAATATGATCATAGACCCACAATTGATCATATCTTGACAAACACACCGCAAAAGAAGATTACATCGGATAGATCTCCAAGAACAACGAGGATAACATGGTATTGAAGAAAAAATATAGACAAGAAGACAACTAGCTACTAGCTATGGACCCGTAGGTCTATGGTAAACTACTCACACTTCATCGGAAGGGCAATGGTGTTGATGTAGATATCCTCCGTGGTTTATTCCCCCTCCGGCAGAGTATCGGAAAAGGCCTCCAGATGTGATCTCGCGAGAAGAGAGAGTTGTTGTGATGTCGCTTAAAGCTACGTCGGTTTCTTTAAAGCCTTTTAGCTAGGCATTGAGATTTCGATGATGCTCACATGAAAGATAAGAATTGAAGCATAAAGAGGGCATCATAAAGCACGTGACAAATCAATCTAAGTGTAACATACTTCCTATGCATAGGCATTTTATAAGCAAACAAATTATCAAGGCAATCAATTTCTAGCATATGCAAGGAAGAAGAAAGAAACAATAGCAATCTCAACATACATAGAGGTAATTTAGTAACATGAAAACTTCTACGACCATATTTTCCTCTCTCATAATAATTATGTAACACCCTAGATGTAAAACTTCCTCATATGGCAATATATTCCATTTGGTCCTTATCCTTTCCTTGGGGGTCTTCTCTTTCAGTCATACTTTGGCATCATTATTGCATTGTCATGCCTTTGCTTAATTATCATCATATGCATCATGATCACATCATATTGCATTCATACCTTGTCATCTTGCATTTCTCATCCTCATTATGTTCATGTTTGTTTTCTTATGTTGTTGCTTGAGCCATGGGTATGTTCAAGGCACACACACTTCCAAGCTTCACCACCTCTCCTTCTCTCTTTTTCTTTCTTATTGTTTTGCAAAGTGCCATCTTGCCTCCTCCTTTAATGTTCATCTTCTCCCAACAAATCTTGCACTATGCCTTTAACATCTATGCCAAATTTCACCTTATTTGAAGTTGTTTTGGTCAGGTTCAAAAATGACCTAAGTTTGAATTATATTCAAACTTGATTTATTTTTCTACCTCTAAAAATGTCCAAGGAAATTTTATTAAATCAAGCATAAATCCAGGACCCCAGAGATATTTTTATCTCCTCCTACTTTTTCTCCTAGCCCTCTGGCCTTTTCTGTTTTCTTTACTGCTTGAGGAAAAGAAAAAGAAAAGGAAAAAGGAGCAGCAGCAGCAGCCCAGTCGCAGCAGACCCACCTGGGCCTCGGCCACCAGGCCGGCCCAACAGCCAGCGCGCGCCGTAGCCCAGCTCGCCCACCTCTGCTTTTTCTCACCCACGCCCACGCGAACCCCCTCTGTGTCGCTTCCACGTGGCCAGGACGGGCCCGCGCATCAGCGACTGTACCGTTCGCCACACCCACCTTTTCGTCCTCCTCGCGCCGTCGCCATGGGGACCGCGAGAATGAGCATGTCGCCGCTCCGTTCCATCGCCCTGGCCCCTCTCTTAAGCCCCCTCGGTGTCGACCAACTCCCCTAGGGTTCCCTCATCCTCCTTCCCGCCGCCAGGTGCGCTTCGGCCACCAGATCTCCCACCTACACCGCGTCCCGAGTGCATCCAGGAGCACGGCCTCGTCGCCGGCGTGCTCCCCGTCCTCCTCCGCCTCGCCAAGCATGTCTGCCTGCTTCCCCGTCGTCGTCTACGTCTCCGAAATCGACTACATGGAGTTGTGGGCCCGCCCGCTTCGTCTACGGCCTCGTCTTTGTCTCCGGCCACCGCAACTATTCGACCGTCGCCCCGCTCGACTCCTTTATCCTCCCGTCGTCCCGATCACGCGAGCGTGTTCGTGGTGAGCCTGTGCACCTCCCTGACCCCTTTTCCTTCCTATTTGCATGCTCTAGCCATGCTAGCCACGCGCGCCCGAGCTCATCACCGTCGGACCTCATCTCCGGCGAGTGCTCCGACCCCTTAGCCCATCTGCTGGTCGCCACTTGTTCGCCATCATCCGTAGGGTCGAGTCGTGTCCTCAGCGCGCTGCCTAGTCCACCCTAGCGTCGTGCCGCTGCACCTCACCGCCGTTCGCTTCTGCATGTCGCCGGCGTCGACTCTGTCCGCACCCACAGCACCTAGTAGCACCCGGGGGTGCAGGACTCCCTCGTGGATCTGTCACGCACTTCCGCCGTCCCTTGTGGTCGCCGAAGCAACCCCGTGAGTCTTGTCGTCGTCTCTGCTTCGCCGGAGTGGTGTGGCTCTGTCCGCGTTGTATTTTTTCTTGAGAAGCCGAGCACCTCTTTTGTCAGACGCACCCGCCTACTCAGCTGGTTCGCCACTCGCTCTCTTTCCCCGCATACCAGGGTTCGAATCCCCCCACGGCCAGTGGAATAAATGCCCCATTTTTGCCCTGTTGGTCTCACTGACACCCGGCCCCACCTAGCAACTCTGTGCGCACTCACACCCACTCCCATACCCAGCTCGGCACCTCAGCGCCCCCTGGACCCACCAGTCAGTGTCTGTGGCTCGTCCAGGCTGGGTCGGCGATGTTTTATTTCTTTTTCTGTTTAGGTTTTATTTTCAGTTTTCGCATTCATTTTTGAAATGCTCATAATTTTCAAACCATGCATCCTTTTAAAATGAGTTATATATGAAAACCTGCTTAGTTTTTAGTATAGTTTCATATTATGTAGTTTGCTGCCATGTTAAAAATATTTAAATTGTTGTTTGCTCATGTTTTGTAAATAACATGTTTAAATTGGTTTATTTTATAACTAAATAACCGTAGCTCCAAATTTAACAAACTTTATATGTAAATGGGGTGGAAAAATGTGTAGAATAACATGGTGTTGTTACTTTACATGTTTCACAACTCTAAAGTATGGTTTTAGCATATCAGCACCCATTTTGATATGCACATGGGATTTTCCGGAATTGTTGTTTGTTTCTTCCGGCCCATTTAAATTGCTTGCATGATGTAGTTGGTCTTGTGATGCACTCCTTGCCATGCTAAGCAACATTTAAACTTGTTGGGTGCTTAGCTAGTTCAAACTAAATAACCACATGTGTGGCTATGTTGTTCTTGCATTCTTTTGCATGTTGTGTTCCCTTAAATGAATTGTGTTGATGCATTTTCATGCCACATGTTGCACTCATCATGTACCATTTGTGATGCATCATACTATGTTCATGCTCATATGCATCATGTGCTTGTGCATTGCATCGTGATTGATTTTGTTCCGGTGTTTGTATTCTTGTGTTGGTTAGAGCCCGGTGACGATTCGGAGTTCGAGGTTCCTGTCGAGACTGAGTTTGAGGAGCAAGTTTACGATCTCACCGAGAATTTAATATGCAAGATGACCGTTCCCCGATATCACCTCTATCTTTGCTTTGCTAGTTGTCTCACTCTATAGTTATGCCTCGATGCCCATTCTTGTCTTGTCAGCCTCCTATGTGGCCATGAAACACTCTAACCGCCTTCCTAGCAAACCGTTGATTGGCTGAGTACGCTTTTGCTCAGCCCCTCTTATAGTGTTGTTAGTTGCAGGTGAAGTTGGAAGATTGCTCCATGTTTGGACTTGTTTTATTGGGATAACACAATATATATCTTAATTAATTAATGCACATATATATTGGTAATGGGTGGAAGGCTTGGCCTTCTGCTTGGCGTTTTGTTCCACTCTTGCCACCTTAGGACCCGATAAACTGGTGTTATGTTCCTTGATTTTGCGTTCCTAACACGGTTGGGGTTTATGGGCCCCCCTTGATAATTCGCTTTGTTTAAAACTTTTCCAGCAAGGCCCAACCTAGGTTTTACCATTTGCCTAATAACTAAAAATGCATAGGAAGTAATTAAGCCGAGGATTCTATTAAACAACAACCCGGGCCAGTGCTCCTCTGAGTGTTGGTCCAAACTGGGTGATGTCCGGCGCCCCCTTGGCAACCAGGGTCTCAGCCAACCCGACGTCTTGCCTATCTGATGTGCCCCGAGAACGAGATACGTGCGAGTCCTATCGGGATTTGTCGGCACATCGGGTGGACTTGCTGGATTAGTTTTACCTTTGTCGAAATATCTTGAGCACGGGATTCCAAGAATACTCGGGTCTTCCCAACATGGAGTTGCGACTCCGCGGATCGTGAGCTTGTGATGGGCTAAGTTGGGACACCCCTGCAGGGTTATGAACTTTCGAAAGCTGTGCCCGCGGTTATATGGTAGATGGGAATTTGTTAATATCCGGTTGTAGATAACTTGACACCATATCCTTAAGAATACACTACCTGTGTGAGTAACCGTGATGGTCTCTTTTCGAAGGGGTTTTCGGAAAGTGAAAACGGTGGGGTTATGCATGGGCGTGAGTAGCTAGGATAACTTATTGATCATCTTTGGCGACCGTTGGCACATATCCTCATCTCGCTCTAACTTCGAAAGCTAGTTGCTTAGTGCTTGCTGCAGCCACTTTATTACCTCTCCACACCTAAAGGCTTTGTTAGTTTTGATACCCGGGAATGGGATTGCTGAGTCCTTGTGACTCACAGTTTACAACACACACCAGATGCAGGTACAACTGAGTACGACGCAGGAGATGAACAAGAACTTCACTGGGAGTTCGATGAAGAGCGTGGTCATATGTATGTGACGTACCCCGACGATCAGTAGTGGTTCCTACTAGGGGCGATCATGACTTGTGGTTGTGGTATCTTTTCTCGTTTGATTTCGTCCGTAGCTGGACCCTGTGTTATTTGGATGAATGTATGAATGATGAATTAATTGTGTGATGTGGCGAGTGTAAGCCAACTATTTATCTCTTTTATCCCTGTTCATTACATGAGTTGTGCAAAGCTACCACGCTTGAGATCATTTCAGAATGCAATTGTGTCTCTAACTCGTGCCTCGACACGTAGGAGCTATAGTCGCATCCTGGGCATTACAAGTTGGTATCAGAGCCTTCTCCGACCTAGGAGCCTCCCTGATTGATTGAACCACTGCCGATGTTGAGTCTAGACACACACACAATATATCGGAGAGTAGGATTTCTTTTTACTCCTCATCCCCTTCGTCGCTCTGGTGAGGACTCCTGACATTGTTTTAACATCACTATCCTCAATTTTCACCAAAAAAATTTTAGGATCACGCGGGTATTGTTTGGATTGTTCCGATATCTTTGTGACGAGAACATTGTTCTTGGTGCCTCCTATCATTTAGGGGTTGTGGCAGTGTCCCGGGGAGTTGAGCTCCGAGGTGTTGTCGTCACAATTGTATCGTCGCAGTTCTAGAATACCAGAGGCAGCCGACATCGAAAACTCTTCTATGCGTGTCTGGTGGTGAGATAACCCCGACGTCACCCAGTACTGGGGGAATAGTTTGGGAGTATTGCCACAGCTAGTATAGCGGATGCGTTTCGAAGGTTCGAGGTAAACGGTTTCTGAAGGTGCCTGGTTATGTGTTGACGGATGGATACATCTGGATGTAGGATTTATTAGTTGTGTGATATGCGGTGCTTCCCCTGTATCCCCAACACCAGATTGCATAACCGGAAAGCTTCGGGAATTAATACGTGGGATTCAAGTAGCTCTTATGTAATCTTCCAACGGGTGCATGATATGAGGTTGGGGTTGAACATCTAGTGGAGAGATTATCATGGTCGATGTTACACTGGAGGTTGCATCTTAAAGAGTCCTTGGCTATGCTGACTCGGGGATTGCAAGGCCCTTTGTAACACGTGCCATGGGGCCTCAGCACGAACATGTGGGACGAAACCTCTAGTATGTATTTGTTCCATCTGTTTCCTTGTTGTTTTATTCTATCATTTTGTTCTCCCAAGTGGCTTCTCGACAAGTTGATGTACCATTAAGCTATGGAATTCATTCGTTCAATTTTGTTCGGATGTTCGTTGTGAAAACTATATGTTGCAAATATCTATCCTTTGATTCAACATATCTATTATTGCTTCAATAGCTAACGGTTGTCATCATCTTCAGGATGGCACCTAAGAAAGTTCCCAGCCAGAACCCAGAGGGTGAAGAAGAGCGTCCACCTTCCACTCCTCCTCCGGCTGAGGCATGGAGAGCGATTATGCAAGCAACCAATGCAAACACTCAGATGCTCATGCAAATGGTGCAGAGTTTCCAAGCAAATCAAGGGAATCAAGGCAATCAAAGGAACCAAGGCCAAGGATATCTGTTCAATCAACCTCACTTTGCTACTCTGAATCAATTCCTTGCCAATCAACCCAAGTCTTTTAGCTACTGTGTTGATCCGCTCGATGATGAAGATTGGATCACAGACATCAAGAAACACTTCGAGTGCAGTAATGTCAGACCTGAGGACTATGTCAAGTTTGTCGCTTTCCAACTCAGAGACCAAGCTGCAGATTGGTAGCAACAATACAAAGACTCCAGAGCAGGTCGTGAGATCTCTTGGACTGACTTTTGTCGCGATTTCCATGTGCACCACATCCCTACCAGTGTCACTGAAGGCATGCGTGAGCAGTTCCGCAATCTGAAGCAAGGCACCATGTCTGTCTACCAGTACAATGTCAAGTTCCAGAATCTTGCCCGCTATGCAAAGCAAGACATCCCCGACGCCAAGAGCAAAATCTACCAATTCCGAGGTGGTTTGAAAGATGAACTCCAGCTTGCTCTCACTCTCTTTGAGCCAGCTGAATTTGAACAATTCTACAACATGGCTCTCAAACAAGAAGTTACCCAGCTCAAGTGTGAGACTTCAAAGAAAAGAATCAGAGATGCAGTGCACTCGTCCTCTTCCTCACAAGTGGTTGCAAAACAGCAGAAGTTCTGGATTCCGCCTCCCCGTCCATTTCGCCCTCCAAACAAGCAGTCAGGTGGCCGTGGATCTTCCCACCCACCCTACCCAAGCAACCAGTCCAAGTCGCAGTACCAAGATCCAAAGTCTAGCGCTCCTCCTCAGCGCCTGCTCTCAGAGGTCACTTGTCACAAGTGTGGTCAGAAGGGTCACTATGCCAACAAGTGTCCCAACCAGAGGCGCCTTTCGCCTCCTCCTCCTGTCAGACCTCCAAGCAATGCTATTGTCAAGCACAACCCCAAGACAGGAAGAGTGAACATGATGAATGCAGCTCAAGCAGAGGAGTCTTATGATGTGATAATGGGTACTCTTCCGGTCAATGATATTCCTGCTAAAGTGTTATTTGATTCTGGTGCATCCATTTCATTCATATCAAAGCCGTTTGCATCCATGCACAACTTGCATTCTGTTTAGATACCTAGGCCAGTAGCAGTTTCCTCTCCGGGTTTGTTCATGCATACCAAGATGATGGCTCCGGATGTCTCCGTCAAGATGGGCAATTATAAATTTTTAGCCTCGCCTATGGTTCTTGGCAACTCCGACATTGATCTTATTCTTGGAATGGATTGGCTCTCTAAGCACGATGCTCTTCTCGATTGTGCTAACTGAGAGGTGAATATAACTCATCCTTCCGAAGACGTGATTATCTTCGCAGCTCGAGATAACACAATTAGGCTATTCTCTCTCGATGAAAAGGGCGAGATTAACGCCATATCCCAGATTCTGGTGGTTTGTGAATATGAGGATGTATTTCCCAAAGAGCTTCCAGGGATGCCTCCCAACCGTCCAGTTGAATTAGTCATTGAACTTGAACCTGGTACGGAGCCATCATGTCGGCGTTCGTACAAGCTTTCTCCTAAATTGAAGGAATTAAAGAAGCAACTCGACGAGCAAGAACGCATGGGCCTGATCAGACCAAGTTCTTCTCCTTGGGGCCGCGGTGTTCTTTTTGTCAAGAAGAAGGGTGGCACGGAGCGGCTTTGCGTTGATTACCGGCCATTGAACAAGAATGCAATTAAGAATAAGTACCCTCTCCCCAATATCAATGAACTGTCCCAGCAGCTCAAAGGAGCTAAGGTTTTCTCGAAGCTTGATCTCCGGATGGGCTACCATCAAATTCGTATCCGTGAAGAGGATATTCCCAAGACCGCATTCAGGACAAGTTATGGCTCCTACGAGTACACAGTTATGTCCTTCGGGCTTGCAAATGCTCCACCCACCTTCTCTCGGATGATGCACTTCATATTCAACCCCTACACCAATGAGTTCGTCCACGTGTACCTCGATGATATTCTTGTTTTCTCCAAGACAAAGGAAGACCATTCCAAACACCTCCGTTTGGTTCTTGACAGGCTCCGAGAGCACCATTTTTATGCGAAGTTCTCCAGATGTGAATTCTGGCTTGATGAAGTCCTCTATCTTGGTCATATTATCTTTGCCAAGGGCATTTCGGTTAATCCCGAGAAGGTTGAAGCTATTGTGAAGTGGGAACCTCCTCAGATTGTCAATCAACTCCGAAGTTTCCTCGGCCTCGCAAGCTATTGCAGAAGGTTCCTTGAGAACTTCTCCAAGATTGCCAAGCCTCTGTCCAACCTGTTGCAAAAGAATGTCAAGTACTCGTGGACTCCTGAGTGTGATGTGGCATTCAATACACTCAAAGGGAAGATCATTTCTGCTCTGGTACTTACTCCTCCGGATGAGTCCAAGCCTTATGAAGTGTTCTGTGATGCTTCATTGCAAGGTCTCAACGGTGTTCTCATGCAAGACAAGAAGATCATTGCATACACTTCGCGTGAGCTTAAACCAAAAGAGAAGAATTACCCCACACACGATCTTGAGCTGGCAGCAGTTATCCATGCATTGATCACGTGGAGACACCTTCTGTTGGGCAGAAAAGTGGACATCTTCAACCGATCACAAGAGCCTGAAGTGCATCTTCACCCAGCCAAACCTTAACCTCCATCAGAATCGTTGGATTGAGATGATTCAAGAATACAACCTGAGCATTGAGTATACTCCTGGCAAGGCCAATGTCATTGCAGATTCCTTGAGCAGAAAGGCTTATTGCAACAGTCTCATCCTCAAACCGTTCCAACCTGAACTTTGTGAGTCATTCAGGAAGCTCAACCTCCAAGTCGTTCCGCAACGATTTCTTGCCAACCTTCAAGTAACTCCAACTTTGGAGGATCAAATCCGTCAAGCCCAAGTCGGTGATGCTATGGTGCGGAAGGTGAAACATGGTATTGCCAAGGGTACTCCCAAGTACAAGTGCTATCGCATTGATGACAGAGACACTTTGTTCTTTGAGGACAGAACTGTGGTTCCCAAAGGTGATCTCAGGAAGCTCATAATGAATGAAGCACATGATTCACTCCTCTCGATACATCCAGGGAGCTCCAAGATGTACCATGGCCTCAAGCAATCCTATTGGTGGCGTCGCATGAAAAGAGAAATTGCTCAATTCATGAATGAGTGTAATGTCTGCCGAAGAGTGAAAGCAGAACATCAACGTCCAGTCGGACTCCTTCAACCTCTCCGTATCCTCAAGTGGAAATTCGATCACATTGAGATGGATTTCGTCACCGGTTTTCCCAAGTCCAAGCGAGGAAACGACGCCATCCTTGTGGTGATTGATAAGCTCACAAAAGTGGCTCATTTTCTTCGAGTCAAAAATCCATCAACGTAGCACAACTGGCAGAGATGTATACCTCCAGAATTGTCTCTTTGCATGGTATCCCTCAAGTAATCTCCTCAAATCGTGCAAGCTTGTTCACTTCCAAATTCTGGGATTCCTTCCAGTCAGCTATGGGTACCAAGATTCGCTTCAGCACAGCTTTTCACCCTCAGACTAGTGGCCAAGTCGAAAGAGTGAACCAAATTCTTGAAGATACGCTCATGGCATGTGTAATCTCCTTCGGTATGAAATGGGAAGACTACCTTCCATTTGCCGAATTCTCCTACAACAACAGCTTCCAAGCAAGTGCAGGCAAAGCACCGTTTGAAATTCTCTATGGCACATAGTGACGTATCCCTTTCAAGTGGTCCGAGACTGGTGAACGTCAAATCCTTGGGAATGATTTGATCTCAGAGGCCGAAGAGATGTGCAAAGTCATACGTGAGAATCTCAAAGCCGCGCAATCGCGCCAGAAGAGCACTATGACAGCAAACACCGTGATTTGGCTTTCAACATTAGAGATCATGTCTATCTCCGTGTTTCTCCCATGAAGGGCACTCAGAGGTTCGGTATAAAGGGCAAGCTTGCTCCAAGATACGTGGGACCTTTCAAGATAATTGGCAAGAGAGGCAATCTAACCTACCAACTCGAGCTTCCCTCCAACTTTGCAAATGTGCATGATGTGTTTCACGTGTCACAACTCCGCAAGTGCTTCAAGACGCCTGGACACACCATTCCTTTTGAAGAGATTGATCTTCAGCAAGACATGTCTTATCGTGAGCACCCCGTTGCTATCCTTCAAGAAACCGAGTGCAAGACTCACAACAAGTCCATCAAATTCCTAAAAGTAAATTCGTCACACCATACCGACCGAGAAGCTACATGGGAACGAGAAGATCATCTCCATTCCGAGTATCCCGCTTTCTTTCACTCCTAGATCTCGGGACGAGATCTTTTCGTAGTGGAGGAGAGTTTGTAACACCCCAGATGTAAAACTTCCTTATATGGCAATATATTCCATTTGGTCCTTATCCTTTCCTTGGGGGTCTTCTCTTCCAGTCATACTTTGGCATCATTATTGCATTGTCATGCCTTCGCTTCATTATCATCATATGCATCATGATCACATCATATTGCATTCATACCTTGTCATCTTGCATTTCTCATCCTCATTATGTTCATGTTTGTTTTCTTATGTTGTTGCTTGAGACACGGGTATGTTCAAGGCACGCACACTTCCAAGCTTCACCACCTCTCCTTCTCTCTTTTTCTTTCTTATTGTTTTGCAAAGTGCCATCTTGCCTCCTCCTTTAATGTTCATCTTCTCCCAAAAAATCTTGCACTATGCCTTTAACATCTATGCCAAATTGCACCTTATTTGAAGTTGTTTTGGTCAGGTTCAAAAATGACCTAAGTTTGAATTATATTCAAACTGGATTTATTTTTCTACCTCTAAAAATGTCCAAGGCAATTTTATTAAATCAAGCATAAATCCAGGACCCCAGGGGTATTTTTATCTCCTCCTACTTTTTCTCCTAGCCCTCTGGCCTTTTCTGTTTTCTTTACTGCTTGAGGATAAGAAAAGGGAAAGGAAAAAAGGAGCAGCAGCAGCCTAGCCGTAGCAGACCCACCTGGGCCTCGGCCACCAGGCCAGCCCAGCAGCCAGCGCACGCCGCAGCCCAGCTCACCCCCTCTGCTTTTTCTCACCCACACCCATGCGAACCCCCTCTACATCGCTTCCATGTGGCCAGGACGGGCCCGTGCGTCAGCGACTATACCGTTCGCCACACCCACCTTTTCGTTCTCCTCGCGTCGTCGCCATGGGGACCGCGAGCACGAGCGTGTTGCCGCTCCAGTCCGTCGCCCTGGCCCCTCTCTTAAGCCCCCTCGATGTCCACAAACTCCCCTAGGGTTCCCTCTTCCTCCTCCCCGCTGCCAGGTGCGCTTCAGCCACCAGATCTCCCACCTGCACCGCGTCCCGAGTGCATCCAGGAGCACGGCCTCGTCGCCGGCGTGCTCCCCGTCGTCCTCCGCCATTATGCACATCTCCAAATGAGCTGAAATTTTATGAAGAATTATTTTGGAATATATGAAAATATATTGGAGAAAATACCAGAGGGGGCCACCCAGGTGCCCACTAGGCACCAGGGCGCGCCTTCCCCCTGACTCGCCTTGGTGGATAGTGGCCCCCCTGGCCAGCCTCCAGAGCCCATCCTCTGGTATATAAAGCCATTTGCCATAGGAAAAGTCAGGACATGACCTTCAGGATGGAGCGCCGCCGTCTCGTGGCGGAACTTGGGCAGGAACACTTTTGCTCTCCAATGGAGAGATTCCGCCGGGGATACTTCCCTCTGGGAGGGGGACATCGGATCCATCATCATCACCAACAACCCTCTGATCATGAGAGGACCAATCTTCATCAACATCTTCACCAGCACCATCTCATCTTAAAACCATAGCTCATCTCTTGTGTTCAATCTTTATGTCAAATCCTCAGATTGGTACCTGTGGGTGACTAGTAGTGTTGATTACATCTTTTAGTTGATTCTAGTTGGTTTATTTGGTGAAAGATCATATATTCGGATCTATTATGCGCTCAATACCCCTATGATCTTGAACATGAATATGTTGTGTGAGTAGTTACTTTTATTCTTGAGGACATGGGAGAAGTCTTGTCATAAGCAATTGATACGTCTCCAACGTATCTATAATTTTTTATTGTTCCATGCTATTATTTATGATGTCTTGGATGTTTAATGGGCTTTTTCATACACTTTTATATCATTTTTGGGACTAACCTACTAACCCAAAGGCCCAGTCCAGATTGCTGTTTTTGCCTATTTCAGGGTTTTGCAGAAAAAGAATATCAAATGAAGTCCAAACGGAATGAAACCTTCGCGAGAGATATTTTTGGAGAAAATCACGCACGGAGAACTTGAGAACCACGTCAGGCGATCAACGGGCTGCCCACGAGGGTGGGGGCGTGCCCCCCTTCCCAGGGCGCGCCTGATACGTCCAAAACGTATCTATAATTTTTGCTTGCTCCATGCCACTTTTGGGTGATATTGCTATGATATTCATACACTTCCATACACTTTTGATCATATTTGGACTAACCTACTAATCCAGTGCACCCCAGTGCCAGTTTCTGTTTTCGGCTGTTTTTGTATTTCAGGATTTCATGTTACGAGAACTGCCAGGAAAAATCCAGAAAAATTATATAAAAAATCAGCGTTCCAGAACCTACCTTGCGCCCGAAGGACAGCCGGGGAGGCCACCAGGGCTCCAGGCGCCCTGGCGGTGCCCCCCCCTGGGCCGCGCCGGGGGGGCGCCTGGGCCCCCCGAGCCCCGTCTGGTGCCCCCCTTCGGCATATATTTAGAGCGTCCTTCGAAACCCTCGGGACGGGAACTCTTTTTCGCGATCTCATCTCTGTTCCACCGCCGCTGCCGCTTCCAAGATCGGGAGCACCAGGAGAACTCTTCCCGGCACCCTGCCGGAGGGGAGGATCACCATCGGGAGCCTCTCCACCACCATGGATGCCTCCCGGATGAGTTGTGAGTAGTCTCCCTTGGACCATGAGTCCATGACCAGTAGCTATGTGATGTTCTCCTCCCGTTCTTGTGCTTCACTAATTAGTCCTCGTGAGCTGCCCTACATGATCGAGGCACATATGTAATCCTTATGCTGTTGCTATGATAAGTTTGCTAGGATCCGATGGATTATGAGATTATGTTCAGATTGTTCTTGAGTAATATATTTGATCTACCTCTTTTATATTTATGTTCATAAGTAATTCTTGCATGTTCTCCGTTGTTATTTATTGCTTTGGCCAAGTAATACGTAGTGACTCCAAGAGGGAACATTATGCTCGATTGTGGGTTCATGCCCCTCGATGACTAGCTTGAGTGACAGAAACATGAGTCTAGGGGATGTGATATTGCCACAAGGGGGAAAACAATGGTGCTTGTGCCCGCGGGTGCAAGGATTGTTTACTTTACGCAAAGTTCTTTTAATGCAGTTGTCTGTTGCTTTGAGTTTACACTATGGGTGGGGCTCGCAACTTAATACCAGCGAGATGTTCTGGATAGATATCTCAAGGTGGATGATTAGTAGTAGATATTGATGGATTTCGGTCTACTTACTTTGGCGTACCGCCCATGCTTTGAGCCTCAACCTTTCTTGCAATGTAGTCAGCATTGGTTTGCGTTCGTGGTCCTGTCAATTGCCCAGTTGTAATTCGTTTACCTCACATAGCTGTTTTATCGTCTTTTGGGAGAGAGACATCACTAGTGAACATCATGAGACTCCGGTCCATATTACCATCATTGATCACATCCGCTATTTACTTTTCGCTTTTATTTACTATTGCAAACATTATCTATCACTACTATCATTTGCGTTTAATCCTTTGTGAACTACAAGGCCGGAGGGATTGACAACCTCTCTGTACTCGTTGGGAGCAAAGTTATTTGTATCTGTGTGCAGGTCCACGTTGATTGCTAATCCGCGCCGTTAGCAGTTGACACCTACTTGTTGAACCTAGGAGTCTTTGGGGATTCGATCCTTGGCATCTTTGCTAAGGGAAAAAACTTCCACAACACTGCATCTTACACCTTCCACTTGGGGTAACCAACGAGGGGTTAGAGGCCTATCAAGGAGTATTTTCTGGCGCCGTTGCCGGGGACTCCACTCTTCAGGATAAGGGAGTTGCATGCTATCTTTTACCTTTGCTTTTTAGTCTTGTTAGTTTACCTTTCAGTTTTTGCTTTAGTATCTTTTATCGAAAATCACAAAAATAGTTATCTTGCTTGCTTGCTATTATGGGTTCTACCAAAAACACTATATGGGAGGAGTACACCCCTTCTTCCATTACACCAATTACCACTGTCGGGATCTACAAAAGTAATAAACCTTGTGATTATATTAGTCTTGACGGAGGGTTATGCCCATGGCATGGTCTTCCAGGAAAAGAGTATGAGCCTCAGTTTAAAATTGCTCCTAAGCTTCCCCAAACTTGGGAAGATGTTCAAACTTTATAATAGAGAGCGATTCAAACAAAGAGGATGACACTACAATTCTGCCCACTAATGATAAAATTGATTTTTATAATTGTAGTATTTCAGAAGTTGTCACCTTTCTACAAGGAATGGCCAAAGATCCCCACACTAGCACGCTTAATCTTGCCTTCACAGAGCACGTCACTAATGCTCTTATCAAAGCTAGGGAGGAGAAACTTAGAGTAGAAGCCTCCATACCTAGAAAGCTAAAAGATGGTTGGGATCCTATGATTAAAATTAAGATAAACAACTTCTCATGCTATGCTTTATGTGATATTGTAGCCAGTACTTCTATTATGCCCAAAAGACTATATGATATGCTTAAATTGAAACCTTATGATTCTTGTTCTTTTGGTGTTCGTCTCGTTGATTCTTCCATAAAGAAACCTTTGGGGAGGATCGACAATGTTCTTATCGTTGTCAATGATAATTATGTTCCCGTTGATTTTACTATTATGGATATTGAATGTGATCCTTCATGTCCAATTATTTTGGGACGTCCCTTTTTACGCACCGTTGGTGCTATCATTGACATGAAAGAGGGTAATATAAAATTTCAGTTTCCTCTCAAGAAAGGGATGGAACACTTCCCTCGAAAGAAGATCAAGTTACCTTTTGAGTCCGTCGTACGGGCTAGCTATTCTTTTACTCTTGATAAAACTTGATCTCTATGCATTATGCCTAGCTTAAAGGCATAAAAGAAAGCGCTTTTGGGAGGCAACCCACATGAATAAATTTTTATATTTTGCTTTTGTTGTGTCTTGATGTTGTTTACTACAGTAGCATCATCATTGTATCTTTGCTTTTCATATTTGTGCCAAGTATAGCCTCTGATTGCTAGAAAGTTCAAAAGTTGTGAGGTGCTGTCCAGGAAACAGATTCTGTCCTTGGATAGAAAAATTCGTATAAAATCACCATATCATCTTTTTGGTCAGAATTTTTTCGACAGCGTTCTCTATATAATTTTCTTTCGTGTGTCTGTTCTGAGTTTTTTGATTTGAGTTGCAGAAGTGCCCCGAACAAATCAATTACTACCTGTTGTTCTGTTTTTCACAGATTCTGTCCTGTTTTGCCTTTCCTTCATTTTGCAAATCAAGAGCTTGCTTTTTCTTTGCAAAAACCTTTTGGCAATCTTGAGAAACAGTAGAACTTCAAGAATATCTTTATTTCCAGCAAGGTGCAATTATTTTATTAAGGGTACTAACCTCGCTAATCAGATTATAATGAGTTATGTATGAAGGGAGTTTTCAAGTGTGCGAGGGAAGATGATAAAAAGATTCAGGAGTGTCAAGCGCTCAAGCTTGGGGATGCCCCCATGCACCCCCAAGAAATATTCAAGGAGACTCAAGCGTCTAATCTTGGGGATGCCCCCGTGCATCCCCTTCTCCATCAACATTATTAGTTTGTCTTTCGTTCCACTATACTTTTATCACTTCATGTGTTATGTGCTATGCTTGGAGCGTCTTGCTTTTAGTTTTCTTTTTAGTTTTTCATAACGAGTCGGAACTCAGCTTTCTTTATGTGGGAGAGAAACACGCTCCACTTCTACCTAGAACATAACATAGAATTTTCATGTCTATCTTTGCTGTGTGTGTTCTTTGTCTTTTAATAGCTACTATCATGCTCTGCTCTTAGTATTCATGCTAATCTTTTCAAAGAGCTTTTGTTTAGTTGGTTGCTTGAACTCTCTTTAATTATCATGCTTATCTTATTAAGAGAGTTTGCTTCCGTTGCATTGGTTAATATGTCTATGATAAATATGCTACGTGCATAATGGTGCTTAGTAGTTCAGGTTTCTTATGGTTAGTCTCAAATAGCTGGGGGATTCCCAATGTGTTATTGGAGTACCAACTTGATTTGTTTTCCAATGATGTGGTATGGTTTAGTAATATCTTCCTTCGAGAATTTATTTTGATTGACTTGGCGTATGCTCACGCATATTTAAGACTGTAAAGAAAGTCTGTCAAGCCTTGATGATCTTTTATTTCTGAGTAGCGATATAACTACCATGCCTGATTCAATGTTGCTTTGTCGCTCTGCATGACTATGACCGTCATTGCTCTCTTAGTTGGTCGCTTCCAGTCTTTTGCTAACCTCCACCTGTACTAAGCAGACTAACCTTGCAATACATAGCTCATGGGAAAGTAGTTTAAAAACTATTGTGGTAAAGAATATGTTGCCTATGTATCTTATTTCTTATAAGTTGCTTGCTGAGCGGTAACCATGTTTCTGGGGACGCCATCAACTGTCACACTTTTGTTGAATATCATGTGAGTTGCTATGCATGTTCGTCTTGTCTGAAGTAAGGGTGATGTGCCATGGGTTGAATGAGTATGCATATTGTTAGAGAAGAACATTGGGCCGCCAACCAAAGCCATGTATCATGGTGGAAGTTTTAGCTTGGACATTAATCCTCAATCTCTTATGAGAATATGCTTATGCGTTAAAGAGGAGTCCATCATCTATTTTCTATGTTGTCCCGGTATGGATGTCCTCAAGTTGAGATCTATCAAAAACGAGAAATCATATGCGATTTATCTCCTTGGACCTTTGTACAGGTGGCATAGAGGTACCCCTTTGTGACACTTGGTTGAAACATATGTAACGCAATGATAACCCATGGAAATCCGAGCTAATTAGGACAAGGTGCGAGCACTATTGGTATTCGATGCATGAGGCTTGCAACTTATAGGATGTCTTATGCATGACACATATGAAGTACTACTACCGTTGACAAAATTGCTTCTATGTTTTCAAAATAAAAAGCTCTAGCACATAACCATTCTTTTACTTTTATGTTGAGTCTCCACCCTCTTTTAAAAGCACCAACTACTGAGAGCATGATTGTCATTCTAAGTGTAATGTGCATTATCCCAAAGTAGCATTGTCTTTTGCATGATTGTGATATCGTTTATTTCTGAAATCATTGTATCTAGTCATCACTTAAACCTTGAAGGTGCCCCTGCATTTATGTTTTGCTTCACTAAAGGGGGCAAGCTAGATATCACTTTATCATATTTGCACATCATGTTCATTGCAAATCTATTTGATGCTTCAATGTCATGTTGTAAAACTTTCAGTCATTTGTGATTTTCTCATGAGGCAACTTAATTACTATAGAATCATTGTCTCAATAAGCTTTTGTCATATGACTATGAATAAGTCCTATATGGTTAATAGCATGTCACCACAGAAATTATTTTTGTTATCATTTACCTACTCGAGGACGAGCAGGAATTAAGCTTAGGGATGTTGATACGTCCAAAACGTATCTATAATTTATGCTTGCTCCATGCCACTTTTGGGTGATATTGCTATGATATTCATACACTTCCATACACTTTTGATCATATTTGGACTAACCTACTAATCCAGTGCACCCCAGTGCCAGTTTCTGTTTTCGGCTGTTTTTGTATTTCAGGTTTTCACGTTACGAGAACTGCCAGGAAAAATCCAGAAAAATTATATAAAAAATCAGCGTTCCAGAACCTACCTTGCGCCCGAAGGACAGCCGGGGGGGCACCAGGGCTCCAGGCGCCCTGGCGGCGCGCCCCCCTGGGCCGCGCCGGGGGGGCGTCTGGGCCCCCCAAGCCCCGTCTGGTGCCCCCCTTCGGCATATATTTAGAGCGTCCTTCGAAACCCTCGGGACGGGAACTCTTTTTCGCGATCTCATCTCTGTTCCGCCGCCGCCGCCGCTTCCAAGATCGGGAGCACCAGGAGAACTCTTCCCGGCACCCTGCCGGAGGGGAGGATCACCATCGGGAGCCTCTCCACCACCATGGACGCCTCCCGGATGAGTTGTGAGAAGTCTCCCTTGGACCATGAGTCCATGACCAGTAGCTATGTGATGTTCTCCTCCCGTTCTTGTGCTTCACTAATTAGTCCTCGTGAGCTGCCCTACATGATCGAGGCACATATGTAATCCTTATGCTGTTGCTATGATGAGTTTGCTGGGATCCGATGGATTATGAGATTATGTTCAGATTGTTCTTGAGTAATATATTTGATCTACCTCTTTTATATTTATGTTCATAAGTAATTCTTGCATGTTCTCCGTTGTTATTTATTGCTTTGGCCAAGTAATACGTAGTGACTCCAAGAGGGAACGTTATGCTCGATTGTGGGTTCGTGCCCCTCGATGACTAGCTTGAGTGACAGAAACATGAGTCTAGGGGATGTGCTGTTGCCACAAGGGGGAAAACAACGGTGCTTGTGCCCGCGGGTGCAAGGATTGTTTACTTTACGCAAAGTTCTTTTAATGCAGTTGTCTGTTGCTTTGAGTTTACACTATGGGTGGGGCTCGCAACTTAATACCAGCGAGATGTTCTGGATAGATATCTCAAGGTGGATGATTAGTTGTAGATATTGATGGATTTCGGTCTACTTACTTTGGCGTACCGCCCATGCTTTGAGCCTCAACCTTTCTTGCAATGTAGTCAACATTGGTTTGCGTTCGTGGTCCTGTCAATTGCCCAGCTGTAATTCGTTTACCTCACATAGCTGTTTTATCGTCTTTTGGGAGAGAGACATCACTAGTGAACATCATGAGACTCCGGTCCATATTACCATCATTGATCACATCCGCTATTTACTTTTCGCTTTTATTTACTATTGCAAACATTATCTATCACTACTATCATTTGCGTTTAATCCTTTGTGAACTACAAGGCAGGAGGGATTGACAACCTCTCTGTACTCGTTGGGAGCAAAGTTATTTGTATCTGTGTGCAGGTCCACGTTGATTGCTAATCCGCGCCGTTAGCAGTTGACACCTACTTGTTGAACCTAGGAGTCTCTGGGGATTCGATCCTTGGCATCTTTGCTAAGGGAAAAAACTTCCACAACACTGCATCTTACACCTTCCACTTGGGGTAACCAACGAGGGGTTAGAGGCCTATCATCGCCCCTGCCTCGTGGGCCCCCGAGCGTCCCCCGGTGTCCTCCTTCCTCTTATATAAGTCTACGTACCCCGAAACCATCAGCAACAAGGAGAAAACCCTAATTCCACCGCCGTAACCTTCTGTTCCCGTGAGATCCCATCTTGGAGCCTATTCCGGAGCTCCACCGGAGGGGGATCCATCACGAAGTTCTTCTACATCATCATCATCGCCCTCACCATGAGTTGTGAGTAGTTTACCACAGACCTTCGGGTCCATAGCTAGTATCTAGATGGCTTCATCTCTCTCTCTGGATCTCAATACAAAGTTCTCCTCGGTCTTCGAGGAGATCTATTCGATGTAATCTCTTTTTACGGTGTGTTTGTCGAGATCCAATTAATTGTGAGTTTATGATCAAGATTATCTATGAGAAATATTTGGTTCTTCTCTGAACTTTTTATGTGTGCTCATAATATCCTTGCAAGTCTCTTTGAATTATTGGTTTGGTTTGGCCTACTAGATCTATAGTTCTTTCAATGGGAGAAGTGCTTGGCTTTGGGTTCAATCTTGCGGTGTCCTTTCCTAGTGACAGTAGGGGCAGCCAGGCACGTTTTGTATTGTTGCCATCGAGGATAAAAAGATGGGGTTTATATCATATTGCTTGAGTTTATCCCTCTACATCATGTCATCTTGCTTAAGGCGTTACTCTGTTCTTATGAACTCAATACACTAGATGCATGCTGGATAGCGGTCGATGTGTGGAGTAATAGTAGTAGATGCAGGCAGGAGTCGGTCTACTTGTCTCGGACGTGATGCCTATATACAATGATCATGCCTAGATAGTCTCATAATTATTCACTTTTCTATCAATTGCTCGACAGTAATTTGTTTACCCGCCATAGAATATCGTTATCATGAGACAAGCCACTAGAGAACACTATGGCCCCCGGGTCTATTCTCAACATATCAATCTACATCTACTTTACTTTTTACGCTTTTACTTTCTGTTCTTATAAACAAAAATACCAAAAATATAAACTATCATCTCTATCAGATCTCACTTTCGTAAGTGACCGTAAAGGGATTGACAACCCCTTATCGCGTTGGATGCGAAGTTCTTATTTGTTTGTGCAGGTGCGAGGGACTCGAGCGTGGTCTCCTACTGGATTGATACCTTGGTTCTCAAAAAATTAAGGGAAATACTTACGCTACTGTGCTGCATCTCCCTTTCCTCTTCGAGGGAATACAACGCAAGCTCGAGAAGTAGCAAGAAGAATTTCTGGCGCCGTTGCCGGGGAGGCTTATGCAAAAGTCATATACCAAGTACCTATCACAAACCCTTATCCTTCGCATTACATTTTTTGCCTCTCGTTTTCCTCTCCCCCACTTCACCCTTGCCGTTTTATTTGCCCTTCTCCTACCGTGTGTTTATCGTTCGCTTGCTTCTTGTTTGCCTGTGTGTGCTACTTGCTGGCTTGTTATTATGGCCTGTCCCTTATCCGCTCCTTTGTCTCCTGAGTTTGAAGTGCTCCACTTCAAGCAAAAGCAAGGAGAAAACTTAAAAGATGCTTAGTTTAGGATGATGGAATATTTTCGCAAGTGCACCTTGGAGGTGAATTTTAGGATCTTGCTTCGCAATTTTTATGTTGGATTAAATATGTCTCATAGACAACTCTTGGATTGCGTTGCCATTGGGAATTTTATCGAAGATGATCCTAGTATCGCGCATGAAATTATAGAGGGAATAGTGGGAATACTACCTCCCCAAAAAGGGTCAAATTCTACCCCGGAAGGGACGCAAGTTTTTGAGAAAATTTGCGACGTAACAAAAATATTACAAAAATCTCTTGAACCTCTTAAAAGTGTTAGTGGGAATCTTCACCGCATGAATATGTTGATTACTCTTTGTAATAAGCGGTTGGATGCTTTAGATCTAAAGATTTCCGAATATGAACGGAAACGTAAAGAACCTCCCGGATTCGAACTTGACACCATTAAAAGAGTGAAGATCAAAGATGGCAATACCTAGATCTATCTTGTATCGTGCCTAGCTAGGGGCGTAAAATGATAGCGCTTGTTGGGAGGCAACCCAATTTTATAATTTTTGTTTTTTTCTGCTGTTAGGGAATAAATATTGCATCTAGCTACTGTTTAGATGTGGTTTCATGTTTTGTTTAGTGTTTGTGCCAAGTAGAACCTTTGGGAAGACTTGTGTGAAGTTTATGTGATCTTGCTGTGAAAAACAGAATCGTTAGCGCTCGCTAGAATGGTCGTCAGATTTTACTGGAGCGTGCTATTTAGTTGATTCTTTTTGCAGATAATTAATAGACAAACTCCTCACATTTAACAATTAAGTTTGAATTTTTTGGAGTTACATGAGTATGCGAAACCTGCAGATTACTACAGACTGTTCTGTTTTTGATAGATTCTGTTTTTTTGTGTGTTGTTTGCTTATTTCAATGCATCTATGAGTAGTATTGGCAAGTATGAACCATAGAGAAGTTGGAATACAGTAGGTTTAACACCAATATAAACAAAGAATGGATTCATTGCAGTACCTTTGAGTAGTGATTTGTTTTCTTATACTAACAGAGCTCACGAGAATTTTTGTCTAAGTTTTGTGTTGTGAAGTTTTCAAGTTTTGAGTATTGCTTTGCTGGACTATGGAACAAAGAGTAGCAAAGGCCTAAGCTTGGGGATGCCCATGGCACCCCAAGTAAAATTCAAGGATAATCAAAAGCCTAAGCTTGGGGATGCCCCGGGAAGGCATCCCCTCTTTCGTCTTCATCCATCGGTAACTATACTTGGAGCTATATTTTTATTCACCACATGATATGTGTTTTGCTTGGAGCGTCTTCTATAATTTGAGTCTTTGTTTGTTAGTTCGTCACAATCATACTTGCTGGACACACCTATTTGAGAGAGTTAAATATGGCCTAGGAATTGTCAGAACACTCTATGTGCTTCACTTATATCTTTTGAGTTGAATAGTTTTGCTCTAGTGCTTCACTTATATCTTTTAGAGCACGGTGGTGGTTATATTTTGTAGAAATTGTTGAACTCTCATGCTTCACTTATATCTATTTGAGAGTCTATTAAAACAGCATGGTAATGTGTTTAGGCTAAAAAACTAGTCTTCACATGATAGACATCCAATGTCAATGTAGTAAAATAATTCAAACTAAGTGCATTGAATATGATGAGATGTTGGATGCTTGATAATTGTTTTGAGATATGAGGATAGTGATATTAGAGTCATGCTAGTGGAGTTATTATGAAATTGATAAATACTTGTGTTAAGGTTAGTGATTCCCGTAGCATGCACATATGGTGAACCGCTATGTGACGAAGTTAGAGCATGAGGTATTTGTAAAGTGCCAACCATTGTGTGGAGGTCGGGGGTGCGCGATGGTTAACTCCTACTGTCGTGGAATTAGCACGGCAGATGTCCGGTTTAGGGGACTTAGGTGTGAGGCCATCGCGCGGGTTAGCTTGAAGAGGTTAAAAGCACACAAAGGACACAAAGAGTTTATACTAGTTCGGCCCCTTCAATGAAGGTAAAAGCCTACGTCTAGTTTGGTGTGGTATTGCTTGGGCGTCGATGAACAGGGAGCGAATCGCTTGCGTGTGTTTCGCGCTGTTCTTTCTTGTCCTGAACCGTCGCCGGGCCATCCCTTTATATAGGAGGCAACGCCCGGTCTGGTTTACAGAGTCCCGAGGCCGGCTCATAAACGTGTCTGCCTCGGTCTCTACTCTTTCTATCTTACATCCCAAGTTACATGATACGACGGTTTATAGACCATGGGCCTTACACATGGGCCCTAGACCTCTATGGGATGTAACCTCTTGTACAAATTCTACTGGGCTTGTAGTAATACAACAATGTCAGCGTAATCCGGACCTTCCTAGCCGGTTTATACCTACCAGTAATATCCCTGACATTAGGCCCCAGATTGATTTGAACTTGTTCATGTCAGTCTTCTAAGTCTTGCACAAATCTCCTTTCTGTAATTTATCTGCTTCATAAACCGGCCATGACGTCATCTCCTGGAATCGCCTTAATCCATTGTGACGTCATCTCCACATTTAATGCTCGCCTCTGTCTGTTACCTTTATTAAATGTCGCACCTAAAATCGAGGCAACAGCGCAGTCTTTATCCAATCTCTGGCCTCCTCGATTCCCGCGCTTACCGTTTTCACCTCTTTGGCTTATAAATACCGCTGGGGCACACCTCTTTTCCCCTTCTGCCTTCTCCTCCATCTCCATCGCTCGAAGCTCCGCCGCCGCTCTTCGAGCTCACCGTCGTCCTCGAGCCAGGCCGCTGCATCACCCTGAACGTTACCAGAGCACTTCACCGCCGCCCTCTACTTCGTCAGGTACTCCTTCTTCTTCCCTGTAGATCTCAATCTAGGGTTTCTTCCGTAGCTCTGCCATGAAACTTTGAAGCTTTTGCTGTTCATCCCCGTAGGTCAGCCTTGCTGTAGATTCAAACTTTATTTAGATTCGACCTAAATCCATGCGCTCCTGCTCCGTCCTCATGTCTTTAGTTCTTCTAGTTTATCAGTTTAGATTTGATCTGTAGAGAACCTCCGCGGCCTTTCCTGTACATGACTTGTGTTTATTCCATCTTTTTCTTATGCCTTAGATCCATATTTACCTCAGCCTTCTGTGGAAACTGTTTCTTCACACTATAGATCTGTAGCTCATCTCACCGGTTTAGTCAATCATATGCTTTCTTTGATGGTTTAGACGTAAACATGTATTTTGTAATTGATGGTTTAGCTTCTGCCTTCCCTATCATCATGGACCGGTAACAGCCTCACTCACATCTGCTTCCGGATTATTAATACCATTAGTCCCTTGTTTAAACCGACAATTAGGCCTATAACTTTATAGAATGCTC
Organism: Secale cereale; assembly: GCA_902687465.1. Classification (NCBI taxonomy): domain Eukaryota; kingdom Viridiplantae; phylum Streptophyta; class Magnoliopsida; order Poales; family Poaceae; genus Secale; species Secale cereale. The sequence continues at coordinate 601,538,215 of LR738712.1, forward strand.
CGGCTTATCCTTTAGCAATTGGTAAACCGAATTCTGCACTGTACTTTTCAGCACTTCTTCATTCGAAACGATGGCCAAGCAGTTCATCGCTTGCAACTGCGTTCCTTCCCGGATCACAGAAGATGACTTAGTTAAAGCGGCCTCAATCGGTATCCTGGGTCCTAAGGAGGTCCTGCACTGGCGGGGCCCCGGAAATGAGTGTCCTCCTACACCCCAAGAAGGAGAGATCATTGTTTTCTTTGATCACCTGGCCCGGGGTTTCAGCCCTCTCGGTTCAAAGTTCTTCCGGGATGTGTTAGCTGCTTTCCAACTCCACCCTCAGGATGTAGGCCCAAATTCTATGTCAAACATCTGCAATTTTCAAGTCTTCTCAGAAGCATATCTTCAAGAAGAACCATTAGTGGACCTTTTCCGAGACTTTTTTCATCTGAACCGGCGGACGGAGTTTACTGACAGGCCGCATCAGGAGTTGGGCGGCGTCAGTATCCAAAAGAGAAAGGATGTGAGTTTCCCTCATGCTGCCCTTCACAGCCACCCCAAAGAATGGAACCAAACATGGTTCTATTGTAGGGACACTTCTCCTGAAGGAGAGAACCCGCTGCCGGGTTACCGCGCCTATCGCCTGGCGACGGATCAGCCCTTGCTGCAACGCCTCAGCGCCCCGGATCGTGCCCGGTTTGCCCCTCAGCTTTCTAAGCTCAGGGCCTTCGTAGCCAACGGCTTAACCGAAATTGACTTTGTTTGCTGCTGGCTTTCTTGGAGCATCCTTCCATTAAGCCGGCGCTCAAGTCTGATGTGTGAATACTCCGGCAAACCGGATGATCCTCAGCGCCATATTGACATAATACTTCCTGAAGACGAAGTTACTGAGTCCGCGAAGAAAATGCTAAACATCCCTCTGGAGGAGTGCAGCCGGACCGGTTTAGCTCCGTTCTGCGAAACCAATAAACTGCCAGCGGTAAGTCCTTCCCGATCTTTTCCTGTTTGTTTTAATCCATCCATATCAATTGTCTTCCATTTATTTCCTATCTTCTGCACAGGCCAACGATCCCTTCTGGAAGAGGAAATCTCAAGATAAACCGGCCAGGCAACCACGCCGGAAAACTTATGTTGTTAAGAAGAAAAAGGCTGTTGCTGCCTCCGGTTCACACCCTGAGGAGGATGATCCGGATTCGGAGGTACGAATTAAACCTTATATGCTTGAACCTCCCTTTGTCTAAATTTATGTTAACAGTGCCTTTCCACAGGATCTGGCGGAAGGAAGTAAAGCGGCGGGAGTTAAGGTAATTTCTCTCTCTTCTGACTCAGAACTGTTGCCCCCCAAAATCCGCCGGGTGTCCCGGAAATATCCCTTTTCTCATCCTTACGCCCAATTGGATCCCAACTTTCTTTTGAAGAAACAGCAGCATGAAGCACGCCGGACCACGCGCCATAGCGGCCATGTGGTGGAGTCATCCGGAATACCTCTTACGCCGGCTCGCAGGCGTCACTCCGAGGCTTTACTTTCTCCAACTCTCCTTCATCCAAAAGCCGGCCTCATACGTAAACCGCTTAAACTGTCTGATCATCACACTTTCAATGAATTACAACTCGATACTAGAACAAAAAGAAGAAGAAAAGAAAGGCCAAAGAAAAAAGAAAGGCCCAAAAAATAAAAGAAAAAAGAAAAAAAAAGAAAAAGGGACAATTGCTACTATCTTTTTACACACTTGTGCTTCAAAGTAGTACCATGTTCTTCATGATAGAGAGTCTCATGTTTAGTCACTTTCATATACTAGTGGGCATTTTCATTATAGAACTTGGCTTGTATATTCCAACGATGGGCTTCCTCAAATGCCCTAGGTCTTCGTGAGCAGGCAAGTTGGATGCACACCCACTAGTTTCTTTTGTTGAGCTTTCATACATATTTAGCTCTAGTGCATCTGTTGCATGGCAATCCCTTCTCACTCACATTGATATCTATTGATGGGCATCTCCATAGCCCGTTGATACACCTAGTCGATGTGAGACTATCTTCCTCCTTTTTGTCTTGTCCACAACCACCTCTCTATTTCACCCATAATGCTATGTCAATGGCTCACGCTCATGTATTGCGTGAAAGTTGAAAGGTTTGAAAGAATAGAGTATGAAAACAAGTGCTTGGCTGAAACCTGGGTTGTGCATGATATGAATATTTTGTGTGATGAAGAGGGAGCATAGCCAGACTATATGATTTTGTAGGGATAACTTTCTTTAGCCATAGTATTTTGAGAAGACATGATTGCCTTGTTAGTATGCTTGAAGTATTATTATTTCTTATGTCAATATAGACTTTTATCTTGAATCTTTCAGATCTGAACATTCATGCCACAATTAAGAGAATTACATTGAAAAACGATGTTGGTTAGCATTCCACATCAAAAATTCTTTCTTTATCATTTACCTACTCGAGGACAAGCAGGAATTAAGCTTGGGGATGCTTGATACGTCTCCAACGTATCTATATTTTTTGATTGTTCCATGCTATTATTTATGATGTCTTGGATGTTTAATGGGCTTTGTCATACACTTTTATATCATTTTTGGGACTAACCTACTAAACCAAAGGCCCAGTCCAGATTGCTGTTTTTTGCCTGTTTCAGGGTTTTGCAGAAAAAGAATATCAAACAGAGTCCAAACGGAATGAAACCTTTGCGAGAGATATTTTTGGAGAAAATCACGCACGGAGAACTTGAGAACCACGTGAGGGGATCAACGGGCTGCCCACGAGTGTGGAGGGTGCACCCCCCTTCCTAGGGCGCGCCCCCTGCCTCGTGGGGTCCCCGAGCGTCCCCCGGTGTCCTCCTTCCTCTTATATAAGTCTACGTACCCCGAAACCATCAGCAACAGAGAGAAAACCGTAATTCCACCGTTGTAACCTTCTGTTCCCGTGAGATCCCATCTTGGAGCCTGTTCCGGAGCTCCATCGAAGGGGGATCCATCACGGAGTTCTTCTACATCATCATCATCGCCCTCACCATGAGTTTTGAGTAGTTTACCATGAACCTTCAGGTCCATAGCTAGTATCTAGATGGCTTCTTCTCTCTCTCTCTGGATCTCAATACAAAGTTCTCCTTGGTCTTCGAGGAGATCTATTCGATCTAATCTCTTTTTGCGGTGTGTTTGTCGAGATCCGATGAATTGTGAGTTTATGATAAAGATTATCTATGAGAAATATTTGGTTCTTCTATGAACTTTTTATGTGTGCTCATAATATCCTTGCAAGTCTCTTCGAATTATTGGTTTGGTTTGGCCTACATAGTTCTTACAATGGGAGAAGTGCTTGGCTTTGGGTTCAATCTTGCGGTGTCCTTTCCCAATGACAGTAGGGGCAGCAAGGCACGTATTGTATTGTTGCCATCGAGGATAAAAAGATGGGGTTTATATCATATTGCTTGAGTTTATCCCTCTACATCTTGTCATCTTACTTAAGGCGTTACTCTGTTCTTATGAACTCAATACACTAGATGCATGCTGGATAGCGGTCGATGTATGGAGTAATAGTAGTAGATGCAGGCAGGAGTCGGTCTACTTGTCTCGGACGTGATGCATATATACAATGATCATGCCTAGATAGTCTCATAATTATTCGCTTTTCTATCAATTGCTCGACAGTAATTTGTTTACCCGCCGTAGAATATCGCTGTCATGAGAGAAGCCACTAGAGAACAATATGGCCCCCGGGTTTATTCTCAACATATCAATCTACATCTACTTTACTTTTTATGCTTTTACTTTCTATTCTTATAAAAAAAATACCAAAAATATAAACTATCATCTCTATCAGATATGACTTTCGTAATTGACCGTAAAGGGATTGACAACCCCTTATCGCGTTGGCTGCGAAGTTCTTATTTGTTTGTGCAGGTGCGAGGGACTCGCGCGTGGTCTCCTACTGGATTGATACCTTGGTTCTCAAAAACTGAGGGAAATACTTACGCTATTGTGCTGCATCTCCCTTTCCTCTTCGAGGGAATACAACGCAAGCTCGAGAAGTAGCAGTAATCATGTGAATTTGGTATTCGTTCGATATTTTGATGATATGTATGTTGTTGATTACCTTAGTGGTGGTATGTGAACGTCGACTACATGACACTTCATCATCTTTGGGCCTAAGGAAATGCAGTGTGGAGTAGTTAATAGATGATGGATTGCTAGAGTGACAGAAGTTTAAACCCTAGTTATGCGCTATTCTGTAAGGGGCTGATTTGGATACGTATGTTTAATGCTATGGTTAGATTTTATCTTAATTATTCTTTCGTAGTTGCGGATGCTTGCGAGAGAGGTTAATCATAAGTGGGAGGCTTGTTCAATTAAGAACAACACCCAAGCACCGGTCCACCCACATATTAGATTATCAAAGTAGGAAACGTGAATCAAACCAACATGATGAAAGTGACTAGATGAAATCCCTGTGTATCCTCAAGAACACTTTGCTTATTATAAGTGACCATTCCGGTCTGTCCTTTGCCACAAAAGGATTAGTCTACCTTGCTGCACTTTTGTTACTGTTACTATTGCTTGCTCGTCTTGCTACCAACAATTTCAATGCATGCACAAATCACCTTGCTGAAAACTTCTTGTCATTTCCTTCTGCGCCTTGTTGGATTCGACACTCTTACTTATCAAAAGGATTACGATTGATCCCCCATACTTATGGGCCATCAGTCGGCGGGTATCGGTGTCAAAACCGGCAGATCTCGGGTAGGGGGTCCCGAACTATGCGTCTGTGGATCGATGGTAACAGGAGACAAGGGACACAGTGTTTACCCAGGTTCGGACCCTCTCGATCGAGGTAAAACCCTACTCCTGCTTGATTGATCTTGATGAATATGATTACAAGAGTTTATCTACCTCGAGATCGTAATGGCTAAACCCTAGAAGTCTAACCAGGGTGATTGCTATGAATCGGTTATTGTTGTTTAGCTTCTACGGACTAAACCCTCCAGTTTATATATGCACCGGAGGGCCCTAGGGTTTGTACATGACCATCTTGCAGAGGAAGGAAAATATTACACCCGAACCTAAAACCTGCCATTATACGCACACGGGAGTCCTATCCGGATACGAGAGACGATCTTCAGCGATGATCTTCACGGCCCACCAGTCTGGCCCACAACGAGTTATCCGGCCACATGAGGACCCCTCAATCCAGGACTCCCTCAGTAGCCCCTGAACCTGTCCTCGATAACGATGAGTTCGGCTTCCGTATTATCTTGGGCATTGCAAGGCGGGTTCCTTCTTCCAAACATATCGAGGCACTATCTTCTGCAAAGAGTGTACTATGTCCGGCTCTGCATGGTTAGTACAACCCTTAGCCTTGAGGGCAAGGCGTCGAGAAAAAATGAATAGTGTGTCTTTACTGACAACTTTTTGAAGAAGCGTCGCGTCCATCCCACTAGCATATCGAACTTGGTCCTAGTTTCGCGTTTCGAGACCCCACTGACATGTCTTATCAAAATAGAGACCATGCCCGCTTTATTATGGGATCCTTATCAATGTGACGTGAGCATCCAAACCGCGCATTACGCAGGACCGCTTTGGGAACTAGCAAGGCTTATGGCTAAAGTGGGGGGACGTTCTGTATTCACAGCGTTATAAAAGGATATCAATCCCTTCCAATCTTCCTAGCCCCAGCATCCTCATCTCCTGCGCCTGCGGCTCTTAGTTCCTCAACCACCACTTCCTTCCCCGGCAATGGCTGGATCCGGCGCCAGAGGAAAGTGGGAGGCCTCCACGGTTACCGAGAAGACCGTGGAGGATATTGCCGCCAACATCGCGCACCGAGTCCCCACCCAGGATCAGGTGATTCCCATCCCGAAGGTGGGTGAGAGAGTCGTGTTTCTCTCACACTTTGTTAGGGGGCTAGGATTCCCTCTTCACCCCTTCGTACGGGGTCTACTGTTTTTCTACGGGCCTGATTTCCATGATCTAGCCCCGAATTCAATCCTTCACATCTCCGCTTCCATAGTGGTGTGTGAAGCTTTCTTCCGCGTTCCCCCACACTTTGGCCTATGGCTCAAGACCTTCAATGTGAAGCCGAAGGTGGTGGACGGGCAACATGCGGAATGCGGGGGTGCTATGATAAGCAAGCTCCCGAATGCAACCTGGCCAAAGGGGTCGTTCGTGGAGACGAACAAGGTTTGGCAACATGAGTGGTTCTATATCACCGAGCCCCGTGACGCCCAATGGGCGGCGGCGCCTGCTTTCAGATCTGGACCCCCAGAGAGGCTAACCTCCTAGACCGATAAGAGTCCGAACTGGGGGTCTCAGATTGAGGTGGCGGTACTCCAAGGTCGCGTGTCTGGCATGATCACCAAAGGCTACCAACTCACAACTGTGGTTCAGGTAATGTTGGCCCGACTTGTCCTTCCTTGCCAACGTCGGGACTCCTCTCTATGGGAGTTAGACCGGCAGGAGCCCAGCCCTTGAAGCATCTATACGGCTCCACGCATGAAGAGATCTGGAAACACCTCTTCAAGAGCTAGAAAGATTGGCCAGAGGAAACTGAGGACTCATGCTACATCACCGCGTTTACCGCAGTAGAGGTAATCAACAACTCCGCCGAACATATATTCCCTCCTTATTTTAACGATAATAGGAATTGGAGTTTTTACGTGATATACAGAGCTGCACGAAGAAGGTGGTTCGGATCAAGTGTCCAGCCCCTTTGCCAGAAGACCCACCCACGCCTCAACTGTTGGCGATGTTGGTTCCGGCGCCGTACAATGCGCCGGACAAGAAGTCCAAGAAGAAAGGCAAGGAGGCCAAGAGCGGCCCCCGCCCTACGGATGCGAAGTCGGAGGAGATCAACATCCTCTCCTCCGAAGAGGAGGAGGATGATGAAGAAGAAGAATCCCCCGCCCAGGGCAAGGGGAAGAAGAGGGTGGCCCCTGCTGACGCAGGCAAGGCTGCACCCCGGAGGAGGCTAAACCTCCCCGCCCATTCGGACTCATCGTCCGAACACAGCTTTGTGGTGAAGCCTAGGGAGAAGCCCCTAGCCGAAACGTAAGTTCTTCGGATATATTAATTACTGCACTTTATTTAATCAGCATATTAATGATTTTTAAGTATTTCTCACCTGCTGACCTACAGCCCTCCCCGAGCATACCCCAATGCCTCCTTACTGGAGGGGAACTCTCTGCCATCTGGAGAGACAGAGAGCGACCCGCCGGTTCGAGCTCCATTGCCCGTAGCCTGCGGGGACACTGAAGTGTCCTCCCAGCGTGCGTCTCCTGCTCAAGGAGATGGGGCGGGGCAGGTGATAAGGTGGCCGAGGGTAACACCTCGACTGCCGCTGAACATGGGGAAACAGTTCCCATGGACACCGAAGACGGGGGGCAAAAAATCCCGGGCCCCGCCGAATACTGATCCAGAGCCTCGTGCGGCTCCGGAGTCCGAAGACCAGACCCCCAAGGAGGGGAAGGATACAACTGTTCCTACGGCGTCCGATGTCAATCCGGAGGCGCCGAACCCTCTGGAGGGAGCACTACAAAGTGCTTCCGTCATGGAGGAGAACCGCACCATAATGGGTGCGGTGATGAAGAAGATTTAGTCCGTCAAAGGCGGACTGAATGAAGCCTTCAACTGCCTACTAACAGGCTTGGAGGTATGCAATGTAATTTTCTTTATGGAACTTTATTTATTTTATATGCACATATACAGTCAATAGCCCCTGATGCTTTGTGTGATTCTGAACAGAAACGGACGAAGTATCCATAATATAGCATATTATAGAGCTAAATTGTATGCTTTTGCATTTGAACATGCTTCACTAGTTGCAGCAACTACACAAGCTGCAGAAGTTGCCGAACTAAATTAGAAGCTCTCGGAGGCCAACGCGGACCTCGACCGCATCAACCACGTTTGGATGAGACGCAAGGTATGCGGATTTGAAACATTGAGATGTCAAGAAGACTAATATTTTTTATTGATTATGAGTATAAACTCTTTGTGAAATTTTGTATTAAACAGTTAGCGCCACTGAGCTCGAAGCCCTCAAGGGTGACCTCGTGAAGGCCAAGAAGGAGGCCGAAGCGAGCAAGGCAGCCGCTGACAAAGCGGTTGCCGATCTAGAGGCCGAAAAGGCCGCGTGCCAAAAGCACGAGGCTCGGGTGGCCGAAGTCGAAAGTGAGCTCAAGGATGCTATTCGCAAATGCGAGGCATTGGAAAATACGACGTCGGAACAAGCATCCGAGCTCACTGAGGCAGTCAATGCTGCCCAGGAGGCACGAAGCGAGTCACGCAGCGTGTGCAAGGAAATCAAGCAGGCGCGGCAGATAGCATCTGGTAAGACTTTTCTCTTACAGAGCATCTTCGGAGGGCGGAAGTACCTTGGGCTGACACGGTTATGGAGTTCTCTAGGTGTGTTTGTGGATCACCCGAGGAGCAGTGCTGAAGCCGCCCAATACTTTCGAGCCCAGGAGGGGAACAACACGGAGAAGTTGTTCTGGTCGCAGTTCAATGCGCCAAAACATCTGGTGCCCCTTAGCGACCAGATGAAGCAGCTAGTCGAGCTGCACAACATGGCGGATTCGGCCATGAAGGACTTGATAGTCCGACTGTGGCCTGCTGAGCCAATCCCAAGTAGCTACTTCGGATTGGTGAATTGGCTCGTCGAAGCGAGTCCGCAGGTCGACGCGTTGAAGCGTTCGGCTTGCATAGAGGGTGCTCGGATGGCCTTCGCCCGTGTGAAAATGCATTGGGCGAAGATGAAGGTGCATGACATAGCCACTGCTGGCCCGCCCGAAGGCGAGGAGCACCGCAAGCCGGAGAGATATTTTGAGGACGTCATAGAAGGCGCCCGCCTTGTAGAAGGCCAGTGCTCAAAGGATATTATCTTTGAGTAATTGTATCCGGTTGTAAAGACTTAAGCTTATGAACCGATGTATATATAATTTTTGCGCTATTATAATGTGAGCGACTTTCACCTCCTGTGCGGCCGTTTATTTAAATCTGAAAGTTTCCAGTCGTCGGCTTCAGCCCCCATGTAAATATTACATGGGTGTTTGGTCATATGCATAAACACTCTTTATCCAATGTCTTGGTCCATGTAGGAGGTGTATGCAGAGCGAACCAGGCAATCAGACTATGCGGCTTTATTGCTTTCACTTTGCCATAGGAGTTTGACAAGTGGGACTAAGTACTAGCCCCTGGTGCGTATATGGTGTTTCCGAATTAAGGTGTCCATTTGTACGTGGCTGGGCAAAAAACCAACCCTTCGTGTAACACGGGGTAGATCTCCATCGATCGTACTATGACACTAAGTCACCGGATCGCAGACTAGATTCTCGCCTATCATGACAGTCAGTTTTCAGTTTTATCTACTGAGGTACTTGACCGGACGAACCAGAAGTACAATCGCAGTAGTTCTCCCTTTACACTCTAGCCGAACAATCGGGAACGTAGGGGTAAGCACAGGAGTCGGGCAACCCAACTATTTGACCCAAGACATGATTCGGAACTGATGCATATAAAGCAATATCCAGGATGCCAAACAATCCCTATAGGTGTTCGGACTTTTCAACATATACCGGGCCGAATACAACCCCTGGTAATGGACCCTCGTATCAAGGCACATGTGGCAATCTGACATGGGGAGAGAACATAGGTGGTGAGAGAATAAAACTCCAAACACAATATGAACCAAGTTGCTTCTATAATATCCCATTCTAGTACGGCAAGCCGTATACTTACAGATAATGCTGATAACTTCCTTGGACATTTTACATGCCAGAAAAGTATAAAACAAAAAGAGATAAAAGGTTTACAGATGGTCTTAATCTAAAAAGAAACCTTAGCGTGGGGCCCTGCTGCACGTCTGCGTCGTATTCTCCTTTGTGATGTGTACTTGAAGGAGGAAGTGTGATGGCCATCTGTAAAAAAAAAAGCTGGAAAAAATAATCTGGTGTGGCCATAAACAAAGCTGGTTCATTTAATGAACCTTGAAAGATAATTTTAGAGTCCGAATAGGGTCGAGCTAAACTATGGACTATTTTAATGCAGTGTGCCCCCAGCGCTGCCCAAGGAATTTTAAGGGCATAATTGTGTACACAAGGCACGTATGCTACCACCTTATGGGGCAGTCGATGGGGGCGTAACTGCTAATCGAGCTCAGGTTCATCTGAGCTGCCGCACTGAGGCTTATGCCGGACACGTTTAGCTATGTCCATGGTCTTAACGACCAATGAGCTGTTCGGCTTGAATAGGCCGTTTTGGACTTCGGCTGCTAGGGCTGCAGTGTCCTCCGTACGGAGAGAGCACTCCATATTTCCATTGACCGTGATGACGCCACGTGGTCTAGGCATTTTGAGCTTTAAATAAGCATAATGCGGGACATCATTAAAGCGGGCGAAGGCCGTTCTTCCGAGTAGTGCATGATAGCCACTTTGGAACGGAGTTATGTCGAAGATTATCTCTTCGCTTCGAAAGTTATCGAGAGAGACGAATACGACCTCCAATGTTAAAGAGCCCGTGCAGCGGGCTTCTACGCCCGATATCACTCCTTTAAAGGTTGTGCTGCTTGGCTTGATTCTTGATTGGTCTATCCCCATCTTGCGGACAGTGTCCTGGTATATCAGATTGAGACTGCTGCCGCCGTCCATAAGGACTCGAGTGAGATGGTATCCATTGATTATTGGATTGAGCACTAGGGCAGCCGAACCCCAATGACGGATACTAGTAGGATGATCCCTGCGAACAAAGGTGATCGGACAGGCCGACCATGGGTTGAATTTGGGGGCAACAGGCTCAACGGCATAGACATCTCAGAGTGCACGCTTGCGCTCCCTCTTTGGGATATGAGTGGCATAGATCATGTTCACTGTTTTGATCTCCAGTGGAAATTTCTTCTGTCCGCCTGTGTTCGGCTGGCGAGGTTCATCCTCGTCTTCGCTCTGAGGTCCCTTTCCCTTGTGTTCGGCGTTGAGCTTGCCGGCCTGCTTGAAGACCCAACAACTACGGTTGGTATGGTTCGCTGGTTTAGCCGGGGTGCCATGGATCTGGCAGGGCATGTCTAATATTTTGTCCAGGCTAGATGGACTATCTTTGTTGCCTTTAAATGGCTTCTTCCGTTGACCGGGTCTGGAGCCACTGAACCCGGCGTTTACCGATGTATCATCAGGGCTTCCAGCATTATTTCGATGTTTGTTTTTGTTACGTTGTGGCTTTTCATTCCCATCCCTGACTTCGGATGTGCCAGGGTCGCTCGTGCTGCTACGAGCTAACCAGCTGTCCTCGCCCGCGCAAAAGCGGGTCATGAGTGTAGTTAGGGCTGCCATTGTCCTCGGCTTTTCGTGGTCGAGGTGTCTAGCTAGCCATTTGTCCCGGACACTGTGGTTGAAGGCCGCTAAGGCTTCGGCGTCCGGACAGTCGGCCGTTTGGTTCTTCTTAGTGAGAAACCAATTCCAAAGCTTACGGGCTGACTCCCCGGGTTGTTGAATTATGTGACTTAGATCGTCAGCATCCGGGGGTCGGACATAGGTCCCTTGAAAATTGGCCCAAAAAGCATCCTCAAGTTCTTCCCAACTTCCAATGGAGTTTTTTGGGAGGCTGTTCAGCCAGTGCCGAGCTGGTCCTTTTAGCTTGAGGGGTAAGTATTTGATGGCGTGGAGATCATCTCCGCGAGCCATGTGGATGTGAAGAATAAAGTCTTCTATCCAGACAGCAGGATCCGTCATTCCATCATACGCCTCCATATTTACGGGTTTAAACCCTTCTGGAAATTCATGATCCAGCGTCTCATCGGTGAAGCACAGAGGGTGTGCGGCACTCCTGTATTTTGCTATGTCATGGCGTAGGTCCGACGGTTGTGATGTTCGGTATTGGCTCCGAACTGGTATATGACCGGCATATTTGGCTTGATAACCGCCATCCCGTGTGGGAGCACGGTCCCTGGATCCGTAGATGGATCTGGTCTTGCCAGCCATTTTGTTCAGGTCCTCACGTAGATCGTGTTTCTGGCCCTGAGCCATGGCCTCCTTTCCTTTACGGGGAGGCGGTGCAGGCTTGTGTATGCCGTTGCTAGCCACTTTGTCCCGTCCACGAGGTGGTCGGTCCGGTTTATCGGCGGTATTGTTCTTCGGCGGTATAGGCGCGATAGCCTCGTCATCGAATTCGGGCAGCAGTTTACGCTTACGATAGCCCTTTGTCTAGCGATTGTAGCCATATTTTTCCTCAGCGTCTAGCACTTCGTTCCATCTATCATTGAACGTATCCTGTGCGGCTTTAAGCCGCTACTACTGCTTTTTCAGGCTCCTTGCGGTAGCAATAAGCCTCAGATGGAAGCTCTCTTGTTCTTGTTGGGGAACGTAGCAGAAATCAAAAAAATTCTACGCTTCACCAAGATCAATCTAAGGAGTCATCTAGCAACGAGGGAAAGGGGAGTGCATCTACATACCCTTGTAGATCGCGAGCGGAAGCGTTCAAGAGAACGTGGATTATGGAGTCGTACTCGTCGTGATCCAAATCACCGATGATCCCAGCGCCGAACAGACGGCACCTCCACGTTCAACACACGTAGGGAGCAACGATGTCTCCTCCTTCTTGATCCAGCGAGGGAGGAAGAGAGGTTGATGGAGATCCAGCAGCACGACAGCGTGGTGGTGGATGCAGCAGTATTCCAGCAGGGCTTCGCCAAGCAGCGCTGGAGGAGGGAGAGGTGTCACGAGAGGGAGAGGGAGGCACCAGGGCATGGGGTGCGGCTGCCCTCCCTCACCCCCACTATATATAGGGGGCCTAGGGGGTGCGTCGGTCCTAGAGATGGGATCTCTAGGGGGGCGGCGGCCTAGGGGGGGCTTGCCCCCCACCCCTAGGGTTCCCAACCCTAGGCCCAGGGGGAAGGCCCAAGGGGGGCGCACCAGCCCACTATGGGCTGGTTCCCTTCCCCTTTCAGCCCATGGGGCCCTCCGGGATAGGTGGCCCCACCCGGTGGACCACCGGGACCCTTCCGGTGGTCCCGGTACAATACCGGTGACCCCCGAAACTCTCCCAGTGGACGAAACTGGACTTCCTATATATAATTATTTACCTCCGGACCATTCCGGAACTCCTCGTGACGTCCGGGATCTCACCCGGGACTCCGAACAACATTCGGTCTACCGCATGTAAATATCTCTACAACCCTAGCATCACCGAACCTTAAGTGTGTAGACCCTACGGGTTCGGGAGACACGTAGACATGACCGAGACGACTCTCCGGTCAATAACCAACAGCGGGATCTGGATACCCATGTTGGTTCCTACATGCTCCTCGATGATCTCATCGGATGAACCACGATGTCAAGGATTTAATCAATCCCGTATACAATTCCCTTTGTCTATCGGTATAGTACTTGCCCGAGATTCGATCGTCGGTATACCGATACCTTGTTCAATCTCGTCATGGCAAGTCTCTTTACTCATTCCGTAATACATCATGCCGTGACCAACACCTTAGTCACATTGAGCTCATTATGATGATGTCTTACCGAGTGGGCCCAGAGATACCTCTCCGTCATACGGAGTGACAAATCCCAGTCTCGGTTCGTGCCAACCCAGCAGATACTTTAGGAGATACCCGATGTGTACCTTTATAGCCACCCAGTTACGTTGTGATGTTTGGCACACCCAAAGTATTCCTACGGTATCCAGGAGTTGCAAAACCTCATGGTCTAAGGAAAAGATACTTGACATTGGAAAAGCTTTAGCATTACGAACTACACGATCTTGTGCTAGGCTTAGGATTGGGTCTTGCCCATCACATCATTCTCCTAATGATGTGATCCCGTTATCAATGACATCCAATGTCCATGGTCAGGAAACCGTAACCATCTGTTGATCAACGAGCTAGTAACTAGAGGTTTATCAGGGACACGTTGTGGTCTATGTATTCACACATGCATCACTGTTTCCGGATAATACAATTCAAGCATGAATAATAGACAATTATCATGAACAAGGAAATATAATAATAACCATTTTATTATTGCCTCTAGGGCATATTTCCAACAGTCTCCCACTTGCACTAGAGTCAATAATCTAGTTACATTGTGATGAATCGAACACCCATAGAGTTCTGGTGTTGATCATGTTTTGCTCGTGGAAGAGGTTTAGTCAACGGATCTGCAACATTCAGATCCGTATGCACTTTACAAATATCTATGTCTCCATCTTGAATATAATTCTGGTGGAGTTGAAACGGCGCTTGATGTGCTTGGTCTTCTTGTGAAACCTGGGCTCCTTGGCAATGGCAATAGCTCCAGTGTTGTCACAGAAGAGAGTCATCGGGCCCGACGCGCTTGGAATAACTCCTAGGTCGGTGATGAACTGCTTCATCCAGAATCCTTCCCGCGCTGCTTCACAAGTAGCTATGTACTCCGCTTCACATGTAGAATGTGCCATGACGCTTTGCTTGCAACTGCACCAGCTGACTGCCCCACCATTCAAAATATACATGTATCCGGTTTGTGACTTGGAGTCATCCAGATCTGTGTCGAAGCTTGCATCGACGTAACCCTTTACAACGAGCTCTTCGTCACCTCCATAAACGAGAATCATATCCTTAGTCCTTTTCAGGTACTTCAGGATGTTCTTGACCGCTGTCCAGTGTTCCATACCGGGATCACTTTGGTACCTTCCTACCAAACTTATGGCAAGGTTCACATCAGGTCTGGTAAACAGCATGGCATACATAATAGAACCTATGGCTGAGGCATCGGTGATGACACTCATCTTTTCTCTATCTTCTGCCGTGGTCGGGGATTGAGCCGTGCTCAATCTAATACCTTGCAATACAGGCAAGAACCCTTTCTTGGACTGATCCATATTGAACTTCTTCAATATCTTATCAAGGTATGTGCTTTGTGAAAGACCAATGAGGCGTCTCGATCTATCTCTATAGATCTTGATGCCTAATATGTAAGCAGCTTCTCCAAGGTCCTTCATTGAAAAACTCTTATTCAAGTAGGCATTTATGCTTTCCAAGAATTCTACATCATTTCCCATCAGCAATATATCATCCACATATAATATGAGAAATGCTACAGAGCTCCCACTCACTTTCTTGTAAATACAGGCTTCTCCCCAAGTCTGTATAAACCCAAACGCTTTGATCACATCATTAAAGCAAATGTTCCAACTCCGAGATGCTTGCACCAGCCCATAGATTGAGCACTGGAGCTTGCATACCTTGTTAGCATTCTCAGGATCGACAAAACCTTCCGGCTGCATCATATATAGTTCTTCCTTGAGGAAGCCATTAAGGAATGCCGTTTTGACGTCCATTTGCCATATCTCATAATCATAGTATGCGGCAATTGCTAACATGATTCGGATGGACTTTAGCATCGCTACGGGAGAGAAAGTCTCGTCGTAGTCAATCCCTTGAACTTGTCGATAACCTTTAGCGACAAGTCGAGCCTTATAGATGGTCACATTACCATCCGCGCCAGTCTTCTTCTTAAAGATCCATTTGTTTTCTATGGCGTGCCGATCATCGGGCAAGTCCACCAAAGGCCACACTTTGTTTTCATACATGGATCCTATCTCGGATTTCATGGCTTCAAGCCATTTGTTGGAATCCGGGCCCGCCATCGCTTCTTCATAGTTCGAAGGTTCACCGTTGTCTAACAACATGATTTCCATGACAGGGTTGCCGTACCACTCTGGTGCGGAACGTGTCCTTGTGGACCTACGAAGTTCAGTAGTAACTTGATCTGAAGCTTCATGATCATCATCATTAACTTCCTCCCTAGTCGGTGCGGGCACCACAGGAACATCTTCCCGTGCTGCGCTACTTTCCGGTACGGAAGGGGTGCTGTCACCTCATCAAGTTCCACTTTCCTCCCACTCACTTCTTTCGAGAGAAACTCTTTCTCCAGAAAGGATCCATTCTTGGCAACGAAGACCTTGCCTTCGGATCTGAGGTAGAAGGTGTACCCAATAGTTTCCTTTGGGTAACCTATGAAGACGCATTTTTCCGATTTGGGTTCGAGCTTTTCAGGTTGAAGTTTCTTGACATAAGCATCGCAACCCCAAACTTTCAGAAACGACAGCTTAGGTTTCTTGCCAAACCAAAGTTCATATGGTGTCGTCTCAACGGATTTAGACGGAGCCCTATTTAAAGTGAATGCGGCAGTCTCTAAAGCATAACCCCAGAATGATAGCGGTAAGTCGGTAAGAGACATCATAGATCGCACCATGTCCAACAGAGTATGATTACGACGTTCAGACACACCATTACGCTGAGGTGTTCTAGGCGGTGTCAATTGTGAAACAATTCCATAGTTCCTTAGGTGCGTGCCAAATTCTTGACTTAAATATTCTCCTCCACGATCCAATCGTAAGAACTTTATTTTTCTGTCATGTTGATTCTCAACCTCATTCTGAAATTCCTTGAACTTTTCAAAGGTCTCAGACTTGTGTTTCATCAAGTAGACATACCCATATCTACTTAAGTCATCTGTGAGGGTGAGAACATAACGATAGCCTCCGCGAGCTTCAACACTCATTGGACCGCACACATCGGTATGTATGATTTCCAATAAGTTGGTTGCTCGCTCCATTGTTCCGGAGAACGGAGTCTTGGTCATCTTACCCAAAAGGCATGGTTCGCACGTGTCAAATGATTCATAATCAAGAGACTCCAAAAGTCCATCTGCATGGAGCTTCTTCATACGTTTGACACCAATATGACCAAGGCGGCAATGCCACAAGTATGTGGGACTATCATTATCAACTTTACATATTTGGCATTCACACTATGAATATGTGTAACATCACGTTCGAGATTCATCAAGAATAAACCATTGACCAGCGGGGCATGACCATAAAACATATCTCTCATACAAATAGAACAACCATTATTCTCGGATTTAAATGAGTAGCCATCTCGCATTAAACGAGATCCAGATACAATGTTCATGCTCAAAGCTGGTACTAAATAACAATTATTAAGGTTTAAAACTAATTCCGACGGTAGATGTAGAGGTAGCGTGCCGACGGCGATCACATCGACCTTGGAACCATTCCCGACGCGCATCGTCACCTCATCCTTCGCCAGTCTCCGCTTATTCCGTAGCTCCTGCTTTGAGTTACAAATGTGAGCAACTGCACCGGTATCAAATACCCATGAGCTACTATGAGCACTGGTAAGGTACACATCAATAACATGTATATCATATATACCTTTGACATTGCCGGCCTTCTTATCTGCTAAGTATTTGGGACAGTTATGCTTCCAATGACCCGTTCCCTTGCAATAAAAGCACTCAGTCTCAGGCTTGGGTCCATTCTTTGGCTTCTTCCTGGCAACTGGCTTACCGGGTGCGGCAACTCCTTTGTCGTCCTTCTTGAAGTTCTTCTTACCCTTGCCTTTCTTGAACTTTGTGGTTTTATTCACCATCAACACTTGATGATCTTTCTTGATCTCCACCTCCGCTGATTTCAGCATTGAATACACTTCGGGAATGGACTCCTCCATCCCTTGAATATTGAAGTTTATCACGAAGCTCTCGTAGCTAGGTGGGAGCGACTGGAGGATTCTGCCAACGACCGCTTCGTCTGGGAGATTCATTCCCAGCTGAGACAATCGATTGTGCAACCCAGACTATTTGAGTATGTGCTCGCTGACAGAACTATTCTCCTCCATCTTACAACTGTAGAATGCGTCAGAGATGTCATATCTCTCGACTCGGGCATGAGCTTGGAAAACCATTTTCAGCACTTGGAACATCTCATATGCTCTGTGGTGCTCAAAACTCTTTTGGAGCCCCGATTCTAAGTTGTAGAGCATGCCGCACTGAACCAGGGAGTAATCATCACAACGCAACTGCCAAGAGTTCATAACGTCTTGGTTTGCCGGGGCGGGAGCATCACCTAGCGGTGCTTCAAGGACATATGTTTTCTTGGCAGTTATGAGGATGATCCTCAGGTTACGGACCCAATCCGTATAGTTGCTACCATCGTCTTTCAGCTTGGATTTCTCTAGGAACGCGTTGAAGTTGAGGGTAACATGAGCGTGGGCCATTGGATCTACAAGACATATTGTAAAGAATATAGACTATGTTCATGACAATTAAGTTCATCTAAACAATTCAATGAACTCCCACTCATATAGACATCTCTCTAGTCATCTAAGTGATACATGATCCGAATCGACTAGGCCATGTCCAATCATCACGTGAGACGGACTAGTCATCAACGGTGAACATCTTCATGTTGATCGTATCTTCTATACGACTCATGTTCGACCTTTCGGTCTTCCATGTTCCGAGGCCATGTCCGTACATGCTAGGCTCGTCAAGTGAACCCTAAGTGTATTGCGTGTGTAAATCTGGCTTACACCCGTTGTATGCGAACGTTAGAGCCTATCACACCCGATCATCACGTGGTGCTTCGGAATGACAAACCTTAGCAACGGTGCACAGTTAGGGGGAACACAATTCTTGAAATTTTAGTGAGAGATCATCTTATTCACTACCGTTGTTCTAAGCAAATAAGATGTAAAAACATGATAAACATCTCATGCAATTGTGACGCCCCAAGACCGACGCTCCAGAAGACTTCCAGCTATTCTGGGTACCGTCGTGTGTTTTATTTGTGCTTGCTCTTTTATTTTGTTTTGCATCATGTCATCATGCCATCAAGTCTTTTAATTTTAAAACTCAACTAAATAAATAGTGCGGATCTTCGATCCATTTAAATCGAGGGATATTCACATGGTGATTTCTCTTTATAACCTATACAAAGTCTCCTAATATTATTATGGAGCAATTATAAAAATTATTTCATTGCCTTGGAACCATCGAAACACACTTGCAAATTCTCCATATTCTTTTGCTTCAAGTTTCACCTCCAAACCTTGGCAACAATTCTTATCTCTTTTATCAAGGCTCCTCCTAAAGTCTCAACATTTTGGACACTTCCTAAACCTTGTCCTAATTCAAACCATTTGAATTAAATTCAAATGAGTTTGAATTTAACTCTTGCATTCTTGTCTCTCCTATTTTTCGTGGAACGTGGACATTTTTGCGAGTCCGGGAAAAATAATCCTCATGCCCACTTCTCTCCCAATCTCTCTATCCTTTTCCTTTCTTTTCTCTGTTTTTTTAATGCAGAGAGGAGGGGCATACAGCCCAGCAGCCAGGCGCCTGCTTCCCCGCGGCCCAACCACCTCCCACTTGGGCCATCCCCACAGCCCAGCCCGCACCCTCTAACCCTAGCTCGACCCCCACCGCGACCTCCCTTCGTTCTCCATCTCCCCCTCGATCCCCTCCTGCGCCGCACCACACACCCGCTCCCCCGATCCCCATCTCCTCTCCCTCGATCGCTCATCCTCTCACGCCGCCGCCCGACCGGGTCTCCTCCTCGTTCCCGCCGAGTCGTCGGGCACGGTGTCCTCGCCACCCCAACGCGCCCCGTCCTCCTCCCTTCTCCTCCTCACCCGCGGACAGCGGCTTGCTGTCGTCCCCAAGCTCCGTCATGCGAGCCTCGTCCAGCCGCGCCGGCCACTTCCTCCCCTGCCGCCGCCTCGACCCTGCAGGAGTCCCGGCCGCGACCTCCGCCGCCATCTCCTCCGCATCGCTGACGCCTCTGCCGCCCTAGCCCGCCGCCACTGGCTCCTCGCGCAACGCTGCTCCAGTGCGTCGAGCCCCGACCATCCTCCTTCCCCGACCCTACGCCTTCCTCCCTCCATTCGGCACGCCGTCGCAGTCCACGCCCCAAGCGCCACGCCTCGTCCTTCCCGCCGCGGGCGACCAAGGCCGCCGGAGCAGCCTGGCGGACCAGGCCGTTTCGTCCCCCTCCATCCTCGTCATCGCGCCGCTGCTCATGATCTGCAGCAACCTCCACCGCCCAATCCTTGTTCTGCTCGGGAGCGGGCTCGACCTCGCGCAAGTCGTTGAGTCCCCTGCGGTCGAGCTGTCGCTCGCCTTCAAGCCGACGCCGCCAAATCGACCTTGCCACCTTCTACTGCTGGAGGTCGCCGCGTCATGGCCTTGTCTCCGGCCAGAACCATCCATCCTCGAAACTCATGCTGCCTTTGTCTTGCCGAGACCAGACAAGTGCTCGAATCCCATCTCTTGTTGCACACCAACCAGCCGAGCACTTATGTCTTCTGTCGTGTGCCGCGGCCAAGTCCGAAGACCCCTTCATGGAATTCCAAGACCGCCAAGTCCGACTACAACAAGTGACTACACGATGAGATGCAAGTACCACAACAATGATTGTACCACTACCGTCGACCCTCGAAGACCCATGGAGATACGTCAAGTTCCACTACCATGGCGTGAACCACTACTTCCACAACGAGTCCAACTACCGCCGATGTGTACGGCTACGTAACGTGTACCACGACCGCCGTCGAGGACCGATAGTACAACTACGTCGACTACCGTCGCGAGAACAACTACTTTCCACGACGACCCCGTGAACGACTACTTCCTCTACGACACGTGAACCGCTCTTCCCCCGACGACTTGAACCGCTCCGAAAACGCTCGCTTCGAAGGTATAACCCCGAGACGACACCCGAGAATGAATGCATGCTTGTGTTGTATGAGATGAACCATGTGTTTGCACCGTGTCCGAATCTTTCATTGCACGAAGTCCTTCTTTTCCATGTCGCCAACCCATGGGAACCGGGTAACCGGGAGCACCCACCATCTTGCATGACACGCTCACGTTGACCCTTTCATTTGCACCGGTCTCTCAACGAGTTACCGGTACCAAAATGTTGTTGTGGCACCATTTTCAGTTATCGTCACCGTGGCACCCCTTTCCACCACGGTGACAAATGCTTCATATCTCTTATGGCAACCTTTAACTAAAATTTGCATAAACTTGAGAATGTCATCCGCATCATGATAACAACATTGAAAATGTTTAAATTGTTTTTTGCTTAAAAATTTTGCTAAACATGCACATGGGGATTTTCCAGAATTGTTGTTGTTATTTTCGGCCTCATTTAAAATGCCTAGATAACTAGTTTACACTTGCATCACCTCTTGCCATGTTAACAAACATTTAACCTTGTCTTGTAAATAAACGAGAGCCAACTAAATAAATGATGTGGTGTTTTGTCATTATGCAACTCGTTGCATATTCGGCTCCACTTAACTTGTAGAATTGTTTGTGCACTTTGCCATGCCATGCATTTTTAAACCGAACATGCATCATACTTGGTTGTGCATCATGCCATGGTTATGATATGTGTGTTTACCAGGTTGTTTGCATCTTTCAGGTTTGCTTCCCTCGTTAGCTTCGGGTTCGTTCCGGAGTTGTGAGGATTTGTTCGACTACTTCTCGGACTTGTTCTTCTTCCTTGCGGAATTCCAGGCAAGATGACCATACCCACATATCACTACTATCTTTGCCTATGCTAGAAGTCTCGCTCTTTAGCTTATTGCCTCGATGCCTATGTCTGTTTGTCAGCCCTCCTATTGTTGCCATGAAACTCCTTAACCACCCTCCTAGCAAACCATTGATTGGCTACGTATGCATCGCTTAGCCCCTCTTATAGCGTTGTTAGTTGCAGGTGAAGATTCGAAGATTCTTGCCTCATGATGAAGTTATTGTTGGGATATCACAATATATAAACTATTTAACTAAATCACCTATATATTGGTAATGGGTGGAAGGCTAAGCCTCTTGCTTGGTGTTTTGTTCCACTCATGCCACCCAAGGAACCGTTAAACCGGTGTTATGTTCCTTGATTTTGCGTCCCTAACACGGTTGGGGTTTATGGGCCCCCCTCGATAACCCGCTTAGCGCTAAAGCTTTTCCAGCAAGGCCCAACCTTGGTTTTACATTTGCCTAATAACTAAATCTTGCATAGGGAATTGCAAACCCTTTTCTTAATTAACAACCCGGGCCAATGCTCCACATGAGTGTTGGTCCAAACTGGGGGTCCTGCAGGGCCACCTTGGGGAAACCCGAGGGCTGGTAAAAACCTGTAGCATCGCCCATCCGGTCGTGGCCTGAGATGAGATACGCGCGGCTACTATCACGGTGTCGGCACGCCGGGAGGTCTTGCTGGATTAGTTTTATCTTTGTCGGAATATCTTGAGCACGGGATTCCGAGAATACTCGGGTCTTCCCACCTTGGAGTTGCGACTCCGCAGATCATGAGCTTGTGATGGGCTAAGTTGGGACACCCCTGCAGGGTTTGATCTTTCGAAAGCCGTGCCCGCGGTTATGTGGCAGATGGGAATTTGTTAATATCCGGTTGTAGAAAACTTGACACTATGATCATAATACACTACCAGCGTGAGTAACCGTGATGGTCGCTTTCCGAAGAGGTTCGGGAAGTGAACACGGTGGGGTTATGTTTGACGTGCTTAGATAGGATCACTTCATGGTCACTTTGACGATCGTTGGCACTTCTCTTCTCGCTCTAAACACGTAAGATAGTGCTAGTGCAGCTGCAACCTGTTTTCAGCCTTGTTCCACACCCAAGGCTTAGATAGTTTTGCTACCCGGGAACGGAATTGCTGAGTCCTCTATGGCTCACAGTTTCAACACAACACCAGATGCAGGTACCGCTGAGAACAATGCAGGAGACGGTGCAGAACTACAATGGGAGTTTGATGAAGAGCTTGGCCGTATGTATGTGACGTTTTTGATGATCAGTAGTGGTTCCTACTAGGGGCGATCCGGGCTTGTGTTGCTTTATTTATGGTATCTTTCATTTGGATCTTCGTCCGTAGTCGGACCCTGATGTTATTCGGATGATGTATGTTAATGTATTTCATTGTGTGACGTGGTGAGTGTAAGCCAACTACTTTTTTACATTTTTTTCATCCCTCTTTTACATGAGTTGTGCAAAGATACCATACTTGAGATCATTCTAGTATGAGATTATGCCTTTAAGTCGTGCCTCGACACGTGGGAGGTATAGTCTCATACTGGGCATTATAGGTTGGTAATCAGAGCCTTCTCCGACCTAGGAGCCCCCACTGATTGATCGAATCATTGACGGTTGAGTCTAGGCACACACATGAAAATGTTTTGAGTCCTATATATATATCGGAGAGTAGGATTTCTTTTACTCCTCATCCCTTTATCACTCTGGTGAGGACTCCTGACGATGTTCTATCTCTTCTACTCTCAAAAATTCACAAATGTTTTTAGGATCACGCGAGTATTGTTTGGATTGTTCCATTGTTTTTGTGACGAGAACATTGTTCCTGATGCCTCCTGTCATTTAGGGGTTGTGGCAGTGTCCCGAGGAGTTGAGCTCCGAGGTGTTGTCGTCACAAATCTATCGCAGCAGTTCTAGAATACTTAAGACGGCCGACATCGAAAACTCTTCTATGCGGTTAGTGGTGAGATAACCCCGACATCACCCAGTACTGGGGAGGTAGTTCGGGAGTATTGCCATAGCTTGTATAGCAGATGCGTTTCGAAGGTCCGAGGTAAACGGTTTCCGAAAATGACTGGTTATGTGTTGAAGGATGGATACAGCTGGATATAGGATTAGAGTTGAGTGCGCGCTGCTTCCCCTGTATCCCCAACACCCGATTGCATAACCGGAAACCTTCCGAAATTAATAGGTGGGTTCTTCTAGTAGCTCGTAGGCATTCTTCCAACGAATGCATGATATGGAGTTCGGGGTTCAACATTGAGTGAAGTGGTTTTATGGGCGTTGTTCCAATCGGGAGTTGCATCTTAAAGGGTCATTGGCTATGCTGATCTGGGGATTGCAAAACCTTTTTGTAACATGTTCCATGAGCTTTCAGCACGAACATGTGGGACGGAACTTATATCTTGTATTTGTTCTATCTGCTCCTTATTGTTTCTATTTACCTTTTGTTCTCCCAAGTGGCTTAGCTTTTGGAAATCATTCGTTCAATTTTCTGTTCGAATGATATTCTGAAGATTATGTTGCAACATATCTATCCTTTGTTTTTGTTTTGATTCTGGTATTCAAGTTGCTTCGATGTCTTTAGTGTGGATCTTCAATCCATTTAAATCGAGGGATATTCACATGGTGATTTCTCTTTATAACCTATACAAAGTCTCCTAATATTATTATGGAGCTATTATAAAAATTATTCCATTGCCTTGGAACCATCGAAACACACTTGCAAATTCTCCATATTCTTTTGCTTCAAGTTTCACCTCCAAACCTTGGCAACAATTCTTATCTCTTTTATCGAGGCTCCTCCTAAAGTCTCAACATTTTGGACACTTCCTAAACCTTGTCCTAATTCAAACCATTTGAATTAAATTCAAATGAGTTTGAATTTAACTCTTGCATTCTTGCCTCTCCTATTTTTCGTGGAACGTGGACATTTTTGCGAGTCCGGGAAAAATAATCCTCATGCCCACTTCTCTCCCAATCTCTCTATCATTTTCCTTTCTTTTCTCTATTTTTTTAATGCAGAGAGGAGGGGCATACAGCCCAGCAGCCAGGCGCCTGCTTCCCCGCGGCCCAACCACCTCCCACTTGGGCCATTCCCACAGCCCAGCCCGCACCCTCTAACCCTAGCTCGACCCCCACAGCGACCTCCCTTCGTTCTCCATCTCCCCCTCGATCCCCTCCTGCGCTGCACCACACACCCGCTCGCCCGGTCCCCCGATCCCCAGCTCCTCTTCCTCGATCGCTCGTCTTCTCACGCCGCCGCCCGACCGGGTCTCCTCCTCGTTCCCGCCGAGTCGCCGGGCACCGTGTCCTCGCCACCCCGACGTGCCCCGTCCTCCTCCCTTCTCATCCTCGCCCGGGGACAACGGCTTGCTGCCGTCCCCAAGCTCCGTCGCACGGGCCTCGTCCAGCCGCGCCGGCCACTTCCTCCCCTGCCACCGCCTCGACCCTGCAGGAGTCCCGGCCGCGACCTCCACCGCCGTCTCCTCTGCGTTGCTAACGCCTCTGCCGCCCCGGCCCGCCGCCACCGGCGCCTCGTGCAACGCCGCTCCAGGGCGTCGAGCCCCGACCGTCCTCCTTCCCCGACCCTGCGCCTTCCTCCCTCCGTTCGGCACGCCGTCGCAGTCCACGCCCCAAGCGCCACGCCTCGTCCTTCCTGCTGCGGGCGATCAAGGCCGCCGGAGCAGCCCGGCGGACCAGGCCGTTTCGTCCCCCTCCATCCTCGTAACCGCGCCGCTGCTCATGGTCTGCAGCAACCTCCACCGCCCACTCCTTGTTCTGCACGGGAGCGGGATCGACCTCACGCAAGTCGCCGAGTCCCCTGCGGTCGAGCTGTCGCTCGCCTTCAAGCTGACGCCGCCAAGTCGACCTTGCCACCTTCTGCTGCTGGAGGTCGCCGCGTCATGGCCTCGTCTCCGACCAGAACCATCCATCCTCGAAACTCCTGCTGCATTTGTCTTGCCGAGACCAGACAAGTGCTCGAATCCCATCTCTTGTTGCACACCAACCGGCCGAGCACTTTTGTCTTCTGTCGTGTGCCCCGGCCAAGTCCGAAGACCCCTTCATGGAATTCCAAGACCGCCAAGTCCCACTATGACAAATGACTACATGATGAGATGCAAGTACCACAACAATGATTGTACCACTACCGTCGACCCTCGAAGACCCATGGAGATACGTCAAGTTCCACTACCATGGCATGAACCACTACTTTCACGACGATTCCAACTACCGCCGATGTGTACGGCTACGTAACATGTACCACGACCGCCGTCGAGGACCGATAGTACAACTACGTCGACTACCATCGCGAGAACAACTACTTTCCACGACGACCCTGTGAACGACTACTTCCTCTATGACACGTGAACCACTCTTTCCCCGACGACTTGAACCGCTCCGAAAACGCTTGCTTCGAAGGTATAACCCCGAGACGACACCCGAGAACGAATGCATGCTTGTGTTGTATGAGATGAACCATGTGTTTGCACCGTGTCCGAATCTTTCTTTGCACGAAGTCCTTCTTTTCCATGTCGCCAACCCATGGGAACTGGGTAACCGGGAGCACCCACCATCTTGCATGACACGCTCACGTCGACCCTTTCTTTTGCACCGGTACTGAAATGTTGTTGCGGCACCATTTTCGGTTATCGTCACCGTGGCACCCCCTTTCCACCACGGTGACAAATGCTTCATATCTCTTATGTCAACCTTTAACTAAAATTTGCATAAACTTGAGAATGTCATCCGCATCATGATAACAACATTAAAAAATGTTTAAATTGTTGTTTGCTTAAAACAATTGCTAAACATGCACATGGGGATTTTCCGGAATTGTTGTTGTTATTTCGGCCTCATTTAAAATGCCTAGATAGCTAGTTTACACTTGCTTCGCCTCTTGCCATGTTAACAAACATTTAACCTTGTCTTCTAAATAAACGAGAGTCAACTAAATAAATGATGTGGTGTTTTGTCATTATGCAACTCGTTGCATATTCGGATCCACTTAACTTGTAGAATTGTTTGTGCACTTTGCCATGCCATGCATTTTTAAACCGAACATGCATCATACTTGGTTGTGCATCATGCCATGGTTATGATATGTGTGTTTACCACGTTATTTGCTTCTTTCCGATTTGCTTCCCTCGTTAGCTTCGGGTTCGTTCTGGAGTTGTGAGGATTTGTTCGACTACTTCTTGGACTTGTTCTTCTTCCTTGCGAAATTCCAGGCAAGATGACCTTACCCAGATATCACTACTATCCTTGCGTATGCTAGATGTCTCGCTCTTTAGCTTATTGCCTTGATGCCTATGTTTGTTTTTCAGCCTCCTATTGTTGCCATGAAACTCTCTAACCATCCACCTAGCAAACCATTGATTGGCTATGTAAGCATCGCTCAGCCCCTCTTATAGCGTTGTTAGTTGCAGGTGAAGATTTGAAGATTCTTGCTTCATGATGAAGTTATTGTTGGGATATCACAATATATAATCTGTTTAACAAAATCATTTATATATTTGGCAATGGTTGGAAGGCTAAGCCTTTGCTTGGTGTTTTGTTCCACTCATGCCTCCCTAGGAACTGTATAAACCGGTGTTATGTTCCTTGATTTTGCGTCCCTAACACGGTTGGGGTTTATGGGCCCCCCTTGATAACCTGCTTAGCGCTAAAGCTTTTCCAGCAAGGCCCAACCTTGGTTTTACATTTGCCTAATAATTAAAACTTGCATAGGGAATTGCAAACCCTTTTCTTAATTAACAACCCGGGCCAATGCTCCACATGAGTGTTGGTCCAAACTGGGGGTCCTGTAGGGCCACCTTGGGGAAACCCGAGGGCTGGTAAAAACCTGTAGCATCGCCCATCCAGTCGTGGCCTGAGACGAGATACGCGCGGCTACTATCAGGGTGTCGGCACGCCGGGAGGTCTTGCTGGATTAGTTTTACCTTAGTCGGAATATCTTGAGCACGGGATTCCGAGAATACTCGGGTCTTCCCACCTTGGAGTTGCGACTCCGCAGATCATGAGCTTGTGATGGGCTAAGTTGGGACAGCCCTGCAGGGTTTTGATCTTTCGAAAGCCGTGCCCGCGGTTATGTGGCAGATGGGAATTTGTTAATATCCGGTTGTAGAAAACCTGACACTATGATCATAATACACTGCCAGCGTGAGTAACCGTGACGGTCGCTTTCCGAAGGGGTTCGGGAAGTGAACACGGTGGGCTTATGTTTGACGTGCTTAGTTAGGATCACTTCATGATCACTTTGACGATCGTTGGCACCTTCTCTTCTCGCTCTAAACACGTAAGCTAGTGCTAGTGCTGCTGCAACCTTGTTTTAAGCCTTTTCCACCCAAGGCTTTGATAGTATTGCTACCCGAGAATGGGATTGTTGAGTCCTTCGTGGCTCACAGATTCTACACAACACCAGATGCAGGTACCGTTGAGAACTACACAACTGGTGGTTCAGAGTTGTATTGGGAGTTCGATGAAGAATGTGGGCGATACTACGTGTCTTATCCAGAGGATCGGTAGGGCTCTTACTAGGATGATCGGGACCTTATGTTATTTATTTATGGTATCTTTCATTTGGATCTTCGTCCGTAGTCGGAATCTGATGTTATTTGGATGATGAATGTTTATGTAATGCATTGTGTGATGTGGCGATTGTAAGCCAACTACTCTTTTACAATTTCATCCCTCTTTTACATGAGTTGTGCAAACATACCATACTTGAGATCATTCTAGTATGAGATTATGCCTTTAAGTCGTGCCTCGACACGTACGAGGTATAGTCTCATACTAGGCATTACAAGTTGGTAATCAGAGCCTTCTCCGACTTAGGAGCCCCCACTGATTGATCGAATCGTTGACGGTTGAGTCTAGGCACACACATGAAAATGTTTTGAGTCCTATATATATATCGGAGAGTAGGATTTCTTTTACTCCTCATCCCTTTATCACTCTGGTGAGGACTCCTGACGATGTTCTATCTCTTCTACTCTCAAAAATTCACTAATTTTTTTTAGGATCCCGCGAGTATTATTTGGATTGTTCCGATGTCTTTGTGACGAGAACATTGTTCTCGATGCCTCCTGTCATTAAGGGGTTGTGGCAGTGTCCTGGGGAGTTGAGCTCCGAGGTGTTGTCGTCACAAATCTATCGCAGCAGTTCTGGAATACTTAAGATGGCCGACATCGAAAACTCTTCTATGTGGTTAGTGGTGAGATAACTCCGACATCACCCAGTACTTGGGAGGTAGTTCGGGAGTATTGCCACAGCTTGTATAGCGGATGCGTTTCGAAGGTCCGAGGTAAACGGTTTCCGAAAATGACTGGTTATGTGTTGAAGGATGGATACAGCTGGATGTAGGATTAGAGTTGAGTGTGCGGTGCTTCCCCTGTATCCCCAACACCCGATTGTATAACCGGAAACCTTCGGAAATTAATAGGTGGGTTCTTCTAGTAGCTCATAGGCATTCTTCCAACGAATGCATGATATGGAGTTCGGGGGTTCAACATTGAGTGAAGTGGTTTTATGGGCGTTGTTCCAGTCAGGAGTTGCATCTTAAAGGGTCCTTGGCTATGCTGATCCGGGGATTGCAAAACCCTTTTGTAACACGTTCCATGAGCTTTCAACACGAACATGTGGGACGGAACTTCTATCTTGTATTTGTTCTATCTGCCCCTTGTTGTTTTTATTTACCTTTTGTTCTCCCAAGTGGCTTCTCGACAAGTTGATGTACCATTAAGCTTTTGGAAATCATTCGTTCAATTTTCTGTTTGAATGATATTGTGAAGATTATGTTGCAACATATCTATCCTTTGTTTTTGTTTTGATTCCGGTATTCGAGTTGCTTCGATGTCAAGTGTTGATTCCATACCTTTCCTAATCGGTGTTCTCATATTTCTATGGGAGTGCTAATCCTTCTTGATCATCAAGATTGTTATGTTAAATTCTTTTCAACCGGCGTGCTTCGCTTCAAGTTAATCCAATCTCCTCATCATTTGCAAGATCAACTCTAAATCTTTTCTCAACGGTGTCGGTTTCATTCATCCCAAATTGCCTTTGTTTTTACCTCCCTCCCTCCCTTCTTATTCTCGGGGTCATAATTCTAAAATGAAATATCCATTTTATTATTGTGAGGTTTCTTCATTATTTTCGTTCAATTTCATTATCCGATGATTTCTCAGGAAGATGCTCAGGAACTTCAAGTTCATCATTCTTTTGTTCTCAAATTCTGTTGGTGGAAAATCCCCATGTGCATGTTTAGCAATTTTTCTAAGAAAACAACAATTTAAACATTTTTATGTTGTTACCATGATGCGGATGACATTCTCAAGTTTATGCAAATTTTAGTTAAAGGTTGACATAAGAGATATGAAGCATTTGTCACCGTGGTGGAAAGGGATGCCACGGCGACGATAACCGAAAATGATGCCGCAACAACATTTCGGTACCGGTAACTCGTTGAGAGACCGGTGCAAAAGAAAGGGTCGACGTGAGCGTGTCATGCAAGATGGTGGGTGCTCCCGGTTACCCGGTTCCAATGGGTTGGCGACATGGAAAAGAAGGACTTCGTGCAACAAAATATTCGAACACGGTGCAAACACACGGTTCATCTCATACAACACAAGCATGCATTCGTTCTCGAGTGTCGTCTCGGGGTTATACCTTCGAAGCGAGTGTTTTCAGAGCGGTTCAAGTCATCGGGGGAAGAGTGGTTCACGTGTCGTAGAGGAAGTAGTCGTTCACGGGGTCGTCGTGGAAAGTAGTTGTTCTCGCGACGGTAGTCGACGTAGTTGTACTATCGGTCCTCGACGGCGGTCGTGGTACACGTTACGTAGCCATACACATCGGCGGTAGTTGGACTCATCGTGGAAGTAGTGGTTCATGCCATGGTAGTGGAACTTGACGTATCTCCATGGGTCTTCTGTAATGACCCGGATTTGGCAAAATCCAAGTCTCTGTGCTTACTGTGCTATCCCTGGATCGTAGCTAGCACACACAGTAACAAGAATGAATATCATTAAAACATACATCATTTTACTACAACGGTAGATTCAGAATTAAGCAAATACATACCATAGGCATAGCTCAATGCCGGCACATCATACAGCGGAATAATATGTAGTCGCTAAGTTAGGGCTCCATGAACGCCACTGGGCTCGTTGAGTGTAGACCATAACCCTATTGTCTATCTGACAAGATCTGCACATGACAGGTGCAGATGAGTACGTGGAATGTACTCGCAAGTTGCAAAGAAAAGTTTAACAGAATATGTATATATGCAGGGTAAATATTGGTGGAGGTTTCCTTTGCATAAAGCCAATTTTGTCCTATACTAAATTTTGCAAACTTCTTTTGAAATAAAATAATTTTTAGTATAAAAGGTTGGAGTGAGACTTTGGATATACTCACCAAAGTTCATTCTCCGATTTTAGTAAAACATTTATATAGTTGAAGTGAAACACAATCACTGTGCTCAATCTTCAACCACAACCCTTAAAACAGATGTTTAGAAAAGAGAGGGGAGATTCTTCTTCAGTCCAAGTCTTCAGTTGCTCAAATTGCCCGTAACCGGGGGCACGGCTAATCGATTAGGTTTAACCCTCTGCAGAGGTCGTACACGTTCCCCACATGACACAACCAACCCCGTTTACCATTACACACTTGGGTGTATGACTAGGAGAAGATTGTGACAAAGCCTTTCCGTAACAGCCCCCTATACCTGACCAAGCCGCCCGCAACTTAGGCAATGAAAGCCCCTCTCCGATGGCGGTCCTGAGGTAAGGGTTTCCCGTTAGTACTAAGCTAAGCCAGAGCCCATAGTAGCATGTGGCTGTACTGGAAGCTACATAAAACTGTACTTGGAAGATCTCGGTCCCCTGGACGGCAGTCCCCACCAAAAACCTGTGTGCAAGACACCAGTCGGGCGCATTCACTGCAAGACCCCGATGGGCGCAATCACTTGTAGACGCTCCCGTCAATACCATTCCGCCCGGAGAGTAGAAATAAAATAATTTTTTTTTGTTGTTTTCAAAAAGTTTTCACAACACGTTGCCCCAAAGAGGGCAAGTTTATTCTTTTAAAACTTGTTTAATTCCCATCCTTTTTTTTTCTTTAAAAGCATGGCTAAGCAAGTTCCTAGGGCTTTAGCTAGCAATAGTGTTTTGCAAAAAAAAAATTTGTAAAACATGCATAGTAGTAAATATAAATAGATCATGCATATTTCAAAATCATAGGACAAAGTATGATCAATTTGCAACTTGCCTTTGGATTCTCGGTAACACAGTTCTACCTCCGCGTAGAATTCGCCGTCGCACTCGTCGCAATCTAATGCCATAAAGTTACTTAAGTAAGACACTCCACACATCAAGCATCCATATAAAAAGTGCTCAAGCAAAACCATCCAACACACAAGTCATGCCAAACAACCCTAGCAAGAATATCCATATGATTCGAATTTACGCAATTTGTTCGGTTCTTGCGAATGGAATATAGTTCATGTTAGTAAAATAATTAATAATTTCTAACTCTAAATTTTTATGATGACTACAACTAACCAGAGAAGTTTTCTATGGATCAATCTAATGATTTAAACAATGAAACAAATTTTAGTTTCACAAGTTTATTAATGGATGATCAAGAAGGTCAAAATTAAGGTATTGTGTTAAAACAGTAATTAAACCTTACTGAAAAATTATTCTTTGAGTCCTAGCAGATTGGTATGGTTCCAAGGACCAATTTTCATATGTAAAATATTTTCATATCAATTACAGATTAAAAGATATAGTAAAAATACTCAAATTCTCATTTAAATCAAAACTAAATTTTAATCTGCGTAAAAGTGAGATTTCAAAATTTTAAAATAAACTAGAGGTCCGCAGCTACCCAGGGATATCTTATTTGTCAAATTTGGATAAGTAGATCAAAAGATATGAATTTCTGAAGATTTGGGCATTTGTGTGGAAATCAATTACGGGATTTGCTATAAGCTGCCACGTGTCGCGCTGCTATAGGAGGACACCCCTTCGTTTTTGTTTTACAGAAAAAGAGGGCTGGCCTCACCGGAGGTTCGCCGGAGCTTCGCCGGAGTTGGAGATGATGGTCTCTGGCGTCAACTAATGGTGGAACGGTGTAGAGGTCGATGAGACGGTCGAGAAGGACACAGGTAGGTGCTCGTCTCCTTCCTCGAGTGTCGTGGAGATACCGCCGGAGTTGCATGGAGCTCCGGTTAGTTGCGTTCTTCGCGGAGGTCGTGCTCCGGCTTGGTGCTTGCGGAAAAAAAATTGTCAGGGAGATCCGTACGTGAAAGACTCGTCCAGGTAAGGAGTTTGAGAGCAAGGGTCTCACCGGAGAGGTCGTGAGCTTCAATGGAAGAAGACGGCGGCCTCTACTCCGACGAGCAATTGCTCGGGAACCGTAGGGCGTTGGAGAGGGGTTCTTGGATGGGAAAGTGAGTGGCTGCGGGGCACTCCTCGGGGTACCTTTTATAGGTGCAGGGAAGGTCGGAATCGAGAGGTTTCATGAGTGTTAATGGCGGCAGTAAAAGCAGCAGTTTCCTCGAGTTCTAATGGCCATTAGGGGGTGCCTTAAGGCGTACTACTGAAGGGGACGGGTCGTGGGAGGTGAGGGGAACCAATTCTGGGGGTTAATGGGTTGGGAGACGGAGAGGAGGGGAGGGATCGAGGTACAGGCGTCATGGCTGAATCTCTGCGTTCATGTTTCTGTAACGAACAATGGGAGGAGGAAGATGACCATCGGTTGGGCTGAAAGGATATGGGCCTTAGTGAAAACTAAACAGCCCAGTAGGAAAAACTAAGGGAAAAGACTAAGGAAGAGAAAAAAAAATAGAAAGAGAGTTGGGCTGTCTACTGTTGGGCAATAGAGACAAAGAAGGCTTAGCCCAACAAGCTTAGGCAAGAAAAATAATAATAATTAATTACATATTTAAATGTGTGGTATTATTATTACAGTTATTAAATAGAAAATAAATGTTCACATTGACCTAAGTATTATTTAGAGTCCAACAAAAATAGTTTCAGAATTTAATAAAGTAATTTTATTCTTGTGTACAAACTACTATTAATGCTTTATGGACATAATTGATTTACTCAAAAGTCAATGTTCAGTTTTGCAAATTCACAAAAAGATAATTGTGCAGTATTAAATATTTCCATTTTTTTTGGAGAAGTCACATTATCTCCTCTCATTAAATTTATTTGTTAATTTGGAAATATCGAATGACATTGAAACTCCAAATATGATCCAATCCAAATGAAAAAATATCAAAGAACATCACATAAAATATTCTTCCACCACATTTTGAGAAAGTCATTTTATTCTCACTCCATTTTATTTGTGGTTTCAAAAATATTTCATAGGAGTCCAAAACAAGGAAATCCAATTTGATTTTTTTTTAACAAGTCACAATTTTTTTTTACTTGACAATCACAATGACTCACTCAATAATAACTTTTTATTAACATTCCAAAATTTAGAAAATTTTGGGATGTTACAAACTACCACCCTTAAAAGAAATCTCGTCCTCGAGATTTGTGGAGGCTAGCAAGAAATAGGTTATAGTTTCGGTCTCTTGGGTTACTTCCCCAGGGTTGGCATAACATCATCTCGCTTGTGGTTTATCCTTCACATCTCGTCTAAGGGTGTCTTCCGCTGGTACGATTCCTTATGCGTGTGTTTCTTTGGCTTATACTTGCACACCATCTCTGAGTCTTAACCATGTTGGGGCTTGTTAACAAATATCCTTTCAGGGTGTCAGAAGCTACCACCCTTAAAAACAAACTTGCGGGGGATTCCACAATTTCTTCATTCCATGATGGTTCTTCATCGAGCTCTTGTGATTTAGAACTGGGCTTTTCCTAAAAATAAAAGTCTTTCACAAAATCCATAAATTCCAGAACTACCTATCGAGACTCTCATGGTGGTCGATAGCTTCTCATGGAACTCCTTGAAGATCTTCACGTTCTTCCTCACTATTCTTTCTTACGTTAGGCATGACTGCCTATCTATAAGGATAATACGTCTTACCATTCTAGGGTTTTAGGCTTGTCGCATCGACACTCAACTAGGTTCTCAGGTCTCTCCGACTTACCCATCAAACATATGAAAGTAAATAATAAGAGTCTCCGGTATGGTGATCAATCCATCCCGTACTCAAATCATTACCCCATATGTAGATTGGTGAATCGCGTGTTCTATCACTCGGTCATTCTCACTCCTCTTTAAGAGGTCTTCACCTGCAAAGCTAATAGAACGTCTTTGGGTGGCGTTAATCCTACTCAAGTCACGGTAAAACTTGCAGCCGTAAATAACGGAATTTTCCTTGCATCTTCACTTGTTTTCTTCGGATGTCATCTGACAAGACGAGATTGAAATAGAGATTCTTGAATTGTTCCCATAGAATTGCCTTTGGGATTCATTGATGGAAATTTACATCTTCAGCCAAGTATCAACCTCTTGAATGAAATAGCATGAAGCATATTTCACCTTCTTCTTGGGTTTTACCTTGGCATCTTCCACTCTTCTATTTCTGAACGGGTCACCAGTCCCATCAAAATAACTCCATCGGTCTATGGGTTTTAAGGTTTGGTCAGGGAAGAGATAGAGTTTTGGATAGTAAGGAGAAGGAATATACATGCAATCACTCATTGAAGAACTCGTATCTCATCGTTTTCTAACGATTATAATAGGCTCGTTTACTACGATTTCGTCACGAAGTCTTCGATCCTTCACTTCTTGAAAGTCTTCGGTGCCTAACGCTTCACCCGCATGAGGTCTTCTGTTAATCCTCCTTAACTTGCACCTCTCAAGGTTGAATAAGTAATACAAAACTACGGAGGTCGTATCCTAATAATGAAAGTTTTTTTTTCTAATCATACAACTCAAATGAAAAAAAAAACAAATCAAATCAATGGCGAAGAATTCCAACAAACTCCAAATTTCACTCATAGATTTCATTCAAACAATTCCTATGGTACCCTCATCCACATGATTTCTCATGGTCGGGCACACTACTCGCACTCTTTCGTTTATTTCACAACTCTCATGGTGGGCATGGATACTATTTGAATCGTGTGGAATATTCCATGACAGTGATAATCTTCAACTTCTTCATAGCCATCTTAGTCTTGAGTGTCTTTGGTTGTTCTTTACCAAGGTCACTGGAGTTTGGAAGGTTGGTCATCTAAGTTTTTGAAAGCAGAAGAGAACTTAGTAAAGAAAAGAAGAGGATACGAGAAAGCTATTATTACTACTAGAAATTTAAGTTGTTCCGGTCAAGGTCTTCCTATTTCTAAGCCATTTTCTAGGGTCACGTCCTACAGTCAACGTATGCTCTGATACCATTTTGTAACGACCAGGATTTGGCAAAATCCAAGTCTCTGTGCTTACTGTGCTATCCCTGGATCGTAGCTAGCACACACAGTAACAAGAATGAATATCATTAAAACATACATCATTTTACTACAATGGTAGATCCAGAATTAAGCAAATACATACCATAGGCATAGCTCAATGCCGGCACATCATACAGCGGAATAATATGTAGTCGCTAAGTTAGGGCTCCATGAACGCCACTGGGCTCGTTGAGTGTAGACCATAACCCTATTGTCTATCTGACAAGATCTGCACATGACAGGTGCAGATGAGTACGTGGAATGTACTCGCAAGTTGCAAAGAAAAGTTTAACAGAATATGTATATATGCAGGGTAAATATTGGTGGAGGTTTCCTTTGCATAAAGCCAATTTTGTCCTATACTAAATTTTGCAAACTTCTATTGAAATAAAATAATTTTTAGTATAAAAGGTTGGAGTGAGACTTTGGATATACTCACCAAAGTTCATTCTCTGATTTTAGTAAAACATTTATATAGTTGAAGTGAAACACAATCACTGTGCTCAATCCTCAACCACAACCCTTAAAACAGATGTTTAGAAAAGAGAGGGGAGATTCTTCTTCAGTCCAAGTCTTCAGTTGCTCAAATTGCCCGTAACCGGGGGCACGGCTAATCGATTAGGTTTAACCCTCTGCAGAGGTCGTACACGTTCCCCACATGACACAACCAACCCCGTTTACCATTACACACTTGGGTGTATGACTAGGAGAAGATTGTGACAAAGCCTTTCCGTAACAGCCCCCTATACCTGACCAAGCCGCCCGCAACTTAGGCAATGAAAGCCCCTCTCCGATGGAGGTCCTGAGGTAAGGGTTTCCCGTTAGTACTAAGCTAAGCCAGAGCCCATAGTAGCATGTGGCTGTACTGGAAGCTACATAAAACTGTACTTGGAAGATCTCGGTCCCCTGGACGGCAGTCCCCACCAAAAACCTGTGTGCAAGACCCCAGTCGGGCGCATTCACTGCAAGACCCCGATGGGCGCAATCACTTGTAGACGCTCCCGTCAATACCATTCCGCCCAGAGAGTATAAATAAAATAATTTTTTTTTGTTGTTTTCAAAAAGTTTTCACAACACGTTGCCCCAAAGAGGGCAAGTTTATTCTTTTAAAACTTGTTTGATTCCCATCCTTTTTTTTTCTTTGCAAGCATGGCTAAGAAAGTTCCTAGGGCTTTAGCTAGCAATAGTGTTTTGCAAAAAAAAAAAATTGTAAAACATGCATAGTAGTAAATATAAATAGATCATGCATATTTCAAAATCATAGGACAAAGTATGATCAATTTGCAACTTGCCTTTGGATTCTCGGTAACACAGTTCTACCTCCGCGTAGAATTCGCCGTCGCACTCGTCGCAATCTAATGCCATAAAGTTACTTAAGTAAGACACTCCACACATCAAGCATCCATATAAAAAGTGCTCAAGCAAAACCATCCAACACACAAGTCATGCCAAACAACCCTAGCAAGAATATCCATATGATTCGAATTTACGCAATTTGTTCGGTTCTTGCGAATGGAATATAGTTCATGTTAGTAAAATAATTAATAATTTCTAACTCTAAATTTTTATGATGACTACAACTAACCAGAGAAGTTTTCTATGGATCAATCTAATGATTTAAACAATGAAACAAATTTTAGTTTCACAAGTTTATTAATGGATGATCAAGAAGGTCAAAATTAAGGTATTGTGTTAAAACAGTAATTAAACCTTACTGAAAAATTATTCTTTGAGTCCTAGCAGATTGGTATGGTTCCAAGGACCAATTTTCATATGTAAAATATTTTCATATCAATTACAGATTAAAAGATATAGTAAAAATACTCAAATTCTCATTTAAATCAAAACTAAATTTTAATCTGCGTAAAAGTGAGATTTCAAAATTTTAAAATAAACTAGAGGTCCGCAGCTACCCAGGGATATCTTATTTGTCAAATTTGGATAAGTAGATCAAAAGATATGAATTTCTGAAGATTTGGGCATTTGTGTGGAAATCAATTACGGGATTTGCTATAAGCTGCCACGTGTCGCGCTGCTATAGGAGGACACCCCTTCGTTTTTGTTTTACAGAAAAAGAGGGCTGGCCTCACCGGAGGTTCGCCGGAGCTTCGCCGGAGTTGGAGATGATGGTCTCTGGCGTCAACTAATGGTGGAACGGTGTAGAGGTCGATGAGACGGTCGAGAAGGACACAGGTAGGTGCTCGTCTCCTTCCTCGAGTGTCGTGGAGATACCGCCGGAGTTGCATGGAGCTCCGGTTAGTTGCGTTCTTCGCGGAGGTCGTGCTCCGGCTTGGTGCTTGCGGAAAAAAAATTGTCAGGGAGATCCGTACGTGAAAGACTCGTCCAGGTAAGGAGTTTGAGAGCAAGGGTCTCACCGGAGAGGTCGTGAGCTTCAATGGAAGAAGACGGCGGCCTCTACTCCGACGAGCAATTGCTCGGGAACCGTAGGGCGTTGGAGAGGGGTTCTTGGATGGGAAAGTGAGTGGCTGCGGGGCACTCCTCGGGGTACCTTTTATAGGTGCAGGGAAGGTCGGAATCGAGAGGTTTCATGAGTGTTAATGGCGGCAGTAAAAGCAGCAGTTTCCTCGAGTTCTAATGGCCATTAGGGGGTGCCTTAAGGCGTACTACTGAAGGGGACGGGTCGTGGGAGGTGAGGGGAACCAATTCTGGGGGTTAATGGGTTGGGAGACGGAGAGAAGGGGAGGGATCGAGGTACAGGCGTCATGGCTGAATCTCTGCGTTCATGTTTCTGTAACGAACGATGGGAGGAGGAAGATGACCATCGGTTGGGCTGAAAGGATATGGGCCTTAGTGAAAACTAAACAGCCCAGTAGGAAAAACTAAGGGAAAAGACTAAGGAAGAGAAAAAAAAATAGAAAGAGAGTTGGGCTGTCTACTGTTGGGCAATAGAGACAAAGAAGGCTTAGCCCAACAAGCTTAGGCAAGAAAAATAATAATAATTAATTACATATTTAAATGTGTGGTATTATTATTACAGTTATTAAATAGAAAATAAATGTTCACATTGACCTAAGTATTATTTAGAGTCCAACAAAAATAGTTTCAGAATTTAATAAAGTAATTTTATTCTTGTGTACAAACTACTATTAATGCTTTATGGACATAATTGATTTACTCAAAAGTCAATGTTCAGTTTTGCAAATTCACAAAAAGATAATTGTGCAGTATTAAATATTTCCATTTTTTTTGGAGAAGTCACATTATCTCCTCTCATTAAATTTATTTGTTAATTTGGAAATATCGAATGACATTGAAACTCCAAATATGATCCAATCCAAATGAAAAAATATCAAAGAACATCACATAAAATATTCTTCCACCACATTTTGAGAAAGTCATTTTATTCTCACTCCATTTTATTTGTGGTTTCAAAAATATTTCATAGGAGTCCAAAACAAGGAAATCCAATTTGATTTTTTTTAACAAGTCACAATTTTTTTTACTTGACAATCACAATGACTCACTCAATAATAACTTTTTATTAACATTCCAAAATTTAGAAAATTTTGGGATGTTACATCTTCGAGGGTCGACGGTAGTGGTACAATCATTGTTGTGGTACTTGCATCTCATCGTGTAGTCATTTGTTGTAGTCGGACTTGGCGGTCTTGGAATTCCATGAAGGGGTCTTCGGACTTGGCCGCGGCACACGACAGAAGACAAAAGTGCTCGGCCGGTTGGTGTGCAACAAGAGATGGGATTCGGGCACTTCTCTGGTCTCGGCAAGACAAAGGCAGCAGGAGTTTCGAGGATGGATGGTTCTGGCCGGAGACGAGGCCATGACGCGGCGACCTCCAGCAGCAGAAGGTGGCAAGGTCGACTTGGCGGCGTCGGCTTGAAGGCGAGCGACAGCTCGACCGTAGGGGACTCGGCGACTTGCGCGAGGTCGAGCCCGCTCCCGAGCAGAACAAGGAGTGGGCGGTGGAGGTTGCTGTTGGAAATATGCCCTAGAGGCAATAATAAAAGTATTACTATTATATTTCCTTGTTCATGATAATTGTCTGTTATTCATGCTTGAATTGTATTGTACGGAAACAGCGATACATGTGTGAATATATAGACCACAATGAGTCCCTGGTAGGCCTCTAGTTACCAGCTCGTTGATCAACAGATGGTCACGGTTTCCTGGCCATGGACATAGGATGTCAGTGATAACGGGATCACATCATTAGGAGAATGATGTGATGGACAAGACCCAATCCTAAGCATAGCACAAGATCGTATAGTTCGTAATGCATAAGCTTTTCGGTGTCAAGTATTTATTCCTTAGACCATGAGGTTGTACAACTCCCGGATGCCGTAGGAATACTTTGGGTGTGCCAAACGTCACAACGTAACTGGGTGGCCATAAAGGTACGCATCGGGTATCTTCGAAAGTGTATGTTGAGTTGGTACGAACCGAGACTCGGATATTGTCACTACGTATGACGGAGAGGTACCTCTGGGCCCACTCGGTAAGACATCATCATAATGAGCTCAAGGTGACTAAGGAGTTAGTCACGGGATGATGGATTACGGATCGAGTAAAGAGACTTGCCATGACGAGATTGAACAAGGTATCGGGAATACCGACGATCGAATCTCGGGCAAGTACCGTACCGATGGACAAAGGGAATAACATACGGGATTGAGTGAATCCTTGACACGGTGGTTCATCCGATGAAGATCATCGAGGAACACGTGGGAACCAACATGGGTATCCAGATCCCGCTGTTGGTTATTGACCGGAGAGTGGTCTCGGTCATGTCTACGTGTCTCCCGAACCCGTAGGGTCTACACACTTAAGGTTCGGTAACGCTAGGGTCGTAGAGATACATGCACGTGGAAACCCGAAAGTTGTTCGGAGTCCCGGATGAGATCCCGGACGTCACGAGGAGTTCCGGAATGGTCCGGAGGTAAAGATTGATATATAGGAAGTCAGGTTTTGTCCATCGGGTGATCTCCGGGGGTCACCGGGAGTGTCCCGGGACCACCGGAGGGGCCCCGGGGCTCCATCGGGTGGGGCCACCCATCCCGGTGGGGCCCCTAGGCCGCAAAGGGGAAGTGGCCAGCCCTAATGGGCTGGCGCACCACATGGGCCCTCCTCCCCATGCGCCTAGGGTTGAAACCCTAAGGGGGAGGGGGCGCCACTTGCCTTGGGGGGCAAGGATTCCCCCCCTGGCCGCCGCCCCACCTTGCAGATGCCATCTGCAGGGCCGGCGCACCCCCCTGGCCCCCTATATATATATGTGGGGGGGAGAGGGCAGCCCCACCCTTGCCCTGGCGCTTCTCCCCCTCCCGTCACACC
The DNA here is from genome assembly GCA_902687465.1 of Secale cereale. Lineage (NCBI taxonomy): Eukaryota > Viridiplantae > Streptophyta > Magnoliopsida > Poales > Poaceae > Secale > Secale cereale. The sequence goes on from LR738712.1 coordinate 601,579,291, forward strand.
TCCGTCTCCTTAACGCAGGGCGCCCGGCGAAGCCCTGCAGGAAACTCCACTGCATCCACCACCACGCCGTTGTGCTGCTGGATCTCCGACGACCTCTTCTCCCCCCCTTGCTGGATCAAGAAGGAGGTGACGTTGCTGTACCGGACGTGTGTTGAGCGCGGAGGTGCCGTCCGTTCGGTGCTAGATCATCGGTGACGAAGAACGCGAAGAGTACGACTACTTCATCCACGCTTCTTCGAAAGCTTCCGCACGCGATCTACATAACGGTATGTAGATGCACTCTTATTTGCTCGTTGCTAGATGTCTCCTTAGTTGGATCTTGGTGAAAACGTAGAAATTTTTTGAATTCTGCTACGTTCCCCAACAGTGGCATCTGAGCTAGGTCTTATGCGTAGCATCTTGCACGGGTAGAACACAAAACAGTTGTGGGTGTTTGAGTTTGTTCAACTTTCTTGCCGTTACTAGTCAATCTTGATTCGGCGGTATTGTGGGATGAAGCGGCCCGGACCGACTTTACACGTATGCTTACGTGAGACTGGTTCCACCGACAGACATGCACTAGTTGCATAAGGTGGCTGGTGGGTGTCTGTCTCTCCTACTTTAGTCGGATCGGATTCGATGAACAGGGTCCTTATGAAGGGTAAATAGAAATTGACAAATCACGTTGTGGTTTTGGCGTAGGTAAGAAACGTTCTTGCTAGAAAACCTATAGAAGCCACGTAAAACTTGCAACAACAATTAGAGGACGTCTAACTTGTTTTTGCAGCATGTGCTATGTGATGTGGTATGGCCAAAATGAAGATGTGATGAATGATATATGTGATGTATGAGATTGATCATGTTCTTGTAATAGGGAATCACGACTTGCATGTCGATGAACTTGACAACCGGCAGGAGCCATAGGAGTTGTCTTAATTATTGTATGACCTGCATGTCACTGAATAACGCCATGTAATTACTTTACTTCATTGCCAAATGTTAGCTATAGTAGTAGAAGTAATAGTTGGCGTGACGACTTCTTCAAGACACGATGATGAAGATCATGATGATGAAGATCATGGTGTCGAGCCGGTGACAAGATGATCATGGTGCCCCGAAGATAGAGATCCAAGGAGCAAGATGATATTGGCCATATCATGTCACTTTAATTGATTGCATGTGATGTTTATCATGTTTATACATCTTGTTTACTTAGAACGACTGTAGTAAATAAGATGATCTCTCACTAAAAATTTCAAGAATTGTGTTCCCCCTAACTGTGCACCGCTGCTAAAGTTCGTTGCTCCGAAGCACCACGTGATGATCGGGTGTGATAGGTTCTAACGTTCGCATACAACGGGTGTAAGCCAGATTTACACACGCGATACACTTAGGGTTCACTTGACGAGCCTAGCATGTACAGACATGGCCTCGGAACACGGAAGACCAAAAGGTCGAATACGAGTCGTATAGAAGATACGATCAACATGATGATGTTCACCGTTGATGACTAGTCCGTCTCACGTGATGATCGGACACGGGCTAGTCGATTCGGATCGTGTATCACTTAGATGACTAGAGAGATGTCATTCTGAGTGGGAGTTCATTAAAATTTGATTAATATGAACTTAATTATCATGAACTTAGTCTAAATTCTTTACAATATCTCTTGTAGATCAAATGGCCCACGCTCAAGTTTCCCTCAACTTCAACGCGTTCCTAGAGAAAACCAAGCTGAAAGACGATGGTAGCAACTATACGGATTGGGTCCGTAACCTGAGGATTATCCTCATAGCTGCCAAGAGATCATATGTCCTTGAAGCACCGCTAGGTGATGCACCTGCTCCCGATGCGGCCCAAGACGTTTTGAACGTCTGGCAGTCGCGTAGTGATGATTACTGCCTGGTTCAGTGCGGCATGCTTTACAGCTTAGAGTCGGGGCTCCAAAAACGTTTTGAGAACCACGGAGCATATGAGATGTTCGAAGAGCTGAAAATGGTTTTCCAAGCTCATGCCCGAGTCTAGAGATATGATGTCTCCGACGCATTCTACAGCTGTAAGATGGAGGAGAATAGTTCTGTCAGTGAGCACATCCTCAAGATTTCTGGATTACACAACCGCTTGTCTCAGCTGGGAATGAATCTCCCGGATGAAGCGGTCGTTGACAGAATCCTCCAGTCGCTCCCACCAAGCTTCAAGAGCTTCGTGTTAAACTTCAATATGCAGGGGATGGAGAAGTCCATTCCCGAGGTGTATTCGATGCTGAAATCAGCGGAGGTGGACATCAAGAAAGAACATCAAGTGTTGATGGTCAATAAAACCACTAAGTTCAAGAAAGGCAAGGGTAAGAAGAACTTCAAGAAGGACGGCAAGGGAGTTGCCGCGCCCGGTAAGCCTGTTGCCGGGAAGAAGCCAAAGTATGGACCCAAGCCTGAGATAGAGTGCTTTTATTGCAAGGGAACGGGTCACTGGAAGCGGAACTGCCCCAAATACTTAGCAGACAAGAAGGCCGGGAACGTCAAAGGTATATTTGATATACTTGTTATTTATGTGTACCTTACCAGCGCTCGTAGTAGCTCCTGGGTATTTGATACCGGTGCAGTTGCTCATATTTGTAACTCTAAGCAGGAGCTGCGGAATAAGCGGAGACTGGCGAAGGATGAGGTGACGATGCACGTCGGGAATGGTTCCAAGGTCGATGTGATCGCCGTCGGCACGCTACCTCTACATCTACCCTCGGGATTAGTTTTAAACCTTAATAATTGTTATTTAGTACCAGCTTTGAGCATGAACATTGTATCTGGATCTCGTCTTATGCGAGATGGCTACTCTTTCAAATCGGAGAATAATGGTTGTTCTATTTACTTGAGAGATATGTTTTATGGTCATGCCCCGCTGGTCAATGGTTTATTTTTGATGAATCTCGAACGTAATGATACACATATTCATAGTGTAGATGCCAAAAGATGTAAAGTTGATAATGATAGTCCCACATACTTGTGGCATTGCCGCCTTGGTCATATTGGTGTCAAACGTATGAAGAAGCTCCATTCAGATGGACTTCTAGAGTCTCTTGATTATGAATCATTTGACACGTGCGAACCATGCCTCTTGGGCAAGATGACCAAGACTCCGTTCTCCGGAACAATGGAGCGAGCAACCAACTTGTTGGAAATCATACATACCGATGTGTGCGGTCCAATGAGTGTTGAGGCTCGCGGAGGCTATCGTTATGTTCTCACCCTCACAGATGACTTGAGTAGATACGGGTATATCTATTTGATGAAACACAAGTCTAAGACCTTTGAAAGGTTCAAGGAATTTCAGAATGAGGTTGAGAATCAACGTGACAGAAAAATAAAGTTCTTACGATCAGATCGTGGGGGTGAATATTTAAGTCATGAATTTGGCACACACCTTAGGAGCTGTGGAATTGTTTCACAATTCACACCGCCCGGAACACCTCAACGTAACGGTGTGTCCGAATGACGAAATCGTACTCTGTTGGACATGGTGCGATCTATGATGTCCCTCACCGATTTACCGCTATCTTTTTGGGGTTATGCTTTAGAGACTGCCGCATTCACTTTAAATAGGGCTCCGTCGAAATCCGTTGAGACGACTCCGTATGAACTTTGGTTTGGCAAGAAACCGAAGCTGTCGTTTCTAAAAGTTTGGGGTTGCGATGCTTATGTCAAGAAACTTCAACCTGAAAAGCTCGAACCCAAATCGGAAAAATGCGTCTTCATAGGATACCCAAAGGAAACGATTGGGTACACCTTCTACCACAGATCCGAAGGCAAAGTCTTTGTTGCCAAGAATGGATGCTTTCTGGAGAAAGAGTTTCTCTCGAAAGAAGTGAGTGGGAGGAAAGTAGAACTTGATGAGGTGACAGTCACCCCTCCTGAAAGTAGCGCAGCGCAGGAAATCGTTCCTGAGGTGCCTGCACCGACAAGGGAGGAAGTTGATGATAATGATCATGAAGAAACAGATCAAGTTACTACTGAACTTCGAAGGTTCACGAGGGCACGTTCTGCACCAGAGTGGTACGGCAACCCTGTCCTGGAAATCATGTTGTTAGACAACGGTGAACCTTCGAACTATGAAGAAGCGATGGCGGGCCCGGATTCCAATAAATGGCTTGGAGCCATGAAATCCGAGATAGAATCCATGTATGAAAACAAAGTATGGACTTTGGTGGACTTGCCTGATGATAGGCACGCCATAGAAAACAAATGGATATTTAAGAAGAAGACAGACGCGGATGGTAATGTGACCATCTATAAGGCTCGGCTTGTCGCTAAGGGTTATCGACAAGTTCAAGGGATTGGCTACGATGAGACTTTCTCTCCCGTAGCGATGCTGAAGTCGGTCAGAATCATGTTAGCTATTGCCGCATTCTATGATTATGAGATATGGCAAATGGACGTCAAAACAACATTCCTGAATGGCTTCCTCAAGGAAGAGTTGTATATGATGCAGCCGGAAGGTTTTGTCGATCCAGAGAACGCTAACAAGGTATGCAAGCTCCAGCGCTCGATTTACGGGCTGGTGCAAGCATCTCGGAGTTGGAATATTCGCTTTAATGATGTGATCAAAGCGTTTGGCTTTATATAGACTTATGGAGAAGCCTGTATCTACAAGAAAGTGAGTGGGAGCTCTATGGCATTTCTCATATTATATGTGGATGACATATTGCTGATGGGAAATGATATAGAATTCTTGGAAAATGTAAAGGCCTACTTGAATAAAAGTTTTTCAATGAAGGACCTTGGAGAAGCTGCTTACATATTAGGCATCAAAATCAATAGAGATAGATCAAGACGCCTCATTGGTCTTTCACAAAGTACATACATTGACAAGATATTGAAAAGGTTCAATATGGATCAGTCCAAGAAGGGATTCTTGCCTGTTTTGCAAGGTATGAGATTGAGCAAGGCTCAGTCGCCGACCACGGCAGAAGATAGAGAAAATATGAGTGTCATTCCCTATGCCTCGGCCATAGGTTCTATCATGTATGCCATGCTGTGTACCAGACCTGATGTGAACCTTGCCATAAGTTTGGTAGGGAGGTACCAAAGTGATCCCTGTTCGGAACACTGGACAACGGTCAAGAACATCCTGAAGTACCTGAAAAGGACTAAGGATATGTTTCTCGTTTATGGAGGTGACGAAGAGCTCGTCGCAAAGGGTTACGTCGATATTAGCTTCGACACAGATCTGGATGACTCTAAGTCTCAAACCGGATACGTGTATATTTTGAATGGTGGGGCAGTCAGCTAGTGCAGTTGCAAGCAAAGCGTCGTGGCGGCATCTACATGTGAAGCGGAGTACATAGCTGCTTCCGAAGCAGCGCAGGAAGGAGTCTGGATGAAGGAGTTCATCACCGACCTAGGAGTCATTCCAAGCGCGTCAAGCCCGATGACTCTCTTCTGTGACAACACTGGTGCTATTGCTATTACCAAGGAGCCCAGGTTTCACAAGAAGACCAAGCACATCAAGCGCCGTTTCAACTCCATCCGGAATTATGTTCAGGATGGAGACATAGATATTTGTAAAGTGCATACGGATCTGAATGTTGCAGACCCGTTGACTAAACCTCTTCCACGGGCAAAACATGATCAACACCAGAACTCTATGGGTGTTCGACTCATCACAATGTAACTAGATTATTGACTCTAGTGCAAGTGGGAGACTGTTGGAAATATGCCCTAGAGGCAATAATAAAAGTATTATTATTATATTTCCTTGTTCATGATAATTGTCTGTTATTCATGCTTGAATTGTATTGTACGGAAACAACGATACATGTGTGAATATATAGACCACAATGAGTCCCTGGTAGGCCTCTAGTTACCAGCTCGTTGATCAACAGATGGTCACGGTTTCCTGACCATGGACATAGGATGTCAGTGATAACGCGATCACATCATTAGGAGAATGATGTGATGGACAAGACCAAATCCTGAGCATAGCACAAGATCGTATAGTTCGTAATGCATAAGCTTTTCGGTGTCAAGTATTTATTCCTTAGACCATGAGGTTGTACAACTCCCGGATGCCGTAGGAATACTTTGGGTGTGCCAAACGTCACAACGTAACTGGGTGGCCATAAAGGTACGCATCGGGTATCTCCGAAAGTGTCTATTGAGTTGGTACGAACCGAGACTGGGATATTGTCACTCCGTATGACGGAGAGGTACCTCTGGGCCACTCGGTAAGACATCATCATAATGAGCTCAAGGTGACTAAGGAGTTAGTCACGGGATGATGGATTACTGATCGAGTAAAGAGACTTGCCATGACGAGATTGAACAAGGTATCGGGAATACCGACGATCGAATCTCGGGCAAGTACCGTACCGATGGACAAAGGGAATAACATACGGGATTGAGTGAATCCTTGACACGGTGGTTCATCCGATGAAGATCATCGAGGAACACGTGGGAACCAACATGGATATCCAGATCCCGTTGTTGGTTATTGACCGGAGAGTGGTCTCGGTCATGTCTACGTGTCTCCCGAACCCGTAGGGTCTACACACTTAAGGTTCGGTAACGCTAGGGTCGTAGAGATACATGCACGTGGAAACCCGAAAGTTGTTCGGAGTCCCATATGAGATCCCGGACATCACGAGAAGTTCCGGAATGGTCCGGAGGTAAAGATTGATATATAGGAAGTCAGGTTTTGGCCATCGGGTGATCTCCGGGGGTCATCGGGAGTGTCCCGGGACCACCGGAGGGGCCCCGGGGGTCCACCGGGTGGGGCCACCCATCCCGGTGGGGCCCCTAGGCCGCAAAGGGGAAGTGGCCAGCCCTAATGGGCTGGCGCACCACATGGGCCCTCCTCCCCATGCGCCTAGGGTTGAAACCCTAAGGGGGAGGGGGCGCCACTTGCCTTGGGGGGCAAGGATTCCCCCCTGGCCGCCGCCCCACCCTGCAGATGCCATCTGCAGGGCCGGCGCACCCCCCTGGCCCCCTATATATATGTGGGGGGGGAGAGGGCAGCCGCACCCTTGCCCTGGCGCTTCTCCCCCTCCCGTCACACCTCCGTCTCCTTAACGCAGGGCGCCCGGCGAAGCCCTGCAGGAATCTCCACTGCATCCACCACCATGCCGTTGTGCTGCTGGATCTCCGACGACCTCTCCTCCCCCCTTGCTGGATCAAGAAGGAGGTGACGTTGCTGTACCGGACGTGTGTTGAGCGCGGAGGTTCCGTCCGTTCGGCGCTAGATCATCGGTGACGAAGAACGCGAAGAGTACGACTACTTCATCCACGCTTCTTCGAAAGCTTCCGCACGCGATCTACATAACGGTATGTAGATGCACTCTTATTTGCTCGTTGCTAGATGTCTCCTTAGTTGGATCTTGGTGAAAGCGTAGAATTTTTTTGAATTCTGCTACGTTCCCCAACAGTTGCTGCAGACCATGAGCAGCGACGCGATGACGAGGATGGAGGGGGACAAAACGGCCTGGTCCGCCGGGCTGCTCCGGCGGCCTTGGTCGCCCGCAGCGGGAAGGATGAGGCGTGGCGCTTGGGGCGTGGACTGCGACGGCGTGCCGAACGGAGGGAGGAAGGCGCAGGGTCGGGGAAGGAGGATGGCCGGGGCTCGACGCACTGGAGCAGCGTTTTGCGAGGCGCCGATGGCGGCGGGTCGGGGCGGCAGAGGCGGCAGCGACGCGGAGGAGACGGCAGCGGAGGTCGTGGCCGGGACTCCTGCAAGGTCGAGGCGGCGGCAGGGGAGGAAGTGGCCGGCGCGGCTGGACAAGGCTCGTGCATCGGAGCTTAGGGATGGCAGCAAGCCGCTGTCCGCGGGCGAGGAGGAGAAGGGAGGAGGACGGGGCGCGTTGGGGTGGCGAGGACACGGTGCCCGGCGACTCGGCGGGAACGAGGAGGAGACCCGGTCGGGCGGCGGCGTGAGAGGACGAGCGATCGAGGGAGAGGAGCTGGGGATCGGGGGAGCGGGCGAGCGGGTGTGTGGTGCGGCGCAGGAGGGGATCGAGGGGGAGATGGAGAACGAAGGGAGGTTGCGGTGGGGGTCAATCTAGGGTTAGAGGGAGCGGGCTGGGCTGTGGGGATGGCCCAAGTGGGAGGTGGTTGGGTCGCGGGGAAGCAGGCGCCTGGCTGCTGGGCTGTATGCCCCTCCTCTCTGCATTAAAAAAACAGAGAAAATAAAGGAAAAGGATAGAGAGATTGGGATAGAAGTGGGCATGAAGATTATTTTTCCCGGACTCGCAAAAATGTCCACATTCCACGAAAAATAGGAGAGGCAAGAATGCAACAGTTAAATTCAAACTCATTTGAATTTAATTCAAATGGTTTGAATTAGGACAAGGTTTAGGAAGTTTCCAAAATGTTGAGACTTTAGGAGGAGCCTCGATAAAAGAGATAAGAATTGTTGCCAAGGTTTGGAGGTGAAACTTGAAGCAAAATAATATGGAGAATTTACAAGTGTGTTTCGATGGTTCCAAGGCAATGAAATAATTTTTATAATAGCTCCATAATAATATTAGGAGACTTTGTATAGGTTATAAAGAGAAATCACCATGTGAATATCCCTCGATTTAAATGGATCGAAGATCCACACTATTTATTTAGTTGAGTTTTAGAATTAAAAGACTTGATGGCATGATGATATGATGCAAAGCAAAATAAAAGAGCAAGCACAAATAAAACACACGGCGAAACCCGGAATAGCTGGAAGTCTTCTGGAGCGTCGGTCTTGGGGCGTCACAGCAATCAAATAGTGACATGATATGGCCAATATCATTTTGCTCCTTTGATCTTCATCTTCGGGGCTCCATGATCATCATCGTCACCGGCATGACACCGTGATCCCCATCATCGTGTCTTCATGAAGTCGTCTCGCCAAATACTACTTCTACTACTATGGCTAACAGTTAGCAATAAAGTAAAGTAATTACATGGCATTTATTCAGTGACACGCAGGTCATACAATAAAACAAGACAACTCCTATGGCTCCTGCCGGTTGTCATACTCATCGACATGCAAGTCGTGATTCCTATTACATGAACACGATCAATCTCATACATCACATATATCATTTATCACCTCCTTTTGGCCATATCACATCACACGGCACATGCTGCAAGAACAAGTTAGACGTCATCTAATTGTTGTTGCAAGTTTTACGTGGCTGCTATAGGTTTCTAGCAAGAATGTTTCTTACCTACGCAAAAACCACAACGTGATATGCCAATTTCTATTTACCCTTCATAAGGACCCTTTTCATCGAATCCGATCCAACTAAAGTGGGAGAGACTGTCACCCGCTAGCCACCTTATGCAACTAGTGCATGTCAGTCGGTGGAACCTGTCTCACGTAAGCGTACGTGTAAGGTCGGTCCGGACCGCTTCATCCCACGATGCCGCTGAATCAAGATAAGACTAGTAGCGGCAAGAGAATTGAACAAATCTACGCCCACAACTGCTTTGTGTTCTACTCGTGCAAGATACTATGCATAGACCTAGCTTAGATGCCAATGTTGGGGAACGTAGCAGAAATCAAAAAATTTCTACGCTTCACCAAGATCAATCTAAGGAGTCATCTAGCAACGAGGGAAAGGGGAGTGCATCTACATACCCTTGTAGATCGCGAGCGGAAGCGTTCAAGAGAACGTGGATGATGGAGTCGTACTCGTCGTGATCCAAATCACCGATGATCCCAGCGCCGAACGGACGGCACCTCCACGTTCAATACACGTACGGAGCAGCGATGTCTCCTCCTTCTTGATCCAGCAAGGAGGGAGGAGAGGTTGATGGAGATCCAGCAGCACGACGGTGTGGTGGTGGATGCAGCGGTATTCCAGCAGGGCTTCGCCAAGCAGCGCTGGAGGAGGGAGAGGTGTCACGGGAGGGAGAGGGAGGCGCCAGGGCATGGGGTGCGGCTGCCCTCCCTCCCCCCACTATATATAGAGGGCCTAGGGGGTGCGCCGGCCCTAGAGATGGGATCTCTAGGGGGCGGCGGCCTAGGGGGGGCTTGCCCCCAAGTCATGTGGGGTGCCCCCCACCCCTAGGGTTCCCAACCCTAGGCGCAGGGGGAAGGCCCAAGGGGGGCGCACCAGCCCACTATGGGCTGGTTCCCTTCCTCTTTCAGCCCATGGGGCCCTCCGGGATAGGTGGCCCCACCCGATGGACCCCCGGGACCCTTCCGGTGGTCCCGGTACAATACCGGTGACCCCCGAAACTCTCCCGGTGGCCGAAACTGGACTTCCTATATATAATTCTTTACCTCCAGACCATTCCGTAACTCCTCGTGACGTCCGGGACTCCGGACAACATTCGGGTTACCGCATGCAAATATCTCTACAACCCTAGCGTCATCGAACCTTAAGTGTGTAGACCCTACGGGTTCGGGAGACACGTAGACATGACCGAGACGACTCTCTGATCAATAACTAACAGCGGGATCTGGATACCCATGTTGGTTCCTACATGCTCCTCGATGATCTCATCGAATGAACCACGATGTCAAGGATTCAATCAATCCCGTATACAATTCCCTTTGTCTATTGGTATAGTACTTGCCCGAGATTCGATCGTTGGTATACCGATACCTTGTTCAATCTCGTCATGGCAAGTCTCTTTACTCGTTCCGTAATACATCATCCCATGACCAACACCTTAGTCATATTGAGCTCGTTATGATGATGTCTTACCAAGTGGGCCCAGAGATACCTCTCCGTCATACGGAGTGACAAATCCCAGTCTTGGTTCGTGCCAACCCAACAGATACTTTTGGAGATACCCGATGTGTACCTTCATAGCCACCCAGTTACGTTGTGACGTTTGGCACACCCAAAGTATTCCTACGGTATCCGGGAGTTGCATAACCTCATGGTCTAAGGAAAAGATACTTTACATTGGAAAAGCTTTAGCATTACGAACTACACGATCTTGTGCTAGGCTTAGGATTGGGTCTTGTCCATCACATCATTCTCCTAATGATGTGATCCCGTTATCAATGACATCCAATGTCCATGGTCAGGAAACCGTAACCATCTGTTGATCAACGAGCTAGTAACTAGAGGTTTATCAGGGACACGTTGTGGTCTATGTATTCACACATGCATCACTGTTTCCGGATAATACAATTCAAGCATGAATAATAGACCATTATCATGAACAAGGAAATATAATAATAACCATTTTATTATTGCCTCTAGGGCATATTTCCAACAGTCTCCCACTTGCACTAGAGTCAATAATCTAGTTACATTGTGATGAATCGAACACCCATAGAGTTCTGGTGTTGATCATGTTTTGCTCGTGGAAGAGGTTTAGTCAACGGATCTGCAACATTCAGATCCGTATGCACTTTACGGGATCAAGATCGGCGTTTCGGATTATCACCGTCGTTAGTGACAGTGTTGCTATCTTTCCCTTTACGGGATGAAGATCGGCGTTTCTGATGCCGACGCTTGGGAGGTTCATCGACAGGCTTATCCTTTTTGGTATCATTATCGTCGTCGTCCTCCTTCTCTTTAGGTGTGTCCACCATATACACATCGTATGAGGACGTAGTCGTCCATCGCTCGGTTACGGTCGGGTTTTAGTCTAGATGTGCTTTGGCTTCGAGGTCCATGCCTTCGAAGTCTTCGGAAGCGTAGTCAAGTAGATGGGTTAAATCTTCGACCGTGGCTACCAAGTGGGTGGTGGGTGGGAAGCGAAATTCTCCATCATCAGCCTCCAGTTCAAACCGAATATAATTCGACTATGAGTCCCCTGCTAAGGAGAGGGATTTTAACGAGTTTAGCGCATCGCCTAAAGGTGAGTGCCGGAAGATATCTGCGGAGCTGAATTCGACGATAGGTGCCTGATCAAGCTCGAAGGACGCAGATGCACATGGTTTCGAACCTGTAGCCGGAGACGAGTCCGAAGTTCCGGTAATACAGATCCTGCTCGAGGTTGGGTCTGTGTGCGGCTCCAGCGCCGCTGAGTCTACGGCTTCCGTGGCGGGGTCGAGTTTCCCGTCCTCGGGTGACGCGATCTGCTTCGGATCTAGGGCCAGAGCGGTTACAGGGGCTATCCCCTGGATGTGGTCCGATGACAGATTTAGGTCATGTTCATCGTGGTGGGAGGGAGCGGTCGCCATGGGGTCGTATCCGTCGAAGATCAAGTCTCCGCGGATATCAGCAACGTAGTTCAAGCTTCCAAACCTGACCCGATGGCCAGGGGCGTAGCTCTCAACCTAATCGAGGTGGCCTTCTGTGTTGGCACAGAGCGTGAAGCCGCCAAACACAAAAAACTGTCCGGGAGGGAAGATCTCCTCGGCGGTGGTGCCGTCGTTGTTGACGAAGCGATCCATCGGTCCTTCGGTCGACGACATAGTGGAACTCTCAATGAAAGCACCAATGTCGGTGTCAAAACCGGCGGATCTTGGGTAGGGGGTCCCGAACTATGCGTCTGTGGATCGATGGTAACAGGAGACAAGGGACACAAGTGTTTACCCATGTTCGGGCCTTCTCGATCGAGGTAAAACCCTACTCCTGCTTGATTGATCTTGATGAATATGATTATAAGAGTTGATCTACCTCGAGATCGTAATGGCTAAACCCTAGAAGTCTAACCAGGGTGATTGCTATGAATCGACTATTGTTGTTCAGCCTCTATGGACTAAACCCTTCAGTTTATATATGCACCGGAGGGCCCTAGGGTTTGTACATGACCATCTTGCAGAGGAAGGAAAAGATTACATCCGAAGCTAAAACCTGCCATTATACGCACACCGTAGTCCTATTCGGATACGACAGACGATCTTCAGCGATGATCTTCACGGTCCACCAGTCCGGCCCACAACAAGTTATCCGGCCACATGAGGACCCCTCAATTCAAGACTCCCTCAGCGGGGTCAACTCGCCGGCTGCGACTTGCAAGCCGGAGAACGTCGCTCGGAAGTTGTGGCAATGCCGGTAACGAGAGAGGGAGGCGACGACGGCGTCACATAGAGGTTCGGACGTGGTGGAGCAGATGTGTCCTCCGCCGCGCCCGGATCCCAGCACCCCTTCTATCCGAGCGCCGACACGGTTTACGCTGTCCGACACCATTGGAACATAGGATGATGCGATCGCTGCCTGGGTCATTCCAGAGAGCTTTCCGTTATCGTGTTCGGACATTGATTTCATTTTGCATGTCCGGTTTGTTCAACTATGATTTGCTTTGCCTTGTTTTCAACTTCGACATTCGGACAATTTGTATCGTATGATCGATGTGTATGGATTGCATGGATTTGAGGATCCGGATTTGAGGTATGTCAATGTGCAGCGTAACATATACGGGAGCTGTCCGTGGACGTGTCCGACAGGCCGGGAAGATTTGACAAGTCCGACTGTAGACCCTCTCGGAGTATCTTTTTTAGCAAAGTTGGTCTAGATGCGAAAAATCGGTCTAGATTAGCGTTGATCTCGGCTGGTCATTTCACTACTTCGCGCAGGTGCGAAGCCCGGACTCGTCCCGTTGCTCCGCTCTCTTCTCCCGTCGTCGGACCCCCGGCGACCCGTCGTCGAATCCGCCATCGTCCTTATCTCCGGTGCGACTTCCTCTTCTCCACCACTCGACCTAGCTTAGCAGCGAGGCGGCGGACGGGAGGATGATGGGAAGCAACAACCCCGGCGGCGCAGGGGGAGGGGGAGGGATGGCCCCGGGCACGGGGGCCGGCGGCAGCGACGGGCGGCACGACGACGAGGCCGTGCTCACCGAGTTCCTCTCCTCCCTCATGGACTACAATCCCACGGTACGCCGCTGCCGTCTGCCCTAATCCCCTCTCGTTATGCTCAGCTCCGTGTTTGATTCCGTGGCGCGGCAGATCCCGGACGAGCTCGTGGAGCACTACCTCGGCCGAAGCGGCTTCCACTGCCCCGACCTACGCCTGTGAGTACTCCCTACACCTCCAATTTATCTCACGAGAGGGCCAAATGTCTGGATCGGTAGTTAAACTGAGACCCCCTTTGCTCCTCAGGTTAATCTGGAACTGAAATTTGCCAAGCATAGTGATAATGGAACCACATATAGAGTTGTTTTAGCACGTTGTGGTTCTAGTCTGAGAGAAATAACAGTTACCCTTTCCACTCGGTGATTATTGGTCCACATGGATGACATGTTTTTTTTCTTTCTATTGTTTCCTAATTTTGTGGTCTGCAGAACAAGGCTGGTTGCCGTAGCTGCTCAAAAGTTCATTGCAGACATTGCAAGCGACTCTCTTCAGTAAGTGAATCCACAACCTCATTAGTTTGCCTTTTCACCTCAATGTGTTTCGTCTGTTGGTGTGAGCATGTCATAACTCATAGGAATTGCAGTATATCTTGTGCACCTGTTTCATATTGCGCTATCCTTTCTCTTGAATTAGGCACTGCAAAGCCAGGGTTGCAGCACCTATCAAAGACAATAAGAGCAAACAACCGAAGGTGAATTTACTTCTTAATTAAAATTTCCATGTTACTCCCATCAATTTCTTTTCCATGTTACTTCTAGCACGAGTCCTGGCATGCCATTCTTACTCCTTACACTTTACTGATGACGTCCTTTATTGTACTTCAGGATAGACGTCTTGTATTGACAATGGATGATCTTTCAAAAGCCTTGCGTGAGGTAAACCATTTTTCTATTACATCTGAGTTTTTATTCTATGCAACAGCACACCGTTTACTAGCTTTGTTCTCATGTTTGAAGCCCACATACACAGAATAACAATTAGCCACTTACATTCTTAGGAGCTGAATCTCTGCACTGGTTGACCCTTGTAGACCAAGAGAATTGCTTGATGTGGTTTTGTTCCAAGAGGCAAAAATAAAAAAAATATCATATGGATTCAGTTTTATATGTTCTACAAACATCTTCCAAGTACAAAGACACCTTACGTGAAATCAGCATTTAAGCACGGCTGCACATGCTTGGGATAGGGTAACAGCCTGACACTTACATGCCTAATTGACAAATGATTTCATATAGTACAGCATCGATAAAAGTAGAAGTCTGTGTAGTTTCTTCTTATAGAGATACATGCCCTATAACTCGATGTCAGTGTACTGTCACCGGTATAGCTTCCAAACCGTGATTAGAAGGCAAAACTACATCCTCCAAAGCAGCCGAAGCATACAGGTTATAAAGAGATAATAAATACATTGTGTTCTCTGTACTGAAGCAGATGGAATCACATGTGAATTGATGCCCTGATTAGAAAAGCAGGAAAGTGAAGGCAATGTGAATGGTGTTACAAAGGTTAAGATCATAACCCTCTCCCATTTAACATGGGTAATGGCCATCTCCCAATTAACCTGGGTAATGGTGCAATCACTAAAGATTGAATGAGCAGAAGAAGCAATCTAACCACCGTTTTCTGATCATCTTTAGCGAGAATGTTCATGCTTATAACAAACCACCCAAACCATTATTCTCAAACAAGCAGGGCACTTATCAGATAGTTAGACTTACAATGTTATTAGCTGATTTTCTACAATCCTGTATTGAATACACAGTATATCTTCTGCCCACACCTTTTTGGTTTCCCTCTGTAAAGAAATATAAGAGTGTTTAGATCACTACTTTAGTGATCTAAACGCTCTTATATTTCTGTACGGAGGGAGTAGTTTGCTACCTTCATCGGTATAATCAAGTTCTCAGTATGTTGTTGCATGCAAGTAGTCAGGATGGCATTGTTTGTAATCTTCAGGTTCAGAATCAATCTACCTTCAACCCAAACCTCACACACAAGGGCATGCTTCTCATGCAATATATGATATTGCTCAAGATGTTATACAGAGGGAAATATCCTTCATCCAACTGTCAGACATCCTCCTGAAAAAACTTTGTTTCATATAAAAGGATTCTGATTCCCACCAGACATGCTTGTGGAGGTGCAACGTACGTCTAAGTTCTAACCCCCTCCCCCCACCTCATCATCATTAGGGTATGCCACCTAGTGTTGCCGCAGTTCCTAAAATCTTTATCCTGTTTCGGCTTAACTGATCCACTTGTCCACAAGCACCACCTAGTCCACGAGCTGATACACTAGTGATCTGTTTAATCTTGTCCACAAAAGAGTGATCTCTTTAAAGAGAAAACATTTATGACTTATGGCATATACTGAAATGCCAATATAGGTCATCAATGTACTCTACTTTGTCACAAGCATGATACTTATTTGGTGGTTACTACTGACACATACCGGGCTAAAACTACCGCATTCATGTATGGTATGTTTGCAACTGGTCACTGTACCAAAAACAAGGTGGTGCACCGGCCTGCACTACTCAGACAATGCAGCACAGAGGACTCTTCTAAAAGATGTCTGCCTAGAGGCGACACCCTCTCACTTCACATATTTAGCCTACCTAGGTATCTGGCTAGTTGGTGACGAGGCTCTAGGTGCCTCCCCAGGCCCTGCCGAGTACCCAACACTTTTAGAGCTTCTGCGTATGAGTGTATGCTTCATCTTTCTGATATGTCTTTAATTTTGAAATTTTACTTGCAGCATGGTGTTAATCTGAAACATCCAGAGTATTTTGCGGACAGCCCATCAGCAGGGATGGCCCCCTCAACAAGAGAGGAGTAGACTCGATCGCTTCTCCGACAAGAGAGGGCTAGAATCCATTGTTTCTTATAAGCGTACCCAGTGAACGGTCGTGTCCTTCCCAACTTTATGTAACAAAGCCTTATAAGCATGTATTGCTGGTTAAGTTGTCCCATTAACCCCTATCTTGGAGTGATTGCATCTTAAACTGTCGACCAGCTTAGATTGATTTGATCTTGTGTACCACTAAAGTTTGATTCCTGATGGTTGACTAGCATAGATAGCACCAACATAAACTGGGAGGGAAAGCTGGAGATGATCTGGAGATCAGATAAGGCTAGTTTGCCTTCTTCAGTATCACGTTCTAGGAACACAAGTCAAAATTGCATACTTCATGCTGTAAAAAAGAAGAATACACTGGGTGTCATCTGAATTTCGAGATACTCCCTCCGTCCCATAATATATGAACGTTTTTAACATTACACTAGTGTAAAAAACGTTCTTATATTATGGGACAGAGGGAGTAGTTTTTATTCACCAATCATTGAATGATTGATTAGTGCGTACTTGTCATGGCTATTAGATGTACCTGTGGTTTGTCAGTTTGACCATATAACAGCACTGCCAAGACTTCAAAGGTCGCCTCATACTTCTATCGTTCGTGCATGCATGCTTGACCTTGAACTGTTAATTCGTCAAGCATGAAGCAAATTTCTTACTCACTGTTTCAACAAGGATAGTTTCTTAATATCTTCAAATAAATAAATAAATACAGTACTAATTACTAAGGCCTCTTTGATTCGTGGGATTCTAAAAATGCGGGAATAGAAAAAAATATAGGATTGAATTGTCATGCTCGTCACAATCTTATAAGATAACCGGTGCTTAAGGCCTGGAATAGGTTCAGGGCTTTTGAACTGGGTCGTTATTCTCTGTTTCAAAATGGTGGGAGGGAGGCCTATTTCACACTCTCTAACGGTTTGCCTATTTTACTCTCTCTAACGGTTTATGTTCTTCCTTCTCTCAAACAGCGCGGTTTCATTCTAAGGTTTTCGTTTAGTTTCCCTGGAAACCCCATCAAACACACGACTCTTCGGGTCGCTTGTCAAAATCCTCTGATTCTTGGTGTCCGCCCTTGATGTAGGGTGCAGGTGGCGCCTCTGATGGGGCGCTGATGCAGCCGTGGATGCAGACTGCTTTACGTTGATGCAAAGCTATACGAGATTGCAGTTCCCACTTCGTTCACCAACAACTTCCTCTATAAATTTCTCAGTGTTTCAAAAATTGCTCAAGCATATACTCTCTCTGTTCGTATTTTTTTGTCATCGTAGTTCAAGTTGGAACACGTTTTGTTTTTTGAACCAGAAACCATAAGACAGTAGTTATACGGTATTTTCATTAAATAAAATATATACAAAGTTATAAATTACAAAAGAGGAGAACTAACAGGTTAACCAATCCCAGTTCTAGGAAACTCCATGGCAATAAATAGGAATTAGCTCAAATGTGTTTCAATCCACTGACTAAAAGCTTCTTTGTGCTCGAAAATCTAACTCGGTGCGCGGGCTCATCTGCTCCCGAGCTACAGTAAATTGGAAAAAATATACTAGAAACATTCAAAAAATTCTGATTTTTTTTGTATGGAATATGTTCGCGTGCGTAATGTCCGTGCAAAATTTCACCCCGTTTGAATATCTGAGGAGCTCGTGGCAAATAAGAGAAAAAGGTCCAAATGGTGCGTGAACAGTAACCTTATTCACAGAGCTGAATTTCTCTTTTTTGTCGCGCACTCGTCGGATGTCCAAACTCCACCATTTTTTTTGCACGAGCATCACACACCTTAGCATCTTGCTTGCGATTTTTTTGGATTTTTTTAATTTTCTTTCTTTTTTAATGATTTTTTGATTTTGCCCAGGCTCATCTGAGCCTGGGAGTACAAACGCCGCTCTCGTTTGTGTTAGACTTTTGCTCTGAGAATGACCAATTGTAAATCTCTGGCAAGAGCAGATTTCTAAGACTGAATGGAAGGAGGTTTTGCTTCAAAAATCTTTGAGTTTCTCTGAATCCATATGTGCCAACAGGCCATGATGGTGATATCTGTTGCAAAATCAGCAGGGAAAACCTCAGCCAAGTTCATGAGTTCATCAATGACACAGGTCCCTCTCTTTCTGTTACTTGAAATCAAATCCCAGCACTGGAGCGCAAATGGGCAATCCCATAATAGATCGAGGGCGGTTTCTTCACAGTTTAGCTCACACAACTGACATCTATAGCTAGGTAAACGGAAACTCTTCCTTTGGAGGAGGTTCCTCCTGGTGTTCACCCTATCATAGAAAAGCAGCCAAATAATTTTTTTGTATCTCAACATGGAAGGATGAGTCTCATTATACTTATGCAACCACTGATACATTTTGATTGAGGAGAAGCTAGCAGAGTTCCATGGGTAATACCAACTATCTTGAGCATCACTGAGTTGGAGTTGCTGCAGAGTATCACCAAGCTGCAAGAGCTGCTGGTATGCTGCAGAGTTCACGCGTTCTTTTTGTTGTAGTCGTAGTTCAACCAGAAACAATCGTTCCATGTTTGCCCCCGCATCCGACCCGCCGCTCACCATGCTGCCGGCAAACTAGATCTAACTTCCCAAAGCACTTAAACAAATTAGACCCAGTCGGATGGATGACACGTGGCTTCTCTAATCCCAACGCACTTAAACACGAGTAGCTATTCCTGATTGCAATCCCAACTTCCCAAGCTTGTGGGCTCGAACAGGTACGTAGCTGTAGCTCTAGGGTTTTCTTTTCCTCGCTCACGTCCATGGCGGCGCGCCCAAGGACTTTGGCGACGGCCGCCGCGCGCCACGACTCAGCAACGACTCCTCGTCCAGAGTCGCGCCGACCGCGCTGAAGGAGCTCGTTCCCACTGTCACGTCGGAGGAGCGCTGCGCTGTACGCCCCGCTGGCCCGGCGGCCAGTCAGACTGCTCGTCCATGGCGGCTGTACACACCCCGCTGCTGGCCCGGCGGACAGTACGTGCACAGCGGCCATGCGCCAAAACATCGAGGGGGATGGCCGGACCAACTCTGACCGTGCGAGACGCCGATGCCGGTAACTGATGGTACTGGATTACTCCGTCAGGTGAGTGTGAGATGCATGCCTGCATAGAATATACATGGAGTGAATTGCCATGTGCTAGCTTGGTTGATCAATTCCAGTACTGCCATGCATTATACTCCCTCCGTTCCTCCTAAATATAATTCTAGAGATTCTACTGTAGACTACTCCCCCGTTCCTAAATATTTGTCTTTCTAGACATATCAACAAATGACTACATACGAAGCAAAATAAGTGAATCTACACTTTAAAATATGTCTACATACATTCGTATGTTGTTGTCTATTTGAAATGTCTAGAAAGACAAATATTTAGGAACGGAGGGAGTATATACGAAGCAAAATGAGTGAATCTACACTCTAAAATGCATCTATATACATCCGTATGTGGTCCACAGTGAAAATATTGTATCGTTAGTTCTAGAATTAAACTTGCAAGAGATTAACCTAATGATGTTGAAGATTATGCAGTTTCAGTGCCAGGTAGAACATGGCATGTTTAGTTCCCGGGTGTATAATATATACCCTAGCTATATGAAAAAAAATAGTAATTAAGCAAAAAGTAAAAAAGAATTCTATTTATTTTTGAAAACCTGACCTGTTGTACTCCTAAAAAGAACCCAGAAAAGAAAAAAAGAAAAAAAATATGGTCAAATAGGTGTGAATAGTGGGACATGATCGTTTGGTTCCTCGGTGTACATACACCCAGAAACCAAATGACATTTCCCAGAAGAACATATGGTATTTTCTTACCGTGTCCATGAATCCAATGTTGATTACGGCGAGGCATGCCGAAGAGTTGTATCCTATATCGCTGAACAACGCAATAGGTGAGTTGAGCCACGAGCCTATGACATAGAACAAAGATAATGGCACGAGCAACATGTGTATTGATGATCCTGATTTAGAGTTTGTCGATGTTGATTAGGAGAGGAAAATTTTGTAACTAAGATAAATAAAGTATAAACAAATATCTTAGCATAAATTATGCATCAATTGTTTTCAAATAATTATGCTACATAGTCGATGGTGTTGTATATTCCATGAGTGAAGGAGGATAATCCGAATGCATGTTTATATCAAAATGTGTCAAATGAAGAAATGTATTTTTTAGTCCGAAGAGGAGGTATACAAGTTTTATAACGCGTACGTTAAAATAAAAGGATTCAGTGTCAGGTGGACACATAAAAAAGTAGATGGTACCTTACCTGTCAGATATTTAGTTTGCAATAAGGAAGGTCTGAAGTAAAAACATGGCAAACATGAGACGAGGAAAGAACAAGCTTCTACGAGGACATCTTGCAAGGCTCGTGCTCAGTTCCGTATTTGTCTGGCGGGTGTTTGGAATATCCAGAAAGTTGTCATTAAGCACAACCATTATCTCCGTACAAGGCACACATGCTAAGATCACAACGACATTGAGGTCAACAAACACATGATCAACCATATCCAATCAACAGGAACATGACCATCTAAAATATATAATTATTATGAATAATGGTGTGATGGAGCCAAAAATGTGCCTTTCTTCGGGAGAATTCCAGTAACTGCATGACAAGAGAGCGTAGGAAGTATTTGGAAATCAAAGATGCCCTGGCGGTCATGGAGTATTTGAAGAACAACCAAGCGCAAGATCTTTCATTTTTTTCTATGCTATGTAACTTAATAAAGAGGATGGTAAAATAGTAAACTTCTTTTGAGAAGATGGATTCAGTCAATCATGGATTATTCTTCCTTTTGGAGATGTTATTTCTTTTGACACCACATTCTCCACAAATAAGTTTGAAATGCCATTTGCTCCGGTGCTTGGTGTTAACCATCACAATTAGACTATTTTTTTGGTGCTGCAATGATATTCGACGATACTACGGAGTCATTTGTGTGCCTTTTCAGCATCTTCCTACAAGCAATGTACGGTACGGAGCCAAAAAAAATCACTAACCAATGTGTTGCATATATCTATGCTATTGAAGAGGTATTCCTAAGCACAAGCCATCACCTTTGTTTATGTCATCTATACCAAAATGTTGTTAAACATCTAAGTTATGTTATGCCAACCATCTGCTATTTCGTTCGAAACTCAAGCAGCGTGTATATGAAGATAGGACAATTGTATATTTTGAATTGAGACGGCGTGATTTATTTGTAAAATGTATCCTCGAGGATTATTCTTGGATTAAGAACATGTTCAAATTTCATGAAAGTGGGCAACTATATTTTGGCGCCATTCCTTTAGTGCAGATATGACATCGACCCATAGGAGTGAAGGGATGAACCATGTCTTCAGAACAACATTCAACAGAAAACTCTCAAT
This sequence comes from Secale cereale, assembly GCA_902687465.1. NCBI lineage: Eukaryota > Viridiplantae > Streptophyta > Magnoliopsida > Poales > Poaceae > Secale > Secale cereale. The sequence continues at coordinate 601,601,220 of LR738712.1, forward strand.
TTCAAAGTTGCTAGAAAAATATTACAAGTATGTCGCACGTCGTTGCCTGTAAGAAAAGTCTAAAGACTTTAAACCGCGCCTTACAGACCAAGTGGTTTGCATACCTAGATATCTTTGTTAAAGGCGGCAGCTGCTGCATTGTACACGTTGGCACTCTGTGCTTATTTTGAACATGACTTCTAGAGCCAGATTACTTCGTCACACATTCTGTTGTCTACTGAAAGCACAAGCAACACTTAGAAAGTTACATCTTATGAAGCCATGGTGGAGTTTAACCAAACAACTTGAACAAGATATCTCCAAAGTTGTTGGGTTACAATTCACCATGGCTTCATCACCCCCTTGATAAAAAGATTGTAAATGTTGCTTGTGCTTTCAGTAGACAACATAATGCATGAAAAGTAAGTGCCTCTGGAATTCCTCTTCAAAATAAGCATGGAGTGCCCTCATGTACTATGTAGCTTGCGCTCTCAACAAATAATGTCTAGGTATGCAAAACAATGGGTTTGTATGGCGCAATCTAAAGTCTTCATACTTTCCTTTCCGAAAAAGAAGTGTGACACACTTGTCATACTTTTCTAGCAATTATAGAAGTGAGAGTTTTCCGTTGAATGTTGTTTTGAAGTAATTGTTCATCCCTTCACTCCTATGGGTCGATGTCATGTCTGGACTAAAGGAATCTCGCCTATATATAGTTGCCTACTTCTCACAAAATGTGAACATGTTGTTAATCCAAAAATTGCCCTCAGGGCTATATTCAACCAATAAATCATGTCATCTCAATTCAAAAATTGCAACTGACCTATCTTCATATACACACTGCTTGAGTTCCGAAAGAAATAGTGGATGGTTGGCGATGACATGCCTTAGGTATTTAACAACATTCTTGTATAAATACCATAAAAAAGGTGATGGGTTGTACTTGGAAATACCTCTTCAATATCATTGATACTTGCAACACATTTGGCTCCTTATCGAACATTGCTTGTAGAAAGGTGCTGAAAAGCCACACAAATGACTCAATAGTTCCGTCGAATATTATTACAACACGAAAAACAATAGTCTACTTGTGATGGTTAAAACCAAGCACTGGAGAAAAATCATTTCAAACTTATTGATGGAGAATGTGGTGTTAAAAGAATTAATATCTCCAGAGGAAGAACAATCCATAATTGACTGTCCATCAAGAAGTTTGTTATTCTATCATCTTTTTTATTAAGTTGCACATCATAAAAAACCGAAGGATCTTGTGATTTTTTGTTCTTCAAATACTCCATGAGATTTTGGGCATTTTTTATTTCCAAATACTTCGTACGCTCTCTTGTTATGTAGTTACTGAAATCCATCTCTAAGAAAGGCACATTTTCGTCTCGATCACAACATTCTTCATAATAATTATATATTTTAGATGGTCGTATTCATGTTGACCGCATGTGGTTGATCATGTGTTTGTCGACATCTAGTAGTTGCTGATGTGATCTTAGCTTGTGTGCCTTGTCCGGAGCTATCATTTGATGATTGTGCTCAATGAGAACTTACTAAGTATTCCAAATACCTGCCAGACAAATACGGAACTAAGCACGAGCCTTGCAAGAAGTCCTCGTAGAAGCTTGTTCTTTCCTTGTCTCATGTGTACTATATTTCTCCTTCACACATTTTCTGCAAACTAAATATGGCAGATAAGGTACTATCCACTCTCATTTATTCATGTCTTCATCTGACACTAAATCCTTTCATTTTAGCATGCACTATTAGAACTTGCATGCCTTTTCTTCAGACTCCTTCCTTTGACACATTTTGATATAAAGATGCATTCGTATTATTCAATTTCGCAAATGGAATACACCAACACCATCAGCAATGTAGTATAATTATTTGAAAACAATTGATGCATTATGTATACTAAGAGATTGTTTAATATTGTATTATTTACCTTATAAAGTTTTCCTCGCCTTTATTAACATCGACAAACTCCAATCAAGATCATCGGTACACGATATACTCATGCCATTGTCTTTGACCGGGGTCATAGGCTCACAGCCCAACTCGCCCATCTTGTTGTTCAGTGACATAGGATGCAACACTTTGTCATGTCTCGTCGTCATGAACGTTGGATTCATGGACATAGACTCAGAAAATACCATACGTTCTTCCAGGCATTGTAACCGCATAATCTTCAACATCATTAGCTTAATCTATTTCAGTTTTGAAATTCTAGAACTAATGATATGCATACAGCCGCCAAGGACAGCTCAGCGTGGCATACAACGCTCGTCCGACTGGACAGCAGGGACGAGTCCTTCGGAGTCGTTGGGCTTGGCCGCCATGGACGTGAGCGAGAAAAAGTAAACCCCAGAGCTATGTACCTGTTGAGCCCACAAAACAAACTTGGGCTTGCAATTGGGATTGAAAACGGATGGAAATGGGATTAGGTGCTTTGAGATTAGAGAAGCCACGTGCCATCCATCTGACTGGGTCTAATTTGTTGCCTATGAGACCCAGTCTCGTAAGAATTTCTTAACTTTTACATTGTCACCGCCGGACCTAAAAATCAGGCCCAAGCCCGGACCATGGACAAGGTCGGGTTGGGCTTTTTTTGGGCCAGATCGGGTCGGGCCGGGTTGCCCATGGCCAGGTATAGGCGCATCACCTTGGTAGTGGCCGTACATTACCCGTATTTTACTGCATGTGGTCTAGTTAAGTTCGGAAACTTCCGCTCGCGGGTGCCGCCAAAGCCGCCGCTGACCTCGGTCATCGGTGGTGAGGGGGTCGCCGGATCTACGCGTGTGAATCGTTTTAGTCATTAGTAGCTTAGATTTTTTGGCTCTTCATCGCCTGGGCAGTAGTGGTCGACGGTGATGGTGGATCGGGGCTGCGGTGGCGGTCCTCGGTGTTCCGGCGGCTGTGTGTGCCTACTTGGTGAGGCACTGCACGGTTTCGGTCAGCAACTGGGTGGGGATAGCGCGACTGCCGATGAAAGTCACCTCGATTTCGGTCTTGACGGACGATGCGGCATCATTGACGTCGTTTCCTTGTCGAGGCATCGGCGTTGTAGGCAATGTCATCTCCCTCGGGCTGCTCTGGGGGGAACACTAGATCAGGGTCTTCCTGGATCGGATGATGACGACATCTTCAATGTTGTTTTCCCTCCTAGGGGCATCATTTTGGAGTAGGTGCTGACTGGAAGGGCCCAGAAGCGGAGCGGGGTTTCATCTTCCGCATCGATGAAGGCGGATCTCAGCGGCGTGGTGTAGTGGAGTCCCGGCGTCCCATGCGGGTTGACAAACTCACGTAGGAGGACGACGTTGTCTAGCGTCGTGGTGGCGTCAACGACAGGCCTGACAAGATTGATGCGTGAGTTCCTGTTCTGAAGATGGATAGGTGGAAGACGGCAGTGGTCCCCTTTGAGAGTGTGTTGAACCGGTGTGTTCCCCAGACCCGACATTGTGGCTTGGTTGGGGCCTCCGGCTTTAGATTTTAGGCTTTGGTGCGAAGTCTATTTGGTATCCGACTCGGATTTTTGGCACCACTTCATCAAGTGGATAGGAGTAGCGACAGATGTTGTCGAGATGGTGGCTTTAGACTTATTGAAGGTCTTTGTGAATAATTAATAAAGTGATTGCATGCATCGTCCAGATGCAGGGCCCGGGGTCATCCTCCTTTTCTAAAAAAATGTCTTGACTTCGGCGATGGCGATGGCTGCGCTGAATAAAGAATCTTCAGATCCTATCCCGACGAGGCGATCCGGCCTTTGTTTGGGGATGAATTTGGAAACCTATCTGTTCAATTAAGGATGGCGTGGCGGCGACATCCTCATGGTGGAATTGTGTCCTCGAGCTCCGCCGTTGCAACGACGTTTCATCCAGCGCCGCCGCGGAGCTTGGAAGGTAGTCCGGGAGCGGATGCAGATTATGGTCTCAGCGGCATCTGGAAGATGGCGAATCGTATGCTGGGCTCGTGGTTCGTGGCAGTAGGTATGGTTTCCTCTTCCGTCATCGTAGTCGTGTGAGGGTGCTAGATCTAGAGTTTGATGACGTGTCTGGGGTGTTGTCCAAGTCTGGTCCTTTCAACGGTAATGGCTTTATTTTTGCTGAACCACCTTGAAGATCCGCAAAGCTACATATCAGCAATGGAGCCGTGTCGAGTTCAGTTGAGAAGGCGATCTGTCAATTTTTTCTGTGGTGTCTGCTATGGTCGTGCCGGAGGTGGATGACGGATGTTGTTGTCAAGTGCAGGGGTTTCTTTAGTCTTGATTGTAATTTTCTTTCTTGGTCGGTGTTTCGTTGTGCAAAGTCTAGCGTTCTGCTGTTTTTTTTGTTTTTGTTTTGACAGGTCGATATGTATGTGACTTGTATTATGTTCTTTATGATATATATAAATGTGACACGTATTATCATTAAAAAAAATGATATTTGCCATATCATGGTTGACTATCTTGCTGGGATCAGTGGCATAAATTTCGCTAACGTGTTTGCTGTCTAGTTTTGAGTTGTTATTTCGACTATGGTTTTGCCCCATAGTAAGCATTAGTATAACATTGTGCACTTCCAGTGGGTTTCGCACTAATTAATATACCCTGTTTTTAGCGTTGTTAGAGGACGTGTGGAGGTGTGTCTTGAATTGATCTTGCGGGATCTGGTCGGCGTTTGTTGAAGGTGGATCTGCTTCGATGTAGTCTACGTTCGTCTGCGTCCGTGTGTGTGTACAGGTTGGATCCTTTTGAGCTACGCTTCTCTTCATTGGTGACGGTTGTCGTTCTATTGCGATGGTCCTATGGGTCCATAGCACATAGACTTCCTGACTGTTTACTAAAACAAGATTTGTCCAGCTTCAATGAGGGAGGGGTGATGATGGCGACGAGCCTTCGGCTCGCTCCAGTGATTGTAGTCGTCGTTAGGTGGTCTATGGATGTGGATGTAAATTATACTCTTGGTGCTCTTTGTACTACCATAACAGTCGATGAATAGATCGAAAGTTCTCTCGCAAAAGAAAAAAACTTGCTTCCCCTTTTCCGTTCTCCTTTACTTTTTCCTTAGTGAAAGGGGCAAACCCGGTTGGGGAAAAAGTTGCAGAGCTTGCCGCTAGAAGGAGACGGATAAGGAAGAATTCAAATTAGCATACCAATCTCGAGAGACAATGAATCGTCGGCATGGCAAAGTTGACAATTACAGGATCAACACATTAATATAGAGTTGACAGCGTGCATGCACGATAACCAAAAATGATGGTAGTATGGATACATGCATCATTCATTACATGTACAAATCCACTCCGGAACTACAAACATGACAGAGATGAGATCCATCCTTGAATTTATTCGGAAGCCGAAGCATAAACATGCGAAGGGAAACAAGAAACAACAACACACACTGCTCGGCCGGCTAGCATGAGCTAACAACAATCGGAACATAATGTGAATGTAGGAGAGTGAAATCAAATCGAACCGTGCATGCTTCCAGGCAAGCAAGCTTGAGAGGAACAAGCAGACACGCAGGCCTCACACGACAGGTTTGAGCGCGCATTTAATCTCGCAGTCTGCAATAGCCTCGGACGAGGAAGTTGGGACATGACAACCAGTCTTGCACGCCTCGCACTTGGAGTCGCTAGGGCAAAACAGGTCATCCGGGTTGGCTCCGCATCGTACAATGCAAGGTATGTCCTGCTTACAATCAGGAACGCAGGCCAAACACTTGGGGTCGATAGGACACTGTAAGGTCAGAGTGAATTCCAGCTGGAGGCGGCGACCTACTTGTCCTGCCTCCTCGGGCGTGGCCATCACCGGCTGTCCAGCGAACAAGATCACCACCGTGCAGATGGCCACCGCCATCTTCTTGAGGGTTGCACCGGCGGCCATGGCTTGCTTCCAAGAACAGGTAATCACTGGCTAGCTAGCTGCTGCTTGCTGCTTCGCTATATAGCAGGTGATTTGGTATGAGGCTGGCTGGGGATGAGCCTACCCAGACGTGTACTTATAGCTAGCTAGCTTGTCAGGCAACGTACTAGGGATCAAATATTATAGTGGTTAATCAATTAGTCGCTAGTGCTAAACATCATACGGGGATCAATAATCGGAGTAGTAAAGAGCTAACTAGTCGCTAGCTCGTTTAGCACGATCGACCCGCATGTGCAATTGAGTATCATTGATCAACCTCATGCGCAATTTAGTATCATTGACCGGCCTCAAACATTACAGTGAAGAGCTAACTAGTGGCCAGCCCGTTTAGCACGATCGACCCTCATGTGCAATTGAGTACTACCAATGTACCATTGATCTACATCATGTGCAATTGAGTATCATTGATCAGCCAATTGAGTATCATTAACTGTACGATGTGATCCTCAAAAAAAAAAAAAAAAACTGTACGATGTCCATCGATCCCATGTATGCCTATGGGTGCTTGCACGACAACCGACTCTAAATTAATACAAGTCAACTTTCATCACATGAGGCGACCAGCTAGGGAACCGCGTGACGCACATTCTTAAGGAAAATAGTACCACGGTTGTGGAGATGGAGTGGAGATGGATGCAAGCACGGTTGTGGACATGATTTCATGTGAAGGCGTGGATCGCTCGGTTTATGCACACCTGGTGGGAGAAATTAAATATCTGATGAGTAGTAGGAAATCCAGTATTTCTTTTGTACCCCGTAGTCGTAATAAAGCTAGCGACAGTTTGGCTAGTTTCGCTAGATCGGAAGGCCGAACAATGACTTGGGTCGGATCAGGGCCGGATGAGGTCTTGAGAATTGTCCGTGAGGATTGTAAGAACATGATGATTGAGTAATTTATTTTATTCTCCGCAAAAAAAAAAAAAAAAAAAAATAGTACCACATAAGATACCAATCTGATTTGTTGTCATCAAAAAATCATCTACAGACTACAAACGCCACGAGGTCTGGCTATGTGAATCATTTGTGCCGAGTTTAAGACTCAAGACATGCAACACATAGGAGATAGATAGACAAGACAAAATCGAGTTATACACATACGGTGTGCACAATGAATCGATCTAAATTCATACATGTCAACTTTCTTTACATGGGGTGGCCAGCTAGAGAACAAGGTGTCGCACATTCTTAAGGCAAGCAATACACGCCAAACCAATATATATGGTATACTAATATTGTCAAGCCCAAAATGCGATTCTATCCCGATCACGTGACACTTACGTGATTGGGGCACAACCGCATTTCGGGCGCTTAGCAAGATGGATATCATTACATCGTACCATTACATACATACACAAGGGGATACAACAATACATACAAGTCACATGAATACAACAACATCAATACAAGGCATCCGACTACGGATGCAAACAAAAAAGCACAATGACATCCATCTGCTATCCCAGTCTGCCGACCCGGAAACTAACCCAAGACTGAAGAAGAAGAAGAACAAAGAACTCCAACACAACGACATCGCTCTGACGTCAAGTCATCGGAAACCTGCACCTGCAACTATTGTTGTAGTAACTGTGAGCCACGAGGACTCAGCAATCCCATAACCATGGGTATCAAGACTAGCAAAGCTTAATGGGTAGGGAGAGGTAAAGTGGTGAGGTTGCAGCAGCGGCTAAGCAAAAGTATGGTGGCTAACTTACGAGTACAAGAATAAGATGAGCATCTACGCAAACGGTCGCAAACTAGTAATGATCGCTAAAGATCCTGAACTACCTACGAGTCAAACATAACCCCACCGTGTTCTCTTCTCAAAGTGAAAAGAGACAGTCACGGTTACTCACACAGTTGTGTGTTTTACTTCGGATCCTCTGTCAAGTTTTCTACAACCGGACATTAACAAATTCCAATCTGCCACATAACCGCGGGCACGACTTTCGAAAGATCATAACCCTGCAGGGGTGTCCCAACTTAGCCCATCACAAGCTCTCACGATCAGCTGAAGTAATAATAATTATTACCCCTTATCTTAGGGAAATCCGATCAGGCTCGGTATCCCGGTGCACAAGACATTTCGACAATGGTAAAACAAGTCCAGCAAGACCTCCCGGCGTGCCGACACCCTGATAGTAGTCGCGCGTATCTCGTCTCAGGCCACGACCGGATGAGCACAACGTACAGCAACCAAACCCCAAGTTTCCAAGGGGGGCGCCGCAAACGACTCTATTTGGGATCAACACCATCAGCACTGGCCCCCCTGCTATGTAGAAAAGAATCTCGAGGGAGCGTCCCCCCTATGCAATTTAATTAATTAATTAAGTTGTTATTATGAGGCAAATTAAAACCAATGTAGGGCCTTTCTGGAGGAGTTTTATTCAAAGACGAAGTGTCAAGGGGTCCCCATATACCCAACAGTGTAAGAAACGCAAAATCAAGGAACATAATGCCGGTTTATCGGCTCCTAAGGTGGCATAAGTGGAACAAAACACCGAGAAAAAGGCCAAACCTTCCAGCCATGCACAGTATATAGGTGTGTTAATAATAATAATAGATATTGTGATATACCAACAACAAGTTCCAACTTGGAACGAATCTTCATCTTCACCTGCAACTAACAACGCTATAAGAGGGGCTGAGCAAGCGGGTAATATAGCCAAACAATGGTTTGCTAGGAAGGTGTCAAAGGTTAGAGGTTCATGGCAACAAGGAGAGGGGCTGACAATAATGATGGGTAGCGCGACATATAACGATATCATCGAGACAACTAAGCATGGCAATGATAGTAAAGGTATCCAAGGTGATGGTCATCTTGCCTGAGATCCCGCAAGGAAGAAGAATGAGTCCGTGAAGAAGACGAAGAAGAAGCCTTGAAGACGAACCACATGTAGATGAACGAATCCTCACGATCGCAGCGGAACAAGCACTAACGAGAAGAAGCAAGCAATACGGTAAACACACAACACAAGAACATGACAATATGCTCAACCAAGTAGGATGCAAGACAAGTCTATATATGATGCAAAACATGGTGCTAGGCTTCTCGCCCCTCGTTGGTTACCCCAAGTGGAAGGTGTGAGATGTAGTGTTGCGGAAGTTTTTCCCTTGGCAAAGATACCAAGGATCGAATCCCCAGAGACTCCTAGGTTCAACAAGAAGGTGTCAACTGCTAACGGCGCCAGATATTAGCAATCAACGTGGACATGCACACAGATACAAATAACTTTGCTCCCAACGAGTACAGAGAGGTTGTCAATCCCTCCGGCCTTGTAGTTCACAAAGGATTAAACGCAAGTGATAGTAGTGATAGATAATGTTTGCAATAGTAAATAATAGCGAAAAGTAAATAGCGGATGTGATCAATGATGGTAATATGGACCGGAGTCTCATGATGTTCACTAGTGATGTCTCTCTCCCAAAAGACGATAAAACAGCTATGTGAGGTAAACAAATTACAGCTGGGCAATTGACAAGACCACGAACGCAAACCAATGCTGACTACATTGCAAGAAAGGTTGAGGTTCAAAGCATGAGCGGTACGCCAAAGTAAGTAGACCGAAATCCATCAATATCTACTACTAATCATCCACCTTGAGATATCTATCCAGAACATCTCGCTGGTATTAAGTTGCGAGCCCCACCCATAGTGTAAACTCAAAGCAACAGACAACTGCATTAAAAGAACTTTGCGTAAAGTAAACAATCCTTGCACCCGCGGGCACAAGCACCGTTGTTTTCCCCCTTGTGGCAACATCACATCCCCTAGACTCATGTTTCTGTCACTCAAACTAGTCATCGAGGGGCATGAACCCACAATCGAGCATAACGTTCCCTCTTGGAGTCACTACCTATTACTTGGCCAAAGCAATAAATAACAACGGAGAACATGCAAGAATTACTTATGAACATAAATATAAAAGAGGTAGATCAAATATATTACTCAAGCACAATCTGAACATAATCTCATAATCCATCGGATCCCAGCAAACTCATCATAGCAACAGCATAAGGATTACATATGTGCCTCGATCATGTAGGGCAGCTCACGAGGACTAATTAGTGAAGCACAAGAACGGGAGGAGAACATCACATAGCTACTGGTCATGGACTCATGGTCCAAGGGAGACTACTCACAACTCATCCGGGAGGCGTCCATGGTGGTGGAGAAGCTCCCGGTGGTGATCCTCCCCTCCGACAGGGTGCCGGGAAGGGTTCTCCTGGTGCTCCCGATCTTGGAAGCGGCGGCGGCGGCGGAACAGAGATGAGATCGCGAAAAAGAGTTCCTGTCCCGAGGGTTTCTCGAGACGCTTTAAATATATGCCAAAGGGGGGCATCGGAGGAGCTTCGGGGGGCCCAGGCGCCCCCCCCGGCGCGGCCCAGGGGGGGGGGGGGGGGGG
>LR738712.1:601611686-601670007 GCA_902687465.1 Secale cereale
CCGGGGGGGGGGGGGGGGGGCGCCGCCAGGGCGCCTGGAGCCCTGGTGGCCCCCCCCGGCTGTCCTTCGGACGCACGGTAGTTTCCGGAACGCTAATTTTTTTATATAATTTTTCTTGATTTTTCCTGGCAGTTCTCGTAATGTGAAAACCTGAAATACAAAAACAGCCGAAAATAGAAACTGGCACTGGGGTGCACTGAGTCAATAGGTTAGTCCAAATATGATCAAAAGTGTATGGAAGTGTATAAATATCATAGCAATATCACCCAAAAGAGGCATGGAGCAAGCAGAAATTATAGATACGTTTTGGACGTATCAACATCCCCAAGCTTAATTCCTGCTCGTCCTCGAGTAGGTAAATGATAACAAGAATAATTTCTGTGGTGACATGCTATTAACCATATAGGACTTTTTCATAGTCATATGACAAAAGCTTACTGAGACAATGAATCTGTAGTAATTAAGTTGCCTCATGAGAAAATCACAAAGAACTGAAAGTTTTACAATATGATATTGAAACATCAAATAGATTTGCAATGAATATGATGTGCAAATATGATAAATTGATATCTAGCTTGCCCCCTTTAGTGATGCAAGACATAAATGCAGGGGCACCTTCAAGGTTTAAGTGATGACTAGATACAATGATTTCAAAATAAACGATATCACAATCATGCAAAAGACAATGCTACTTTGGAACAATGCACATTACACTCAGAATGACAATCATGCTCTCAGTAGTTGGTGCTTTGAAGAAGGTGGAGACTCAACATAAAATTAAAAGAATGGCCCTTCGCAGAGGGAAGCAGGGATTACTCATGTGCTAGAGCTTTTTATTTTGAAAACATAGAAACAATTTTGTCAACGGTAGTAGTATTTCATATGTGTTATGCATAAGACATCCTATAAGTTGCAAGCCTAATGCATCGAATACCAATAGTGCTCGCACCTTGTCCTAATTAGCTCGGATTTCCATGGATTATCATTGCATTACATATGTTTCAACCAAGTGTCACAAAGGGGTACCTCTATGTCACCTGTACAAAGGTCCAAGGAGATAGATCGCATTTGATTTCTCGTTTTTGATAGATCTCAACTTGAGGACATCCATACCGGGACAACATAGAAAATAGATAATGGACTCCTCTTTAATGCTTAAGCATATTCTCATAAGAGATTGAGGATTAATGTCCAAGCTAAAACTTCCACCATGATACATGGCTTTGGTTGGCGGCCCAATGTTCTTCTCTAACAATATGCATACTCAAACCATTCAACCCATGGCAAATCACCCTTACTTCAGACAAGACGAACATGCATAGCAACTCACATGATATTCAACAAAAGCAGTTGATGGCGTCCCCAGAAACATGGTTACCGCTCAGCAAGCAACTTATAAGAAATAAGATACATAAACAACATATTCTTTACCACAATAGTTTTTAAGCTACTTTCCCATGAGCTATGTATTGCAAAAACTGAAGGTTTTAAAGGTAGCACATGTAAATTTACTTGGAGTGGCGGTGAAATACCACATATAGGTAGGTATGGTGGACTCATATGGCATAACTGGGTTAAAAGGATGTGGATGCACAAGCAGTCAGTCTGCTTAGTACAGGTGGAGGTTAGCAAAAGACTGGGAGCGACCAACTAAGAGAGCAATGACGGTCATAATCATGCAGAGCGACAAAGCGACATTGAATCAGGCATGGAAGTTATATCGCTACTCAGAAATAAAAGATCATCAAGGCTTGACAGACTTTCTTTACAGTCTTAAATATGCGTGAGCATACGCCAAGTCAATCAAAATAAATTCTCGAAGGAAGATATTACTAAACCATACCACATCATTGGCAAACAAATCATGTTGGTATTCCAATAACACATTGGGAATCCCCCAGCTATTTGAGACTAACCATAAGAAAACCTGAACTACTAAGCGCCATTATGCACGTAGCATCTTTATCATAGACATATCAACCAATGCAACGGAAGCAAACTCTCTTAATAAGGTGAGCATGGTAATTAAAGAGAGTTCAAGCAACCAACTAGACAAAAGCTCTTTGAAAAGATAAGCATGAATACTAAGAGCTGAACATGATAGTAGCTATTAAAAGACAAAGAACACACACAGCAAAGATGGTCATGAAAATTCTATGTTATGTTCTAGATAGAAGTGGAGCGTGTTTCTCTCCCACATAAAGAACGCTGAGTTCCGACTCGTTATGAAAAACTAAAAAGGAAAACTAAAAGCAAGACGCTCCAAGCATAGCACATAACACATGAAGTGATTAAAATATAGTGGAACGAAAGACGAACTGATAATGTTGATGGAGAAGGGGATGCACGGGGGCATCCCCAAGCTTAGATGCTTGAGTCTCCTTGAATATTTCTTGGGGGTGCACGGGGGCATCCCCAAGCTTGAGCGCTTGACACTCCTGAATCTTTTTATCATCTTCCCTCGCACACTTGAAAACTCCCTTCATACATAACTCATCATAATCTGATTAGCGAGGTTAGTACCCATAATAAAATAATAGTTCTTTGCTGGAAATAAAGATATTCTTGAAGGTCTACTGTTTCTCAAGATTGCCAAAAGGTTTTTGCAAAGAAAAAGCAAGCTCTTGGTTTGCAAAATGAAAGAAAGGCAAAACAGGGCAGAATCTGTGAAAAACAGAACAGCAGGTAGTAAATGATTTGTTCGGGGCAATTCTGCAACTCTAATCAAAAAACTCAGAACAGACGCACGAAAGACAATTATATAGAGAACACTGTCGAAAAAATCCAGACCCAAAAGATGATCTGGTGATTTTATACGAATTTTTCTATCCAAGGACAGAATCTGTTTCCTGGACAGCACCTCACAACTTTTGAACTTTCTAGCAATTAGAGGCTATACTTGGCACAAAATTGAAAAGCAAAGATACAACGATGATGCTACAGTAGTAAACAACATCAAGACCACTAAAACTGAAAGAACAAACTGAAAGCAAAGATAACAAGGGTTGTCTCCCTAGAGCTCTTTCTTTATAGCCACAAAGATAGGCTTAAGACTTTAATGATGTTCTCGTAGGAATAAGAGTTGAAGAACAAAAGAGAGCATCAAGAAGCAAATACCAAACACATTTAAGCCTAACATGCTTCCTATGCATAGGAATATTGCAAGAAAATAAATTATTGAAGCATAAAGCAACTAGCATAGGAAGGCAAAACAAGCATAACTTCAAAACTTTCAACATAAAGAGAGGGAACTTAATATTATTGAAATATCTATAAGCATATGTTCCCTTCTCATAATAATTTTCAGTGGGATCACGAATAAACTCAACAATATAAGCATCACATAAAGCATTGTTACCATGATCCACATGCAAAAAGGTACTCTTACTCTCCACATAAGCATCATGAAGAGGATAAAACTTAGTATAAAAAAGAGACATAAGCTCTTGCCAATCAAGCAAGTGCGAGTTATCGAGAAGCTTATACCAATCTGAAGCTTTATCTATAAGTGATACGGCGAACAATGTCCTCATGACAAACTCCCTTGATATACCTGCAAGCTTAAATAATGAACATAATTGTGACAGATATAGCAAGTGTTCACCGGGATGTCTGTCTCCTGCATAACGATTAGCCAAAACATAATCGATAATACCAGCTGGTATTTTATAGGGCACAATTTCAGTAGGGGGAGGAGCAACCACCACAGGTGTGGGGCGTCTTCCCACAAGCAACGATCCAATAGCAAGGTTGTCCATAAGCATAACTAGTGAAAAGACATAAAGAAAACTGAAAGGTAAACTAACAAGAATAAAAAGCAAAGGTAAAAGATAGCATGGAACTCCCCTATCTTGAAGAGTGGAGTCCCCGGCAACGGCGCCAGAAAAACTCTTGCTAGGCTTCTCGCCCCTCGTTGGTTACCCCAAGTGGAAGGTGTGAGATGTAGTGTTGCGGAAGTTTTTCCCTTGGCAAAGATACCAAGGATCGAATCCCCAGAGACTCCTAGGTTCAACAAGAAGGTGTCAACTGCTAACGGCGCCAGATATTAGCAATCAACGTGGACCTGCACACAGATACAAATAACTTTGCTCCCAACGAGTACAGAGAGGTTGTCAATCCCTCCGGCCTTGTAGTTCACAAAGGATTAAACGCAAGTGATAGTAGTGATAGATAATGTTTGCAATAGTAAATAATAGCGAAAAGTAAATAGCGGATGTGATCAATGATGGTAATATGGACCGGAGTCTCATGATGTTCACTAGTGATGTCTCTCTCCCAAAAGACGATAAAACAGCTATGTGAGGTAAACAAATTACAGCTGGGCAATTGACAGGACCACGAACGCAAACCAATGCTGACTACATTGCAAGAAAGGTTGAGGTTCAAAGCATGAGCGGTACGCCAAAGTAAGTAGACCGAATTCCATCAATATCTACTACTAATAATCCACCTTGAGATATCTATCCAGAACATCTCGCTGGTATTAAGTTGCGAGCCCCACCCATAGTGTAAACTCAAAGCAACAGACAACTGCATTAAAAGAACTTTGCGTAAAGTAAACAATCCTTGCACCCGCGGGCACAAGCACCGTTGTTTTCCCCCTTGTGGCAACATCACATCCCCTAGACTCATGTTTCTGTCACTCAAACTAGTCATCGAGGGGCATGAACCCACAATCGAGCATAACGTTCCCTCTTGGAGTCACTACCTATTACTTGGCCAAAGCAATAAATAACAACGGAGAACATGCAAGAATTACTTATGAACATAAATATAAAAGAGGTAGATCAAATATATTACTCAAGCACAATCTGAACATAATCTCATAATCCATCGGATCCCAGCAAACTCATCATAGCAACAGCATAAGGATTACATATGTGCCTCGATCATGTAAGGCAGCTCACGAGGACTAATTAGTGAAGCACAAGAACAGGAGGAGAACATCACATAGCTACTGGTCATGGACTCATGGTCCAAGGGAGACTACTCACAACTCATCCGGGAGGCGTCCATGGTGGTGGAGAAGCTCCCGGTGGTGATCCTCCCCTCCGGCAGGGTGCCGGGAAGGGTTCTCCTAGTGCTCCCGATTTTGGAAGCGGCGGCGGCGGCGGAACAGAGATGAGATCGCGAAAAAGAGTTCCTGTCCCGAGGGTTTCTCGAGACGCTTTAAATATATGCCAAAGGGGGGCATCGGAGGAGCTTCGGGGGGCCCAGGCGCCCCCCCGGCGCGGCCCAGGGGGGGCGCCGCCAGGGCGCCTGGAGCCCTGGTGGCCCCCCCCGGCTGTCCTTCGGACGCACGGTAGTTTCCGGAACGCTGATTTTTTATATAATTTTTTTGGATTTTTCCTGGCAGTTCTCGTAATGTGAAAACCTGAAATACAAAAACAGCCGAAAACAGAAACTGGCACTGGGGTGCACTGAGTCAATAGGTTAGTCCAAATATTATCAAAAGTGTATGGAAGTGTATAAATATCATAGCAATATCACCCAAAAGAGGCATGGAGCAAGCAGAAATTATAGATACGTTTTGGACGTATCACATGGCAAGGCAGGAAGCACTCAAAAACAACACAAGTCAACAAGTTTAAATGAGGCCGGAAACTACATATAACAAATCCGGTAAGCCCTCATATGCATAATTTGAAAATGGTCCAGATCTGAACAAACCTTAAGTTAAAGTTGTTAAACAGCAAGTTAACATGCACCATGATGATCTACACGAAATTCTAGTCAAGTTTCATATAAAGTTTGTTTAATTCGGAGCTACGGCCTAGAAGATATGAGCAAAACAAGACAAGCAAGGCAACGATGCAAAATGCACCCAAACATCAAGCAAACAGACACCAAGTAGGCAAACAACACGATATTAAGATTCTAAATGCAAAATCAAACAAGTTACATATAGGGCACACTCAAAACGGAGCAACGGGCTAAAAGATACACATGAAACAAGATATAACAACAAGCTGAAGTTAACAGCCACATAGCAACTTTGGAGCAAGATATATATATGCTACAACACTCAAACATGTTAACAAGAAGCATGGATGTGAAGAAGACACGTTACTTAACAAGGATGAACTTGGAACACACCCAAAAGCTTGCTGGAACACATTTAAACAAGCATGGCAAGTTGCACTAAAATTATCCAAACTTAGTCAAAATCTGGGAAGGCAAAATCATCATCACGATGCTGCCTTCAGAGGCACAAAACAACAGTCATATCAACTCTACTAAGCATATAAAGAGCATGGACATGTAGTAGACATATCCTACAGCAAACAACTCCATTGGAGCAACTCCATAGGAGGCATTGTAACATCCCCAGTTTCCTACTACAGTGATCACCTCATAAACATGCCATGTCATCTTCATTTTCTCTATATGATCACTGTGGTTAAGCACTTCCCTTTTAAATTTCTTTCTGTTTTCAAAATTCAAATACAAGTGCAAAATGAAGTGGCACCAAAGTTGCTGCAAAAATGTTCATCATCTTGCTAATATTCCAAAACAATTATATGTTAAGGAATACAACATCTCACTTGAGCAAAGATGGGCATTATAAGTTGCAACAGCACCTTTTCAGCATATTTAAATGCTATTCTATTTTTGGTAAATTCAAAGGAGTTCCACAAATCCCTAAACCAATTTCTGGCAGTGCCTAAAAATACAAAGGTTTTAATGGGCCAAGTCCCATATTTTTCCTTACTCCTTTTGATGCCCAATTAATTCTATTCCTCCCTCTCTGTTCTAAAATAAAAGAAAACAGAAACTTAAATAAAAAGAGAAAAGGGGCGAAGCCCACTTACCTGGCACTGGGCCGTACAGGCCAGCCCACCCCGGCCTCCTTCACCTACTCCCCCTCCTCGTGTCGTCGCCTCCATGGCGCCGGGCGCCCGCGCCAGCCACCGCTCGCCACCGCGGTGGGAGCAGGTGGGCGGGGGGATAAGCTCGCCCCGAGCCTCCCCCCTGGACGCCTCCGCCATTTCCCCCCCCTCTCTCCCTCGCTCGGCTCCCTCCTCTTCCCCATCACCCGAGCGCCATCGCCGCCGCAACTCCGGCGCCACCGCGGCCACCGGCGACCCCGTGCCTGCTGGACTTGTCCACGGGCCTCGCCGCGGTCGGCAACCTCTCCTGGTGCCACCAGGGGGAGATGTGGAGCCCCGCTGCCTCCGTTCGCCTTCGTCCGCATCTCCGGTCGCCGCCGCACATCCTCAGCTCCGGCGACGTCTCTGCAGCTACAAAGCTTCCACGGGCCACCTTGAGCCGCGCGGTGAGCTCCTCTCTTCCTCCATTCCTTCCTCCCGCAGCCGTTTTCTTCCCTAGCTAGCTCGCCGCCGTAGTCGTGCCTCCGCCTCCGCCGGTGAGCTCGTAGCCGAGCCACCGCTGCCCGTCGAGATCAACTAGGCTCATGGCCGTGCTCTAGGCCTCGCTAGAGCCCCGTAAAACACTTCGCTGGACTTGCTGCGCCGTCTCGTCGCCGCTCGCGAGATGGCCGAACTCCGGCGTCCGCCACGGTGGTCGCCGTCGACGCTGTAGCCCTCCCCGCGAACCACCGAGGTCACCATCGCGTGCGCAACGCCGAGCCGCACCCGTAGGGCCAAACCGCGGGCCCGGAGACCCCCTGTACCGCGTTTCCGCTCATCTCCGGCGAAGAGCCGCCGCGGGAGCTCGCCGGAGCTCGTCTCCGGCGCTCCCCTGACCTGGCCCCAGTGGGCCCCGTCCCTGTGTCGCTGGCAGCTGGGTCCCGCGGGCCCAGTTGACCAGTTGACCAGGTCAACTGCTGACCGGGCTGGCCCCGTGTCTATGACATGTGGACCCCACCAGCTTAAAACGTTTTAAAAACAAATAAATTCGCTAATGAAATTCTGTTAACTAAATTAGTAATTAGTTTAGTTAAATAGACACTGACCACTGGGGCCCACCCTTTAATTAACCCACTGTTAGTTTAATTTATTTCTGTTAAAAGTCACAGAGGCTGACATGTGGGTCCCACTGGACCCACATGTCATATTTGACTTAGTCAGCCGCAGTTTGACCTGCTGATGTCAGCATGTCATCATGCTGACATCATAATTCCCTTTTCTGTTAATTTAAATAAAATCCAGAAAATGTTTAAACTTTAGAAAAATCATATCTTTTAATCCGTAACTCCGATGAAAATAATTTATATATGAAAGTTGATCAGAATTTCGATACGAAGCTAGATACACCCTCCGTATTCCCGTCAGATGCCCCTAGCTAGATGAACATGGAACTTTCGGCCTGTTTTCGATAAATGAATAGTGCTCAACTTTAATCATATAAATCCAAACAAATTCCTAAAATAGCTAAAATGACTTAGACATGTCTTTAGACAACCCTGCACTGCATCCTAGCCGTCACCTACCTCGAAATACCTGTACGTGAAACCGTTCCCCCTCCGGTTCATCTGACTGACAGACGTCCGGAACCGGGAATAATTCCCGGATGGGTTCCCCTTCTTCGTTATCGGTAGCACGGCGTTAGTTTGTCACGCTTTGTGCTTACTTTTGTTACCGTGTATTTATATTGTTTCCTCTCCCCCTTTCTTCCCGGTAGACCCCGAGACCGCTGACGGTGCCCTGGTGATCGACTGCTTCACCGCCGTTGTTCCTTTTCATTTGCCGAGCAACCAGGCAAGCAACCCCCCTTTGATCATTCCGATATCGCCTATGTCTATTCTCTCTTATTCTTGCATTAGAATTGCTGCTACTGCTACTGCTCCTATTACTGTTGCATAGCCTGTCTTTGTTAAATTGTTGATACCTGCTTTACTCATAAACTGCTTAGTATAGGTTGGGAAGCACTGCTATGGGCCCCCACTCTCGTAGTTGCCTCGCATAGTACCCTTGCCTCGATCAAGCGATCGAGCCCCCTTCCCCTGACCTTCTTCACAGCACCGCACACCTCCCCTAATATGCTCGACTCCGCAGAGTTAACATCGGGTGACGAGGGTGATACCTCCGAACTCACTTCTGATGTTGTCCCTGTAGAATAGCTAGCTCGTGGTGGGTTACCGAGGGTGATTCCTCTTCCCACTTCCGACTTAGCTTTTGTCGTGCATCCGCTATGGTGAATACCGCCGAGGGTGATTCCTCCGGTACCACCTTATCGGGACTTGTCGTTTAGGAATCCAACGAGGGTGATTCCTCGGATTCCTCATCGGCATGAAAACCACACGGATGCCCTGGTTCACTGTATCGTGTTTAAAGACGTATCGATCCCCGAGGCCGGACGTCGCCAGGAACAAAGGCGTGCGGCCAGAGGTATCGTGCGTCTGATGACACTTTGAAGTTACTACTACACATGTTGGATGGAGGCGGGTTGACCCAGAGGGGTACCCGCGAGTGCCTTTGAGGCATGAGCTGTGGAGTCGGGTGACCAGTGAGGGTACCCGCGAGATAACTACGAGGCGTGGCCGGTCTTTTCCAGTCCTTGTCACAAGTCCTCGAGACGGGACGACGGGGCCAACAGTATCGTAGGCTCTGCTCGTTACCGCGCGCTCCCAACACACTAAGCGATTTGGATATTTGATCCGAGGGCCTCCGGGCCGATAGCACTAACCACCACGTGGGTGTGAGTGGGTGCTCTGCGTCGTATACATCAGCCGGAGTCGTCACGACGTCAGCGATTGAGCGGGCTGTTCGGATTGGACTTAGGATGCAACCGCGCTTGTATAAGGGGTTGCTAGGTCTGCTACCGAACGGCTTCGCAACGTGCGGAGCGTCCGGGGCGATGGCCCCGACCCCCGGGGGCATAGGATTAGTCCGGCGTGCTCGATCCTCTCTGGCGGTATCCGGTCGGGTTGCGTCGTATTGTTTAGCCGAGGGCGGGCACGACCTGATGGTGTGTCCGGCCGGAGTTAAGCGAGCGTGGTGGGTAACTTGGTGCACCCCTGCAGGGAAGAAACAATCTATCGATAGCCTGTCCTACGGTAACGGACACTCGGAGTTGTATCCACTTCGGTACAACTAGAACTGGTGACTTGAGATATGAGATATGAGGTTGATGTTGCTGCAAACACTATATATTATTATGATGAGACTATTCTGTTCCCTTCTCATTGCTGCAAGACGCTGAAGATGCTAGTCTTCGTCAGGACTAGGCTTTTCCCCTCTCTACTCTGGCTTTCTGCAGTCTAGTCCACCCACATAAAGCCTCCTTTGAAAATATGCATTGCTAGTATAGATCTGATGTAAGTCTTGCTGAGTACTTTGGATGAGTACTCACGGTTGCTTTGCTTCCTCTTTTGTCCTACCCGCATGATAAACCAGACGACGGAGCCATGGTGCCCGCAGCCCCTGTTGACGACTACTACTGCCAGCCCGAGGCTGGCTACTACTACTACCCGGCCGGCGAGTACTTCTACGAGGAGTCGGCGGACGACGACCAGGAGTAGGATCGGAGGTCCCAGGCAGGAGGCCTGCGCCTTTTCGATCGTAGCTTTTATTTTGCCCCGCCTTTGTAAAAGGCCTATCTTCTTCTGTGTTGTATCTGTACCCAGATACCTAACGCTTCCGCTGACTATGTGTGTGACATCATGTTATGTATTCGAGCCCTCGAGGCCCTGGCTTGTAATATATGACTTGTATGTATTTATTTATGTTTTAGAGTTGTGCTGTGATTCCTTCACGAGAGTCCTTAGGCTTGATCGTGTGCATTTGCGTGTATGATTAGTGCACGGTCGGGCCGGGGTCGTCACAGGTTGGTATCAGAGCCGACTGCCTGTAGGAACCCCCTTTCCAACTCCTTGGCCGAAGTCGAGTCTAGAGGTCCAAAATTGTTTTACTAACTTGGCTGTGTGGCTTATGGCCCCACGTCGCCAATTGGGTGGTGTAGCTTCTTTTATTCCTCGTCTTTACTCTGGGACTCTGAATCTCTCTTCTATTCGGGTTAAATGATTTTACTAACTCCGACACTAGGTTCTCGTAACCGCTTCTCCCGGTGAGTCCCCTTTTCCAGAAGATGGCATGACATCATCAGAAGACTCCGAAGATACTCCTCGAAGTTTCTCGAGACCCTGTGCCCACTGCTTTGCAGTCCCTGACCACCGTTAAACTCCGAAGGATAACTACTTACCCCTGTCGTTCATATATTCGTTCCAATACCCTCGGGTTCTATCCGACATCTCAATAATTCTCGGAGCCTGCTACCGTGCAGCTTCTTTCGCACTGCGGTTAATTCCTCACAACACCAAGGATCCATTCATCCCCAGTTGTTCTTGTGATCCATGAAATACTTCGTATTGCTATCTGATCTCCCAAAAATCCTCTACAGACTCTTGCTCTTGAAATTTTTGTCTGTCTGCATCATGGTAAATTCCATATAACCTTCGTTGACATCCTTGTCGCTATCATTATGCGTCCCTTGATTCAATATATTGCGAATATTCGTAATCATCAGTTGATTCCTACTAATCCATCCTTCCGGCTCAGACGTCCTTCAGGATGATATGAGCTGGTTCTCGTTAAATCAATCCATGATTGATTGGTCATCAAATTCTATTCAGCCTATCCATCTTTTGATCAGAGCCTTTGTTTCTAATCCTTCGTCCTGGAATCATAACTTCTTTGTGCTAAAACGTCGAATTATTCCGATGTTTCTATAATTCGATGACTTTGCGTTCCTTCTTCTTCTGGTTGAGTATCGCTACTCACATCAGATTCTTTACCGACCATCTGGTCCTTTGTTGGATTTTATCCGACAACGTCTTCCATTTTTCAATAACCCTGTGAGTCTTTCCTCGGATACATAATACCTTCGGTAAACTGTATTCCCCGTCTTGTCAACCATGCTCTACTATCGAGTTTGAGTTATTTACTCCTAAAATTTCTGGTATATGGTCCTAAGTTGCCCCGATGGGTTGAACATATGCTTTCTCTAGTCTGTGTGAATTAAAAGCTATGCGAGATATATCCACTCGCGTTCCGTCGAATAAATTTTCGACTCTACAATTTCTTCGAAGACGAGGAGTGAATGAAAGGTTATGCATTGAAGAAGTGGGAGTCGACCTTGAACCTTTGTGTTCATGCCCATGGACCCGATGTAGAACTTATCATGGAAGCCTCTCGCAAAATCAATCATTCCCTTGGTATAAGTTCGTCTCATATTGTGTTTTGTTCCATGCAACCATGGTCCTGACCATGATTGTTCTCCTTTGATTCCATTTCTCGGACAAGTTAAGGCATTTGTCTTTTGCTAATCAATATGCCTGATCAGCCTCTACCTTGAACTTACCTTCAAGTGTTACCCCCTGATATCTCGGGTATATCACAGTAACTACAGCACTTTGTATGAGCTTTTCCTTGACTTCTATTGATCCCCAATTCCAATTCTTCTCGGGTTCTGAGTTGTTGGTCGCTCAAGAACATCGATAAGTGAATCTATTCTGCACTCCGATTCAATAACTCTAAGTAAATTCATTGCTTACGAGTTTAATAATCCATCATATCATTCCTTGTCTGTTCGGCTATATCATCTTCGTGCTAATTTTAACCGTGCTACCTGGTCCCTATGGCCGGAGCACAATTTTCAACGATGAGCTAAGTTTACGTCGGTCTCCCTCATCTTACCCTTTCACCTCGAATAACAAGCTTGATTTAGAGCTTGTATCATATCCGAGGTTCCGTTGACCTTGAACTTTATTCCATCTGTCTTGATCATCTTACGGATCAATTTCGTCTTCTTTATAACTCCTCAACAATTGTGCCGAGATCACCGCCAATATTTTGACTTCCTCGGAGATGTCCATTAAATTCATGGTGAGAAATACCATCCCTAACCCCCCGATGATTTGTGACATCATCGATGACGTCATTGATTTCCTTCCAACACAGACCTGGCTGTGATTGGTTATACCTTACGTTCCGAGATAATCATGGAAACGTTCCTTTGTAACTTTTGTGATCTTCAGATCCAAACCTTGCTTGGAACACCATGTAAATACTATCTCGAAGCATGACTGTGGTATCCCTAATAACAACAAGAACATTGGAAGCATATTGCCAAGTGTTTCATGATCTATTATCCACACACCATTGAATGGGTAATAGCATAATTCTTCTCTCGTCCCTTTATCCAAATGTTTTTGAACTTGCTGCTCTATCCTGTATATCATGCCCCGCTTTTTCTTGGGAATGAGATACCCCTAATTCTCGTGTATAAACACGTTTTCCTTTCCATTTGTTTGTTTAACCTTTCTTGAGGTCATTAAGACATGAGCAGGAATAATTCCCTGCTTATGAAAATACCTCGGTCTGCAACTCTGTCAGTGAGACCCTGTTACTATTGTTGATGACATTCCGGTAACCACCGATGGACGAGAACTTTGCCTATTGGTCCGCCTCGTTCAACGAGCAGGAAAAGGGTTCTCTTCGTCCCTCGCCCTTGGTACCGACGCTGTTGCCAACATATCTGACAGGATACTCTCTGACAGTCCTTGCTGTCATATTCGAGCAAATGACCCCGTTCTCCCTATTCTCGATCGACACCCCCCTACAGTTTCACCAGGTCGGAACCTGACTCTTCTGAACACTTTTGATTCCGAAGTACCATTCGCTCTTGGTTCTGTGTGTTGTCACGATCCACCCTTCAAGAGTTAATCTATTCTCGGTGCTCTGAACCCCTTTTCGCACTCTGTTCAGGTATCGATCGAATGTCCATTAGATTGAAACTTCTTATGGTACTTTCACACTTTACTCTCGATGATTCTCCTAAGTTTCAACTCGAGAGATATTTCTGCCACACCCCCCTGAGTTATCTGCAGGATAATCGACCTTGTAAAAGGTCCATTCTTCCGAAGTTACCCTTTTCTTCCCCACTTAAATCTCGGGACGAGATTTCTTGTAGTGGAGGAGATTTGTAACATCCCCAGTTTCCTACTACAGTGATCACCTCATAAACATGCCATGTCATCTTCATTTCCTCTATATGATCACTGTGGTTAAGCACTTCCCTTTTAAATTTCTTTCTGTTTTCAAAATTCAAATACAAGTGCAAAATGAAGTGGCACCAAAGTTGCTGCAAAAATGTTCATCATCTTGCTAATATTCCAAAACAATTATATGTTAAGGAATACAACATCTCACTTGAGCAAAGATGGGCATTATAAGTTGCAACAGCACCTTTTCAGCATATTTAAATGCTATTCTATTTTTGGTAAATTCAAAGGAGTTCCACAAATCCCTAAACCAATTTCTGGCAGTGCCTAAAAATACAAAGGTTTTAATGGGCCAAGTCCCATATTTTTCCTTACTCCTTTTGATGCCCAATTAATTCTATTCCTCCCTCTCTGTTCTAAAATAAAAGAAAACAGAAACTTAAATAAAAAGAGAAAAGGGGCGAAGCCCACTTACCTGGCACTGGGCCGTACAGGCCAGCCCACCCCGGCCTCCTTCACCTACTCCCCCTCCTCGTGTCGTCGCCTCCATGGCGCCGGGCGCCCGCGCCAGCCACCGCTCGCCACCGCGGTGGGAGCAGGTGGGCGGGGGGATAAGCTCGCCCCGAGCCTCCCCCCTGGACGCCTCCGCCATTTCCCCCCCCTCTCTCCCTCGCTCGGCTCCCTCCTCTTCCCCATCACCCGAGCGCCATCGCCGCCGCAACTCCGGCGCCACCGCGGCCACCGGCGACCCCGTGCCTGCTGGACTTGTCCACGGGCCTCGCCGCGGTCGGCAACCTCTCCTGGTGCCACCAGGGGGAGATGTGGAGCCCCGCTGCCTCCGTTCGCCTTCGTCCGCATCTCCGGTCGCCGCCGCACATCCTCAGCTCCGGCGACGTCTCTGCAGCTACAAAGCTTCCACGGGCCACCTTGAGCCGCGCGGTGAGCTCCTCTCTTCCTCCATTCCTTCCTCCCGCAGCCGTTTTCTTCCCTAGCTAGCTCGCCGCCGTAGCCGTGCCTCCGCCTCCGCCGGTGAGCTCGTAGCCGAGCCACCGCTGCCCGTCGAGATCAACTAGGCTCATGGCCGTGCTCTAGGCCTCGCTAGAGCCCCGTAAAACACTTCGCTGGACTTGCTGCGCCGTCTCGTCGCCGCTCGCGAGATGGCCGAACTCCGGCGTCCGCCACGGTGGT
Source organism: Secale cereale (assembly GCA_902687465.1). Lineage (NCBI taxonomy): Eukaryota > Viridiplantae > Streptophyta > Magnoliopsida > Poales > Poaceae > Secale > Secale cereale. The sequence continues at coordinate 601,626,778 of LR738712.1, forward strand.
CGCCGTCGACGCTGTAGCCCTCCCCGCGAACCACCGAGGTCACCATCGCGTGCGCAACACCGAGCCGCACCCGTAGGGCCAAACCGCGGGCCCGGAGACCCCCTGTACCGCGTTTCCGCTCATCTCCGGCGAAGAGCCGCCGCGGGAGCTCGCCGGAGCTCGTCTCCGGCGCTCCCCTGACCTGGCCCCAGTGGGCCCCGTCCCTGTGTCGCTGGCAGCTGGGTCCCGCGGGCCCAGTTGACCAGTTGACCAGGTCAACTGCTGACCGGGCTGGCCCCGTGTCTATGACATGTGGACCCCACCAGCTTAAAACGTTTTAAAAACAAATAAATTCGCTAATGAAATTCTGTTAACTAAATTAGTAATTAGTTTAGTTAAATAGACACTGACCACTGGGGCCCACCCTTTAATTAACCCACTGTTAGTTTAATTTATTTCTGTTAAAAGTCACAGAGGCTGACATGTGGGTCCCACTGGACCCACATGTCATATTTGACTTAGTCAGCCGCAGTTTGACCTGCTGATGTCAGCATGTCATCATGCTGACATCATAATTCCCTTTTCTGTTAATTTAAATAAAATCCAGAAAATGTTTAAACTTTAGAAAAATCATATCTTTTAATCCGTAACTCCGATGAAAATAATTTATATATGAAAGTTGATCAGAATTTCGATACGAAGCTAGATACACCCTCCGTATTCCCGTCAGATGCCCCTAGCTAGATGAACATGGAACTTTCGGCCTGTTTTCGATAAATGAATAGTGCTCAACTTTAATCATATAAATCCAAACAAATTCCTAAAATAGCTAAAATGACTTAGACATGTCTTTAGACAACCCTGCACTGCATCCTAGCCGTCACCTACCTCGAAATACCTGTACGTGAAACCGTTCCCCCTCCGGTTCATCTGACTGACAGACGTCCGGAACCGGGAATAATTCCCGGATGGGTTCCCCTTCTTCGTTATCGGTAGCACGGCGTTAGTTTGTCACGCTTTGTGCTTACTTTTGTTACCGTGTATTTATATTGTTTCCTCTCCCCCTTTCTTCCCGGTAGACCCCGAGACCGCTGACGGTGCCCTGGTGATCGACTGCTTCACCGCCGTTGTTCCTTTTCATTTGCCGAGCAACCAGGCAAGCAACCCCCCTTTGATCATTCCGATATCGCCTATGTCTATTCTCTCTTATTCTTGCATTAGAATTGCTGCTACTGCTACTGCTCCTATTACTGTTGCATAGCCTGTCTTTGTTAAATTGTTGATACCTGCTTTACTCATAAACTGCTTAGTATAGGTTGGGAAGCACTGCTATGGACCCCCACTCTCGTAGTTGCCTCGCATAGTACCCTTGCCTCGATCAAGCGATCGAGCCCCCTTCCCCTGACCTTCTTCACAGCACCGCACACCTCCCCTAATATGCTCGACTCCGCAGAGTTAACATCGGGTGACGAGGGTGATACCTCCGAACTCACTTCTGATGTTGTCCCTGTAGAATAGCTAGCTCGTGGTGGGTTACCGAGGGTGATTCCTCTTCCCACTTCCGACTTAGCTTTTGTCGTGCATCCGCTATGGTGAATACCGCCGAGGGTGATTCCTCCGGTACCACCTTATCGGGACTTGTCGTTTAGGAATCCAACGAGGGTGATTCCTCGGATTCCTCATCGGCATGAAAACCACACGGATGCCCTGGTTCACTGTATCGTGTTTAAAGACGTATCGATCCCCGAGGCCGGACGTCGCCAGGAACAAAGGCGTGCGGCCAGAGGTATCGTGCGTCTGATGACACTTTGAAGTTACTACTACACATGTTGGATGGAGGCGGGTTGACCCAGAGGGGTACCCGCGAGTGCCTTTGAGGCATGAGCTGTGGAGTCGGGTGACCAGTGAGGGTACCCGCGAGATAACTACGAGGCGTGGCCGGTCTTTTCCAGTCCTTGTCACAAGTCCTCGAGACGGGACGACGGGGCCAACAGTATCGTAGGCTCTGCTCGTTACCGCGCGCTCCCAACACACTAAGCGATTTGGATATTTGATCCGAGGGCCTCCGGGCCGATAGCACTAACCACCACGTGGGTGTGAGTGGGTGCTCTGCGTCGTATACATCAGCCGGAGTCGTCACGACGTCAGCGATTGAGCGGGCTGTTCGGATTGGACTTAGGATGCAACCGCGCTTGTATAAGGGGTTGCTAGGTCTGCTACCGAACGGCTTCGCAACGTGCGGAGCGTCCGGGGCGATGGCCCCGACCCCCGGGGGCATAGGATTAGTCCGGCGTGCTCGATCCTCTCTGGCGGTATCCGGTCGGGTTGCGTCGTATTGTTTAGCCGAGGGCGGGCACGACCTGATGGTGTGTCCGGCCGGAGTTAAGCGAGCGTGGTGGGTAACTTGGTGCACCCCTGCAGGGAAGAAACAATCTATCGATAGCCTGTCCTACGGTAACGGACACTCGGAGTTGTATCCACTTCGGTACAACTAGAACTGGTGACTTGAGATATGAGATATGAGGTTGATGTTGCTGCAAACACTATATATTATTATGATGAGACTATTCTGTTCCCTTCTCATTGCTGCAAGACGCTGAAGATGCTAGTCTTCGTCAGGACTAGGCTTTTCCCCTCTCTACTCTGGCTTTCTGCAGTCTAGTCCACCCACATAAAGCCTCCTTTGAAAATATGCATTGCTAGTATAGATCTGATGTAAGTCTTGCTGAGTACTTTGGATGAGTACTCACGGTTGCTTTGCTTCCTCTTTTGTCCTACCCGCATGATAAACCAGACGACGGAGCCATGGTGCCCGCAGCCCCTGTTGACGACTACTACTGCCAGCCCGAGGCTGGCTACTACTACTACCCGGCCGGCGAGTACTTCTACGAGGAGTCGGCGGACGACGACCAGGAGTAGGATCGGAGGTCCCAGGCAGGAGGCCTGCGCCTTTTCGATCGTAGCTTTTATTTTGCCCCGCCTTTGTAAAAGGCCTATCTTCTTCTGTGTTGTATCTGTACCCAGATACCTAACGCTTCCGCTGACTATGTGTGTGACATCATGTTATGTATTCGAGCCCTCGAGGCCCTGGCTTGTAATATATGACTTGTATGTATTTATTTATGTTTTAGAGTTGTGCTGTGATTCCTTCACGAGAGTACTTAGGCTTGATCGTGTGCATTTGCGTGTATGATTAGTGCACGGTCGGGCCGGGGTCGTCACAGGCATGGATCAATTGCAACAAGCTACACCATTTTGATCATGTCGTTAAAAACCTGACAGTCATAATTTATAGCAACTTGGGAGCAAGAAATAAATAAGCTACAACAAGCCATATGAGCAAGTGAGGGCATGAATGGATAGACAACAACATAGACAACAAGACATGATCATTGGTCACTTCAAAACAAGCATGGATTTGACTAGGGAATCAAGCAAACATAGCATCAGGTTATAACAGATTCCAGACTTAGCAGAATTTTCACTAAGTATAAAACAGTAACATTGGCATGGCATGTTTACAAGCTTGTTAAAGTCACCTGAAGGCATATCATGGAAAATGGATTGCACCACATCAAAGACCATATGATTGTGCTTCTAAAACATCTAGACATGTGGCATGAAGACAAACACATCAATAGCAAAGAGCAAGTGAAATCAGCATCTCATAACAAGTTTCAGCACTTAACAGCCACATGCACTTTTGCAACAAAGATTAACACGACAATATGGACTCAAACAAGCATGCTACAGCGACCATCATGTAGAGCACATCACAATGAACATTTTGACATATCATATGCTCCATTTGGATAAACATGCACCAAGTTATCATATCTCAAACATGGCAACAAAATAACAAGTATCCGCAGTTTATAACAAGTAGCACTCTTGCAACAGAGATTAGGGCATCTAGATGAAGTCAAACAAGCATGGCACAATGGAACAAAGTGTAGAGCACATCACAACAATCATTTTGACATATCATTCACTCAATTTGGATAAGCACACAAAAAGTTACCGCCACATCAACATAGCAACATAATATGCATTTTCTGGGACTTAGTCAAAAATTACAGAGGAAAAGTGAGCGTCTGTTAACTATAACGCGCACCGAGCGGGGTTTAGCGGCGCTCACCACTGCGGGTCTGGCCCAGTAGCGAAGGAGGAGGGGGCCGACTAGATGGGCCGGGGCAGGCCGGTGGGCTTCAGGGCCCATAAGGCCGGAGGAGGCAGCTGGGGCTCGCTGGAGCGGGTCGTGAGGAGGGGCGCGGCTGGGCCTTGCTGGGGAGGCCCATGCGGCCGGGAGGAGGCCCGAGTGGGCGAGGCGAGGGAGTGGTCGTCCTCCTCCCTGCCCTCGAGGACGAGGCGGCGGCGGACCCTCCCGACGACGGCGGAGGTTGCCGGAGGAGGCTCCGGCGGGCTGGAGATGGCGGTATCCGGCGGATCCGGGCGGCGCCAGGCCGGATCCGGCCGCGGACGGAGTGGAGGCCACCGGCAGCGAGCGGCAGGGTCGGGCGGCGGAAGGCGTCGGGCGACGGGCGGTGGCCGGCGGCGGCGTCGGAGTAGGGTCGGCCGGGCAGCGCGGCGAGACCGGGCGGCTGCGGCTCGGGGCTACGCCCGCGGGTGGCGGCGCGCGGAGGATTGGGCCCGAAGGGCCGGCGGTGGGCTCACGGGCCCGCAGGTGGTGGGATGGCGGCGGGGACAAGTGGCGCTGCGGGATTGGACGCGGGAGGCGGCGGTGATGACGTGTCAAGCCATGATTGGGCGGAGTGAGGTGTCCGGCGGACATGTCCGGCGCGGATGGACATGTCCGGCAGCGCTAGAGGAGCGGGGCTAGGGTTCATCCGCGAAAATGGAGAGGGAGGCACCTATTTATAGGCATAGGGAGCTAGGAGTGTCCAAATGAGGAGCGGTTCGCGGCCACGCGATCGTGATCGAACGGCCAAGAGCATAGATGGGTTAGAATGGGCTTGGTGGGCTGTGTGAAAGGGGTGCTGGGCCAAAAGGAAAAAGGCTTCCGGCGGTTAACACGGTTAACCGTTGGGCTATCAAACGAACTCCGAACGTGATGAAACTTGACAGGCGGTGTACCTATGCTACAATAAGACCACACGCCAAGTTTCAACCCATTCCGAGAACGTTTTCCGGCCACTCATAAAATAAATTTTCGGAGGTGCCGCGGACGCGTGCAAGTGTGTCTGGGCTCAGATCGGACAACAGAAAGGATGAGGGTGATAACCCTCAACCGTAAGGGATCGAGATAGTCTTCGCGGGTAAGAATAACCCAATTTATTGATTCGACACACGGGGAGCCAAAGAGTATTTATAAGATTTGAAAGTTGAGTTGTCAATTCAACCGCACCTGAAATATACTTACATGCAACAAAGGATAAGTGGTAACAGTGATATGATAGTGATGATAGTGATAGTAAAAGTAAACAGTAAAAGTAAATAGCAAAAGTAAATGGCAAAAATAGCAACTAGTAACCAGCAGGATTTAAAACACTGTAGGCTAGGGAGATGGATGGTTGGGCGCTGCATGGATGAGATAGATTCTAACTTGGGGCACGGCACACGGAAAAGTAATGATCATCTAGGCAATTATCAAACATTAGGCATGTATCCCGTAGGTAGTTGTACATGCTTGCAATAAGAACTTGCACAACATCTTTTGTCCTACCATCCCGCTACGAACGGGGCCAAAAGGAACTTATGGATATTAAGGTGCTCCTGTCAAAGAGCACCGGAACAAAGCAATGGACTCAATGGATACATGTAATCCTCAAACTACGGACCATCCCCTTTGGTGTCCCAAACTGTCACTTTTGGGATCGCCGGTTCCGAACCGTAACAGGTGCAGACAACTCATAGATAGGATCACGAACACAAATATATTCATGCAAACACATATGGTTCAGATCTGAAATCATGGCACTCGGGCCCTAAGTGTCAAGCATTAAGAATAACAAGTTGAAGCAAAGATGATAAACACCATAGTAGATGATAGGCAACATGCCCCCAACGATCTGATAAACTATTACATGATCTAACTCATCCAATCCCTACCATCCCCTTCGCCTACAGCAGGGGAATTACTCACACATGGAGGGAGAAGTCATGGAGGGACGATGGAGTGGTGATGATGATGACGATGGCGACGATCTCCCCTCTCTGGAGGCCAAATCAGCCTCCAGATTAGCCCTCCCGAAGAAGAACAGAGGGTGGCGGCGGCTCCGCGACGGAAAACTGCAAAAAGAACTTCTGATCTGGGGTTTCCGCGTCGTGAGTAAAAATACGAGGCAAAGTAGGGCACCAGGAGGTGTGGGCCCCACCCAGGCGACCCCCCGGCGCGGCCCAGGGGGGGGGGCGCCCACAGGGCGCCTGGGCACCCCCTGGCCCCCCTCTGGCCCCTCTTCTGGCTCCTGGTTCCTTCGAGTGCGTGGATTTTCTGTGATTTTTCGTGGATTTTTCTGAGATACCTAAAAATCCGTTTTCCTGCACACAATAAAACCATACAGGCAGCTCTGCTGAAAACAGCGTCAGTCCGGGTTAGTTTAGTTCAAATCATGCAAGAATGAGGTCAAAACAATATCAAAAGTGTTTGGAAAAGTAGATACGTTTGAGACGTATCAACTCCCCCAAGCTTAGCATATTGCTTGTCCTCAAGCAATTCAGTTCAACGAACTGAACGCGACAAAGAAAACTTTGACAAACTCTTTTGCTTCATTAGATGTATATAAGCATGTACTACGAAAAGAGTTTAGCAAGTATTGAAACAGTACTATGAGGACAATGCAAGGAGCAATCCTTCTTTCAAGTGACTAGTCACAAATACTTAAAAGTAAATAATATACTACTGAAAATCAAGACAAGATTACATTGCACATAGCTTGAGCATACTAGGGTGGTATCTCGCTAGTCTCCATGAGTGAAGCAAAACATAAATGCAGAAACTCCTCCAGAGTTTTAAAGGAGACTAGAACTAAGAATTTCAGAATAAATCATATCACAAGTATGCAGAAGACAATGTAATACTTTGGGACAATGCACATCACACTCAGAATGACAATTATGCTCTCCTAGTTGGTGCTTTGAAGAAAGAAGGTGGAGACTCTCAAACCGTGGCTTTTGTTGGCAAAGTTGAAAACCCGTGATCGGAAACAAAAACTAAACATGTACCAGAGCTCTTGGTTTTAAAAACAGAAGTAAACACGTTTTGAGAAGTGCATATTTCATCAACGAATGCTAGCAGATAACTCAATCACCTTTTGAGTGGACAAGTCTCGAGGAACGGCTCCCGCATGAGGACGATCACATCCTCTTAATCTCCTTTGTTTATCACTGCCAAAGTTGTCTGATTTCTCATGAACAAAGCGTGAAGGAGGGTTTGTTTGTTATATTATCTTTTTGAGCCGGGCGCACTCAATGCCAGTTCCTTCTCGTATTATGGGTTTGCACATTATTCATGCAATCCAGGGGTGAAACTTGTCCAACTTAAAAAGATCATGAATTAACTACTACTTCCTCATGAGCTAAAACATAGGCACAAAAGGGAAATGCTTTTGATTAGTTTCGAGATGGTACATGAAAGTCTTCGTTAGGAATGGCAGGTAAATACCATGTATAGGAAGGTATGGTGGACTCATATGGCATAACAGGTTTTAAGGATTTTGGATGCACAAGCAGTCAGTCCGCTTAGTATAGGTGGAGGTTTAGCAAAGGACTGGGAAGCGACCAACTAGAGAGCAATAACGGTCATAATCATGCAGAGCGACAAAGCAACATTGAATCGGGTATGAAAGTGATATAACTATTCTGAAACTCAAAGATCATCAAGGCAGAGTAGACTTTTTAGTCTTAAACATGTGTAAGCATGTGCCAAGTCAATCCAAAAATTCTCTAAAGGGAAATACCACCTTAGTATACCAGACTATGGACAGTGCAATGCATGTAGATCATTTCAATAACACATTATATACTCTAGTTATTCGGGACTAGCCACAAGGAAAGCATGAACCACTGGAAGAGCATTGTAAACATAGCACTATGTCGCTACAAGCTGGTCTCTAGATCATAAGTACAGGCATATGTACAAAAGTAGAAACAAAAAGAGTTCATACCGGTCTTCCTTGTTGCTTCCCTTCAATCGATCTTCATCATTACTGCTTGTCACTTGCATGATCGAATGTAGGAAATATAATTAAATGCCATCACGGACTCGAGCTGAACTCTGAAAGCAAGGCAAACTAAAGAGAAAAGGAAATCTTTTTGGATTTTTCAAAGGTTGAATAAAAGCAAAAGAAAGAGAACATCTTTTTGTTGTTTTTGCAAAGAGAGAAATAAAGAAGAACGGGCAAAAACTTCGAAAAGATCAAAGCAAATAAAACGGATAATACAATGGAAAAGTGAGAGGGGCACGTACTCCCCCAAGCTTAGGCTTTTGGCCTAAGTTGGTAGCAGCTACTGTCCCCAGGAGCCTCCTGCTCCGGGGGTATGGTGGTGAGTCCAAGGGTCGTAGAAGGATGCTGGCGCGTACACCGAACTCCTCGGAGTCTCCCACGAGGAAGGTTCCGAACGCCAAACAGAGGAAGAACCTTCACCAAACTCGGTGGCGGTTTCTCCCTGAAAAGGTGGTATCTCACCGTGCCCCTCCTCGTCGGGCACAACCCCCTCCATGGGGTTATGAAACTGATGCTGGACCATGAACTCGTCGAACTGGACAACATCAAAGGACCATCTGTTCCTGCGAGAAAAATCAAACAAAAGAGGTGCAGGTAGACGGATCTCGCGTTCCGCGGTAGTTCCGAAACGCAAGATATAAACAAGATTATCAAGCTCAGAACCCATGGTAACAAACTTATGCCTTTTCATAGCAGCAAGATCAAAGCTTAAATAAGTAAAAGGATTATCATCAGGGTGTGGGGTGCCTCCAAGATGTTCTAAGATAAGTGTGGCATAGACGCCACCATATAAGTCCCCCTTGTTACCGTTCATAGCAAGGCGTCGAGCAATTAAGGCACCCAGATTATAATCAGACCTCCCTGAGAGGGCTGCTGCCAGGATAGCAATATCCGGAGCAGAAATGCTGCTCGTGTTGTCACGAGCTAACACCCCTCTGGCAATATAATATGCAAAATACCTGAGGTGAGGAAATAAGATGCTGGAGATCTTCGACCGATGCATATCCCTCGTACCCATGCTGCAGAGAGAGTTGATGACGGTTTTCAGCTCGGAGGGCTGAGTGGCCATCCTAGCCGTCCTCCCAACATTCGGCACACCTATTATTTCACAAAAATTCCCCAAAGTCATGGTGATAAGATCATTATAATTTTAAACTCAATAGCACCTGAATCAGGATTATATCTAAAACTGTTAATGAAACTGGAGGTGAGTTTTTGGTACTGGGTAACACGGCTCGTGACGAGTCGTGTCAAACCTGCATCAGCACAAAGATTATAAAACTCATCCTTGATTCCCGCAGCTTCCATGAATTCATCACATGGAAATGTCATCGCACGTGCTGGACTTGTATCTTCCAACAACTCCAGGGGCACATGATCTTCATTATAGCTCACCCTAGCAGTCGATGGTGAAGCTGCGGCTCTAGTAACTCGATCGGAGTGTGCGGGCCTCCTCTTCTCAAGCCACCCTTTTGCCCTTCCTAACAAACTCATTTCTGAATTTTTTTACAATTTACAAAAACGAGGATTAAAACAAAGTGAGCTAAGGCAAACTACTCAACTCACTTGCCCAAGGCATAAGCTTGCATCAAAACTTGAAAAATAACTTTCTACATATGCATGCAAGCTCATCTATACAGCACCAAGAAATACTAAATACTCACAAATGAAGCCACCAATCAAAAATCTAATTGGAGGGGTGGAGGAGTCACATACCAGGGAGTATTTGCTCAAAGTTTCAGCTCAAATGATGGGCTGTAGAGAGAGATCGAAGAATCGCCTCCAAGAACAGCAAGAACACAAGAACAAGTGCAGAACTCGCGTTTTTGGAGAAAGAGAGAGAGAGAGAGAGGAAGAAGACATACCTGGAGGGGGGTCCTGTGGGCCCTAGGCGCCCTGTGGGCGCGGCCAGGGGCTGGGCCGCGCCAGCTGGCCGCCTGGGCCACTGGTGGGTCCCCCTGGCTGGCCCCAGGACTTTCTGGGTCTCTCCTGACGTGGAAATTTTTATTATAATTTTTCTGGAATTTTTCTGAAAACTTCACTGTTGAAAATTTTCTGAAGTTCAAAAAGCTGCGAAACTCTCTGAAAACTCGAAGCAGTTAGTAGTATTGTGAAGCTTCAAAAACATAAATACTTGGTACAGCAAGTAGGACAAGACTAAAAACAAGTGAAAACATAACAAGCTCGACTTTTTATCCATAGAAAACATGTTTACTAGTAAGGTTGATCAAGTCTTACCAACAAACAAACGATATATAGAGCAAAAAGTCTCACCTCTTACTAAGTAATCACTGAACCTTTACTTTGATGGACATTGTCCCCACCATGATAGTTTTGTATTCGTGAGGCACATGTAGTGGACAGTCCCATTCTCCAATTTTCACGGTCTCGATATTCTCTATAGAGTTGAGGCCATGCCTCCTGTCGATCTTCTTCGGAAAATATACCGTGTGTTCTTTATCATTCACATGGAAGGTAACCTTCCCTTTATTGCAATCAATAATAGCACCTGCGGTGTTAAGAAAAGGTCTACCAAGAATAATGGACATGCTCCCATCCTCGGGCATGTCAAGCACAACAAAATCAGTAAGAATTAAACAATTAGCAACTTCTACGGGAACATCCTCACAAATACCTATCGGAACAGCGGTTGACTTGTCAGCCATCTGAACGGAGATATCTGTAGGAATTAGTTTCTCTAAACAAAGCCTCTCGTAAAGAGAGAGAGGCATAACACTCACTCCTGCCCCAAGATCACATAAAGCAGTTTTGACATAATTATTCTTTATGGAGCAAGGAATGGTGGGTATACCTGGATCACCGAGCTTCTCAGGAATCTTGCCACTGAAAGAGTAGTTAGCAAGCATAGTAGATATTGCATCATTAGGAACTTTTCTTTTGTTAGTGACATTATCTTTCATATATTTTGAATAAGGAAGTAACTTAATAGCATCAGTCAAAGGGATTTGAAGAAAAAGAGGTTTAATCCACTCACAAAACTTATTATAATGCCCTTCTTCTTTAGATTTGATGGACTTACCTGGAAAGGGCATGGGTTTCTGTACCCATGGTTCTCTTTCCTTCCCATATTTTCTTGCGATGAAGTCTTCTTTAGTGTACCTCTTACGTTTGTCAGGTGCTTCTTCTTCTCGAACTTCAGGCGGATCATTCTTCTCATTATCCTTACCTTCAGGTTCAGCACCGTCTTCAGTCTCAGCATCGGAGATAGATACGCTGTTAGGATCAATAGTTGGCTCTTCATCTGCAATAGGGTCATTAGAATTGTCAGTCTCCTTATGTTTCTTCTTTTTCTTTGGAGAGCCAACAATTTCTTCTTCCTGCATTTGAGAATCCTGCTCGATTCTCTTCGGATGTCCCTTTGGATAGAGAGGATCTTGAGTGCTAGTTCCTCCTCGGGTCTTAATCCCGAAAGCCTGCAAATTATCTTGTTTGGCATTGTTAGCAAGCAAATCTCTTTGCACATTAGAAATTTGGTCAAGCTGAGTTTGAACCATATGAAAATGCTTCACAAGACATTGAACATCATTAACTGTTCTATTTAAAACATCAAGCAGTCTTTTGATAGCAAGGGAATTATCATGCAACTGACTTTCTATCCTCTCATTAAAATGATTTTGTTTCATAATAAAATTATCAAACTCATCTAAACATTGATCAGGAGGCTTACCATGAGGGATGTCACTTGCGTTGAAATCTAAAAGAGAGTGTACCTCTACCATAGGAGGGTGAGTAGTAGGCTCACACAGCTTCTCAATAGGGGGTAGATTCTTCACGTCTTCAACTTTAATACCTTTCTCTTTAATAGACTTCTTTGCTTCTCGCATATCTTCGGGGCTTAGAACAAACATGCCCCTCTTCTTTGGTGGTGGAGGTGGTTCAGGGACGGACCAATCTTCATGGTTTTTGGCAATCCTGCCCATCAAATCTTCCGCATCGTCCGGTGTTCTTTTCCTGAAAACACAACCAGCACAACTGTCCAAATAGGACCTGGATTCATCAGGTAGACCAGCATAGAATATATCGATTAATTCATTCTTAGGGATTTCATGTCCAGGTCTAGCCCGAATCAGACCGTAGTACCTCCCCCAAGCTTTACGGAGGGACTCATCCTGCAACTGTTTAAAGTTATAAATTCTTTGTAAAGCAGCATGTTGCATGTGAGCAGGAAAGTACTTATCAACAAAAGAGTGAGCTAAATCTTGAGGACTCTTAATGGAACCGTATGGGAGTGAATCATACCATGCTTTAGCACCTTCCTTCAACGAGAAAGGAAGAAACTTGGTCACATAAAAGTATCGTATCTTTTCATCTGTGGTAAATAGGCCACCTAGCTCACCGAGTTTAATTAGGTGTGCAATAGCATCATCATTTTCTCTGCCATAAAAGGGGTCAGCTTCAACCATAGGTATAAGTGAAAGATCAACAGAGAAATCATAATCAGGATCATCAATGCATATAGGAGATGTAGCAAATTCAGGATTAGGAACGGTTTTGTTCTTCAAAGAGTGTTTTTCAAATAGCTTCTTAATGACTTCAGGGTCAGAGCTGGAAAACTCTGTCAGTTCCCTACATAAATCTTCATCAAGCATATAGTAATCATCATCAAGGAGCCTCTCTTTGAGTTTACTCAAATCATGATAATCATAAGTTTCACCAATAGGGTAGCGAGTAACAGGAAGTTTAATTCCAGACTTTTTAGCAGCAGCAGCAATTTGTTTCTCAAGAGCATAACCAAGCGAACTAATATCATCAAAAGTAGTAGAAGCATCATCAAGAGTATCAGACATAGTAACAGATTCAGTAGGAGCATCATGTGGTGGTGGTGAGGCAAACTTACTCATAACGGAAGGTGAATCAAGTGTAGCACTAGTCCTCAGAGCAGTACCTCTTCTTGTAGTGGATAGTAAGATCGGAACCTTGGGGTCTCATTTCTTACCCATAGTGGATGAAGTGCAGCAGGTAGGATACCTCAAGTAGACTTGTAAATATTGCTATGCTCCCCGGCAACGGCGCCAGAAAACGGTACTTGATAACCCTCAACCGTAAGGGATCGAGATAGTCTTCGCGGGTAAGAATAACCCAATTTATTGATTCGACACACGGGGAGCCAAAGAGTATTTATAAGCTTTGACAGTTGAGTTGTCAATTCAACCGCACCTGAAATATACTTACTTGCAACAAAGGATAAGTGGTAACAGTGATATGATAGTGATGATAGTGATAGTAAAAGTAAACAGTAAAAGTAAATAGCAAAAGTAAATGGCAAAAATAGCAACTAGTAACCAGCAGGATTTAAAACACTGTAGGCTAGGGAGATGGATGGTTGGGCGCTGCATGGATGAGATAGATTCTAACTTGGGGCACGGCACACGGAAAAGTAATGATCATCTAGGCAATTATCAAGCATTAGGCATGTATCCCGTAGGTAGTTGTACGTGCTTGCAATAAGAACTTGCACAACATCTTTTGTCCTACCATCCCGCTACGAACGGGGCCAAAAGGAACTTATGGATATTAAGGTGCTCCTGTCAAAGAGCACCGGAACAAAGCAATGGACTCAATGGATACATGTAATCCTCAAACTACGGACCATCCCCTTTGGTGTCCCAAGCTGTCACTTTTGGGATCGCCGGTTCCGAACCGTAACAGGTGCAAACAACTCATAGATAGGATCACGAACACAAATATATTCATGCAAACACATATGGTTCAGATCTGAAATCATGGCACTCGGGCCCTAAGTGTCAAGCATTAAGAATAACAAGTTGAAGCAAAGATGATAAACACCATAGTAGATGATAGGCAACATGCCCCCAACGATCTGATAAACTATTACATGATCTAACTCATCCAATCCCTACCATCCCCTTCGCCTACAGCAGGGGAATTGCTCACACATGGAGGGAGAAGTCATGGAGGGATGATGGAGTGGTGATGATGATGACGATGGCGACGATCTCCCCTCTCCGGAGGCCAAATCAACCTCCAGATTAGCCCTCCCGAAGAAGAACAGAGGGTGGCGGCGGCTCCGCGACGGAAAACTGCGAAAAGAACTTCTGATCTGGGGTTTCCGCGTCGTGAGTAAAAATACGAGGCAAAGTAGGGCACCAGGAGGTGTGGGCCCCACCCAGGCGACCCCCCGGCGCGGCCCAGGGGGGGCGCGCCCACAGGGCGCCTGGGCACCCCCTGGCCCCCCTCTGGCCCCTCTTCTGGCTCCTGGTTCCTTCGGGTGCGTGGATTTTCTGTGATTTTTCGTGGATTTTTCTGAGATACCTAAAAATCCGTTTTCCTGCACACAATAAAACCATACAGACAGCTCTGCTGAAAACAGCGTCAGTCCAGGTTAGTTTAGTTCAAATCATGCAAGAATGAGGTCAAAACAATATCAAAAGTGTTTGGAAAAGTAGATACGTTTGAGACGTATCAGAGGGGTTTCGGCCGGATGCAACTTTTGAAAACATGATGATACAACACACATGATGACATGGCAAGATGCAACACGCAAGCAGATGACATGGCAATGACGACGAATAACTGACTGACACCTGGTGCACCGGTCTCGGGGTGTCACAACACTCCCCTACTAACAAGAGATCTCGTCCCGAGATCTTAGGAACGAGACGGAAGAGAAAAAGGAAGAACAAAGTTTTTCGAGGACAAAAGAGTGAAACCAAAGAACCTTTGGAGGTTGAATAACTTGAAAGAAAGGATACAACAAAGAAGAACGAAGTTGCAAGACTTCGTTAAATAAGAGGAACAAGGAATACGACGAGAATCAAGGAGGTTGAAAGACACGAAGCAAGAGTTGAAGGAACGAGAATGAATTCGAAACCACTCCGGTTAAAATAGATAGAAAAGGAATTAAAACGAAGGAATTAGGGCAGCACTCCGGCTGACACTGAAAGAAATAGCACACCGGTTTAACATGAATGGAATGGAACAAGAACTTGAAATGATGAAAAGATACTCGACGAGAGCCACAACACAATGCCTCCGGAAGAATTAAAAGAGTGGAATGAGAAGAACGGATAAAAGAATAACAACTTCGAGCGCGAATGAATTTGAAAGAGCATCTTCAAGAAAAAGTTTTGAACGGAGTTGTTGAGAAATCAACAACAAAAGAATAAGATTGTTGTGGACTTATGGAAATCATCTCAAAACTTGAGGTGAAATTATGCCACAACCAAAAGCTGGATTAGCTGACAATGAAGAATTGCAAAACTCCACTTCAAAAGAATACGGAGAATTATTTGCACTCAAGAGGCAAAGGAATAAGAATGCTTGAACTGCTCCAGAAGAATTGCTCAATATTTGAAGAATGAATTAAATGATGAAGAACCACCATGAGGAACTCCGGTAACGAAAAGGATGATGATATAAAAGTGAAGGATTCAAGAATAAGAATAAAGCCTTGCGATGACTAGTCGGGGTTCCGACGAGATAGCCGAGAAAACTTGAACTCCGGGAAAGAAACGATTTAAGCACTTGGGACTAGAATTTATTCCTCAAGAATAAACTCTGAAGGAAGGAATTAATCAACTTGCTGAAAATAATAAGATTTATGTTATGCTTATCCTCCACCCATTAAATTGATGAAAGCAATGGATTCGCATATCACTTATTCTCGATGAAATGGATAAGAGAGAGGATATATCGCGAACTTGCGAAATTCTTCATGAAACACCGGTAGGATTGAAATAAAAAGAATGGATTGATATGATAACACCGGAAAAGAACTCTTGAGCGAACCACCGTAAGAATTTAAGGACGAGTGAAGAAAAGAACAAGCCATCGTGAAGAATAAAAAAAATGGAGTGATGAAAGAGAACAAACCACCGTGAAGAATTAACATGGAGTGAATACAAGAGAATGAATCTCCGGGAAGAATAAATAACTTGAGGAAATTAGAATAACGAGAACGAAGAGATCACGAACTAATTAAGAATATTTGAAGGAAGCACCGGACAAATGTGAGACGAACGAAGAGGTATCGATGAAGAATATTTGAAGGACGAAGTTGAAAACTGAGAACAAAGAAATCTTCTGAAAAGATGGCCTTCGGAGGAACACAGCGGAAAGAATTCATGAAATACTCCGGATGGATGAAAAGAAGAAAGGTAGAACCAACGATGAAAGGATTTACAAACGATCTTCGGAAGGCATATGACTGATGAAATCCATTCTTACGTCATACTTAAAATATTTCGGAACCTCCGGGAAATTAGAAGTCAGGTAAGATCCTGGGAAAATACCTGTGGGTTATGAGCCTGATACGTTCCAAACGTATCCATAATTTTTGTTTGTGCCATGCTTGTTTTGCATCATTGTCTCATGTTTCTATCAAAGTTTTCTATCTTTTTAGGCATTTATTGGACTAACCTACTAATGGTTGCAAAAGTGCACAATGTTCTTGTTTTACACTTTATTGTGTAGGAATTACTTGGAAATTGACAAAAACGCAAAAAGAGTCGTATTGGAGTAGGACTCTGACTTTCCTGAAATCTGTCTGAGAACGTTTTTAGAAGATGGTCATGTTCCGGCACAAAGACGACGTCAAACGGAAAAAGCCTAGTTGCGAAAGTTGTGGGGAATTTCGAGAGGATGCTTCTGGATATAAAATTCGTCCAAATCGGAGTCCGGACGGCCAAGAAAAGCCCGTTTTACTGAAGCCCAAAAATCTGATGACGGGAATCCGAGAGTCTATATAAAGAGAGGAAACCTAGGTCACCAAGGGCCACGAATTTTCCTCCTCCCAGGCCGCCGTCTTGGAGGGGAGGACCAGCACCATTGCAGCACCATCCACAAGGAAGAAGGGGGGCCAAGGAGCCGCTGCCCCCTAGGGCCGCCGCCGCCCCGGAGGGCTGCCGCCGCCGCCACGGCTGCCGCCGGCCGCCTCCTCCTCTTCGGGCTGCACCTCTCCATCAACACCACCATCAATCTCTTGCTCACCATGGCCATGTGTGAGTAGTCTTCTCCGGGGCTGAGGGCTTGTACGTGTAGCTATGTGGTTATCTCTCTCTCCCATGATGTGATCTTCATTGTGATCATAGGCTATGTTAATCTAGGGTGATCCCATGATATTTCCCCTTCCTCTATGTATTGAATTGATGTACTCACTTGTCTTTATCTAGTATAATCCCCGAGACCAAGGTGACAGCGGTCTATTGGACATGGATTAGAAGAATATTTTCATGAGCGATTTCCTCTTTTGTGTGTTGATTGAAGATTGAGAGTCTCTTGGTGCTTGTCTTTGACTATCCTGGAGATATGTTGTGGTGATTGTGGTACTCTCTTTGGATGGCCGCGGTGACATTGGGAAATCCATAGATTGAGAATTACGAACTTTGAGGTGTGCTTTTGTAGCCCTACATAATTCTCGTCCTCTCTTGACCACAAAGGAATGACCTCCGAGTGCGTCTCCATTGCATGTTTTATGGGAAATATCATGTGATAGACTATGTTAATGTTGTTGGGAGTTGCCACTAGTGAAAGTATGAAGCCTAGGCCTTGTTTCCACCATTGCAATACCATTTGTGCTCACGTTTACCACTTGTTTGCTTGCTGCACTTTTTATTACAGATTTATATTACTTTGCTTTGCCACTCCTATCATCCATATTTTAACATCTCTTCGCCGAACTAGTGCACCTATACATCTGACAAGTGTATTAGGTGTGTTGGGGACACAAGAGACTTCTCGTATCTTGATTGCAGGGTTGCTTGAAAGGGGTATGTTCAACCTCCACTTCCCTGAGTTCGATAAACCTTGGGTTACTCACTTAAGGGAAATTTGTTGCTGTCCTACAAACCTCTGCTCTTGGAGGCCCAACACTGTCTACAGGAATATAAGCGTGTAGTAGACATCAGAGCCCACCGAAGAGAAAACACCGTTGAAAAGGATCGAAAAGGAGATGATGCACTGGAACAATTGAAAAACTCGAATGAGGTGACAACCACGAATTAATTCGAACACAGACGAATATCCTGAGATCTCTTCGGAACTCCGGAATAATAAAATGTCGAGAGGTAAACAAGCAAGGCGAATATCCGAGCCGAGGGGAAAAGAATATGAACAACACTGAGATATTGGAATTGAGTCCACCGGAAAAGAAGACAAGATGAAGAATATCAAACGAGAGGAGAATTCATCGGAAGAAGAAAAGAAAAGAATGATGACGAGCTAGACGAGAATTCACCTGTTGAAAAATAATTGATGAAAGGAATGCAAAGACTTCACACGAGTAGGATGGACACTCTATTAAGGACTCCGGTCCGAGAAGAAAAAGGGTGGGCGGGTGGGGAAAAGAAAGATAACTTCGGAAGGGGAAAACACCGTTGGTTGAAAAGAACCGAGGATTGAACTTGCAAAAAAGAAGAGGGTCGAATCCACTTGACGAGAGATGCACCAGATGAAAGAACTGACAACGCAACAAATGAAAACTAACCTCGTGATCCAAAAAAAATTTGAAGAGGAAGAGGAGTAATTCAAAACACCTACGTCACGATTCCTCACAAGAGCGACGAAGAGGCTGAGGAGTAAAAAGAATTCCTACTCTCCGATATAGCTAGACTCCAAAAAGTTTTCTGCTAGACTCAACAACGGCCAAGCTACGATCAATCAAGGGGGCTCCTATGGTCGGTCGAGGCTCTGATACCAACTTGTCAGGCCGAAGATGTGATTCTAAGCCGATCACGTGACACTTACGTGATTGGGGCACAACCGCATTTCGGGCGCTTAGCAAGATGGATATCATTACATCGTACCATTACATACATACACAAGGGGATACAACAATACATACAAGTCACATGAATACAACAACATCAATACAAGGCATCCAACTACAGATGCAAACAAGAAAAGCACAATGACATCCATCTGCTATCCCAGGCTGCCGACCCGGAACCTAACCCAAGACCGAAGAAGAAGAAGAAGAAGAAAGAACTCCAACACAATGACATCGTTCTCACGTCATCGGAAACCTGCACCTGCAACTGTTGTTGTAGTAACCGTGAGCCATGAGGACTCAGCAATCCCATAACCATGGGTATCAAGACTAGCAAAGCTTAATGGGTAGGGAGAGGTAAAGTGGTGAGGTTGCAGCAGCGGCTAAACAAAAGTATGGTGGCTAACTTACGAGTACAAGAATAAGATGAGCATCTACGCAAACGGTCGCAAACTAGTAATGATCGCTAAAGATCCTGAACTACCTACGAGTCAAACATAACCCCACCGTGTTCTCTTATCAAAGTGAAAAGAGACAGTCACAGTTACTCACACAGTTATGTGTTTTACTTCGGATCCTCTGTCAAGTTTTCTACAATCGGACATTAACAAATTCCAATCTGCCACATAACCGCGGGCACGACTTTCAAAAGATCATAACCCTGCAGGGGTGTCCCAACTTAGCCCATCACAAGCTCTCACGATCAGCTGAAGTAATAATAATTATTACCCATTATCTTAGGGAAATCCGATCAGGCTCGGTATCCCGGTGCACAAGACATTTCGACAATGGTAAAACAAGTCCAGCAAGACCTCCCGGCGTGCCGACACCCTGATAGTAGCCGCGCGTATCTCGTCTCAGGCCACGACCGGATGAGCACATCATACAGCAACCAAACCCCAAGTTTCCAAGGGGGGGCGCCGCAAACGACTCTATTTGGGACCAACACCATCAGCACTAGCCCCCCTGCTATGTAGAAAAGAATCTCGAGGGAGCGTCCCCCCTATGCAATTTAATTAATTAATTAAGTTGTTAATATGAGGCAAATTAAAACCAATGTTGGGCCTTGCTGGAGGAGTTTTATTCAAAGACGAAGTGTTAAGGGGTCCCCATATACCCAACCGTGTAAGGAACGCAAAATCAAGGAACATAATGCCGGTTTATCGGCTCCTAAGGTGGCATGAGTGCAACAAAACACCGAGCAAAAGGCCAAGCCTTCCACCCATGCCCAGTATATAGGTGTGTTAATAATAATAATAGATATTGTGATATACCAACAACAAGTTCCAACATGGAACGAATCTTCATCTTCACCTGCAACTAACAACGCTATAAGAGGGGCTGAGCAAGCGGGTAACATAGCCAAACAATGGTTTGCTAGGAAGGTGTCAAAGGTTAGAGGTTCATGGCAACAAGAAGAGGGGCTGACAATAATGATGGGTAGCGCGACATATAACGATAGCATCGTGACAACTAAGCATGGCAATGATAGTAAAGGTATCCAAGGTGATGTTCATCTTGCCTGAGATCCTGCAAGGAAGAAGAATGAGTCCGTGAAGAAGACGAAGAAGAAGCCTTGAAGACGAACCACGGGTAGATGAACGAATCCTCACGATCGCAACGGAGCAAGCACTAACGAGAAGAAGCAAGCAATACGGTAAACACACAACACAAGAACATGACAATATGCTCAACCAAGTAGGATGCAAGACAAGTATATATATGATGCAAAACATGGAAAGGCAGGAAGCACTAAAAAACAACACAAGTCAACAAGTTTAAATGAGGCCGGAAACTACATATAACAAATCCGGTAAGCCCTCATATGCATAATTTGAAAATGGTCCAGATCTGAACAAACCTTAAGTTGAAGTTGTTAAACAGCAAGTTAACATGCACCATGATGATCTACATGCAATTCTAGTCAAGTTTCATATAAAGTTTGTTTAATTCGGAGCTACGGCCTAGAAGATATGAGCAAAACAAGACAAGCAAGGCAACGATGCAAAATGCACCCAAACATCAAGCAAACACACTCCAAGTAGGCAAACAACATGATATTAAGATTCTACATGCAAAATCACACAAGTTACATATAGGGCACACTCAAAACGGAGCAACGGGCTAAAAGATACACATGAAACAAGATATAACAACAAGCTGAAGTTAACAGCCACATAGCAACTTTGGAGCAAGATATATATATATATATATATATATATATATATATATATATATATATATATATATATATATATATATATATATATATATATATATATATATATATATATATATATATGCTACAGAACTCAAACATGCTAACAAGAAGCATGGATGTGAATAAGACATGTTACTTAACAAGGATGAACTTGGAACACACCCAAAAGCTTGCTGGAACACATTTAAACAAGCATGGGAATTTGCAATAAAATTTTCACTAAGTATAAAACAGTAACATTGGCATGGCATGTTTACAAGCTTGTTTAAGTCACCTCAAGGCATATCATGGAAAATGGATTGCACCACATCAAAGACCATATGATTGTGCTTCTAAAACATCTAGACATGTGGCATGAAGACAAACACATCAATAGCAAAGAGCAAGTGAAATCAGCAGCTCATAACAAGTTTCAGCACTTAACAGCCACATGCACTTTTGCAATAGAAATTAACATGGCAATATGGACTCAAACAAGCATGCTACAGCAACCATCATGTAGAGCACTTCACAATGAACATTTTGACATATTATATGCTCCATTTGGATAAACATGCACCAAGTTATCATATCTCAAACATGGCAACAAAATAACAAGTATCAGCAGTTTATAACAATAACGCACTCTTGCAACAGAGATTAGGGCATCTAGATGAAGTCAAACAAGCATGGCACAATGGAACAAAGTGTAGAGCACATCACAACGATCATTTTGACATATCATTCACTCAATTTGGATAAGCACACCAAAAGTTACCGCCACATGAACATAGCAACATAATATGCATTTTCTGGGACTTGGTCAAACATTACAGAGGAAAAGTGAGCGTCTGTTAACTATAACGCGCACCGAGCGGGGTTTAGCGGCGCTCACCACTGCGGGCCTGGCCCAGTACCGAAGGAGGAGGAGGTCGACTAGACGGGTCGGGGCAGGCCGGTGGGCTTCAGGGCCCATGAGGCCGGAGGAGGTAGCTGGGGCTCGCTGGAGCGGGCCGTGAGGAGGGGCGCGGCTGGGCCTTGCTGGGGAGGCCGATGCGGCTGGGAGGAGGCCCGAGTGGGCGAGGCGAGGGAGTAGTCGTCCTCCTCCCTGCCCTCGAGGACGAGGCGGTGACGGACCCTCCCGACGACGGCGGAGGTGGCCGAAGGAGGCTCCGGCGGGCTGGAGATGGCGGGATCCGGCGGATCCGGGCGGCGCCAGGCCGGATCCGGCCGCGGACGGAGCGGAAGCCACCGGCGGCGAGCGGCAGGGTCGGGTAGCGGAAGGCGTCGGGCGACGGGCGGTGGCCGGCGGCTGCGCCGGAGTATGGTAGGCCGGGCGGCGCGGCGAGCCGGCGGCTGCGGCTCGGGGCTACGCCCGCGGGTGGCGGCGCGCGGAGGATCGGGCCCGAAGGGCCGGCGGTGGGCTCACGGGCCCGCGGGTGGTGGGATGGCGGCGGGGACAAGTGGCGCTGCGGGATTGGACCCGGGAGGCGGCGGTGATGACGTGTCAAGCCCTGATTGGGCGGAGTGAGGTGTCCGGCGGACATGTCCGGCGGCGCTAGAGGAGCGGGGCTAGGGTTCATCCGCGAAAATGGAGAGGGAGGCACCTATTTATAGGCATAGGGAGATAGGAGTGTCCAAATGAGGAGCGGTTCGCGGCCACGCGATCGTGATCGAACGGCCAAGAGCATGGACTGGTTAGAATGGGCTTGGTGGGCTGTGTGAAAGGGGTGCTGGGCCAAAAGGAAAAAGGCTTCCCGCGGTTAACACGGTTAACTGTTGGGCTATCAAACGAACTCCGAACGTGACGAAACTTGACAGGCGGTGTACCTATGCTACAATAAGACCAAACGCCAAGTTTCAACCCATTCCGAGAACGTTTTCCGGCCACTCATAAAAATAAATATTCGGAGGTGCTGCGGACGCGTGCAAGTGTGTCTGGTCTCAGAACGGACAACGGAAAGGACGAGGGGGTTTCGGCCGGATGCAAGTTTTGAAAACATGATGATGCAACACACATGATGACATGGCAAGATGCAACACGCAAGCAGATGACCGGGCAATGACGACGAATAACTGACTGACACCTGGCGCACCGGTCTCGGGGTGTCACAAATATGATTCACTGTCATAAAAATAATCCACGCAAGGTCTAGCGATTTGCACTGACTTTAAAACTAAAGGAGTGCAGCATGCAGGAGATAGATAGACAAGGCGGAATCGAGTTTTGCATGTTGTCATACCACCTCTTGCAAGCAAATACGGTGTAACATCATTTCTTAGTACAACTATAAAAAAAGCACTACATACTACCTACGCGATGATATTGTCTAATAGAATGCATAACATCCAAAAGCACACATAAGATACTTTTACAGCACTAACGAAAAAATTTCCAGAAGATAGCACGATTTTTGAATATGCACCAAAACATTGTCCTTCTTAGGCAAATATTGCACCTATGCATGAAAAACAGGGAATGGGTGTTGTTTCTGTTCAGGGTTTTGTGCTTTAAATTTTAACCACTTCCATCTTGTCACTCAGAAGGGATAAATTCCCAAAAGCTAGTGTCAACTTCATGTTAATTAAAAAGAATTGTAGTATCTACACGTGGTAGTTTAATTTCTTAGTCACATACAGAAGGCGAAATTTCCTTTTACATCAACTTCACAATTATTTTATTATGATGCCATGCAACTTCTCAATTATTTTAAATTACCTGGTATTATGTATGGTGAGCAATTACATGAGATGTCAGCAAAATATAACCAAGGAAATGCATATCAGACTATTCAAGTATCTAATTTGCAAGGATGCCATGTTTAGAGATAAATTGCTCCCATGTGGCGATGGACTAACACTATCGTTTTGACTTTGGCCTTGCCAAAATAAATTGAACATGCATGGGTAATGGGGGAGTGAGCCTAGCTCAACTGGTTGGGGGAGTGGATGTACAAACCCAACACCTGGGTTCAAATCCTGACGGAGGCGAATTTTAAGTTTCTATTTATTCTTGAGGACCAGGCTTTCCTGGTACTCACGCATTTATTGAGGACTAGGCTCGGTGCGTAACCGAGATTAAAAATCCTAGTACTCATACTTAAAAGGCAGTATGCATCCCTAGTTGGTGCAGAGGCCGGGGACGTGAAATCCTCCCCCAATTAAAGCTCGCGTTCACGCACGGCCTAGCTGCCCTTTGTATTCCTTCACGTAAACTGCCCCATATGCCCCCGTGCCGCTCCCTCCCTTGGGCGACACGGGCGGCGAACCGCCCAGTCTCTCCTCGCCCCCTCGCCGTCGCCGGTGGCCTCCGGCAGGCAAAGCCTACACGGAGCTGCTAGCGGGGGGGGGGGGCTCGTGCTCCTCGTCGGCTGCTCTTTTGATGGGGAGATCTCAGGCGGGTAGGGACTGTCCGGAGCTCGTCTTCACGGTGGCGTCCTTGATTGTGGCAGCGATGGTCGCTTGCGTGCAGCGCGGTGTAGCCATGATGGGAGATCCGTCGCGGGCGCGTGGTCGCGGTCTTGCCCGCTCGTGCAGGTCAGATCTGGATCCTCGCGGGCCGCAGATGGTGGGAGTGAGATTCGGGATCGGTCGGCGAGCCGTTCGCCGGATCTAGTATAGAGCGGTGCTGCGGCTCAGCACGCGGGCTAGTGGCGGCATCAGCTATAGGTATCGTGGCGGTGCCATCACTAGTGCAGAACTGGGCTTTAGCACCGGTTCGTACGGGCCTTTAGTGCCGGTTCTGTAACCGGCACTAAAGGGTGGGGACTAAAGGCCACCCCCTTTAGTACCGGTTCAACACGAACCGTCACTAAAGTCCCACCACGTGGCACGAGTCAGCGCCGGGGGCAGGGACCTTTAGTACCGCTGGGTTGATACGTCTCCAACGTATCTATAATTTTTTATTATTCCATGCTATTATTTATGATGTTTTGGATGTTTAATGGGCTTTGTTATACACTTTTATATTATTTTGGGACTAACCTATTAACCCAAAGGCCCAGTCCAGATTGCTGTTTTTTGCCTATATCAGGGTTTTACAGAAAAGGAATATCAAACGGAGTCCAAACGGAATGAAACCTTCGGGAGAGATATTTTTGGACCGATATTTTCATGGGAGACTTGAGAACCACGGAATAGGGCACATGTGATGTCCACGAGGGTGGGGGTGCGCCCCCCCCCCCTACAGGGCGCGCCCCCTGCCTCATGGGCCCCACGTTGGTCCCCCGATGCCCTCCTTCCTCCTATATATACCCATGTACCCCAAAAACATCAGAAGAGGAGAGAAAACCCTAATTCCACCGCCGCAACCTTCTGTTCCCTTGAGATCCCATCTTGGGGTCTGTTCCGGAGGTCCGCCGGAGGGTGGATCTACCACGGAGTGCTTATACATCAACATCATCGCCTCATCATGAGTTGTGAGTAGTTTACCACAGACCTCGGGTCCATAGTTAGTACCTAGATGGCTTGTTCTCTCTTCTTGGATCTCAATACCAAGTTCTCCTCGGTCTTCGAGGAGATCTATTCAATGTAATCTCTTTTTGCGGTGTGTTTGTCGAGATCCGATGAATTGTGGGTTTATGATCAAGATTATCTATGAGAAATATTTGGTTCTTTTCTGAATTCTTTTATGTACGTATGGTTATAATATCCTTGCAAGTCTCTTCGAATTATTGGTTTGGTTTGGCCTACTAGATCTATAGTTCTTGTAATGGGAGAAGTGCTTGGCTTTGGGTTCAATCTTGCGGTGTCCTTTCCCAGTGACAGTAGGGGCAGCGAGGCACGTATTGTATTGTTGCCATCGAGGATAAAAAGACGGGGTTTATGTCATATTGCTTGAGTTTATCCCTCTACATCATGTCATCTTGCTTAAGGCGTTACTCTGTTCTTATGAACTTAATACTCTAGATGCATGCTGGATAGCGGTCGATGTGTGGAGTAATAGTAGTAGATGCAAAATCGTTTCGGTCTACTTGTCACGGACGTTATGCCTATATATAATGATCATGCCTAGATATTCTCATGATTATTCGCTTTTCTATCAATTGCTCGACAGTAATTCGTTCACCCACCGTAGAATTTTGCTATCATGAGAGAAGCCACTAGTGAAACCTATGACCCCCTGGTCTATTCTCAACATATCAATCTACAATCTACTTTACTTTACCGTTTTTACTTTCTATTCTTATATCCAAAAATACCAAACTATCATATCTATCAGATCTCACTTTCTTAAGTGACCGTAAAGGGATTGACAACCCCTTATCGCGTTGGCTGCGAAGTTCTTATTTGTTTGTGCAGGTGCGAGGGACTCACGCGTGGTCTCCTACTGGATTGATACCTTGGTTCTTAAAAACTGAGGGAAATACTTACGCTACTGTGCTGCATTACCATTTCCTCTTCGAGGGAATACAACGCCAGCTCGAGAAGTAGCAAGAAGAATTTCAGGCGCCGTTGCGTGGGAGGCTTACACAAAAGTCATATACCAAGTACCTATCACATTATCCTTCGCATTACATTTATTTACCTCTCGTTTTCCTCTCCCCCACTTCACCCTTGCTGATTTATTTGCCCTTCTTTTTGTCGTGTGTTTACCGTTCGCCTTGCCTTGCCGTCATGGCTAGTCCCATATCCGCTCCTTTGTCCCCCGAGTTTGAAGTTCTTCACTTCAAGCAAAAACAAGGAAAAAATGTAAAAGAGGCTTGGTTCAGGATGATGAAATCCTACCATAAATGTACCTTAGAGGTGAATTTTAGGATTGTACTTCACAATTTTTATGTTGGACTAAAAATGTCCCATGGACAACTTTTGGATTGCGCTGCCAAAGGAAAATTTGTCGAAATTGATCCTAGTATTGCGCATGAACTTATAGAGGGAATAGTGGAAACACTACCTCAACAAAAAGGGTTACATCAGACCCAGGAAGAGACACGAGTTTTTGAGAAAATTTGCGAAGTAACAAAAATATTACAAAATCCTCTTGAACCTCTTAAGAGTGTTAGTGGAAATCTCCACCGCATGAATATGTTGATTACCCTTTGTAATAAGCGGTTGGATTCTTTAGATCTAAAGATTTCCGAATATGAAGGGAAACGTAAAGAACCTCCCGGATTCGAGCTTGACACCGTTAAAAGGGTGAAGATCAAAGATGGCAATACCTAGATCCATCCTTGTATCGCGCCTAGCTAGGGGCGTTAAACGATAGCGCTTGTTGGGAGGCAACCCAATTTTATATTTTTTGTTTTTGCTTCTGTTTAGAAATAAATATTGCATCTACCTTCTGTTTAGATGTGGTTTTGTGTTTTAATTAGTGTTTGTGCCAAGTAGAACCTTTGGGAAGACTTGTGTGAAGTTTATATGATCTTGCTGTAAAAAACAGAATCGTTAGCGCTCACTAGAATAGTCACCAGATTTTACTGGAGTGTGCTATTTAGTTGATTCTTTTTGCAGGCGATTAATAGACAAATTCCCCATGTTTACCAATTTATTTCAATTTTTTTGGAGTTACAGAAGTATGCGAAAGTTACAGATTACTACAGACTGTTCCGTTTTTGACAGATTCTGTTTTTCATGTGTTGTTTGCTTATTTTGATGAATCTATGATTATTATTGGGGAGTATAAATCATAGAGAAGTTGGAATACAGTAGGTTTAACACCAATATAAACAAAGAATGAGTTCATTGCAGTACCTTTTAGTGGTGGTTTATTTTCTTATACTAACGGAGCTCACGAGATTTTTTGTCTAAGTTTTGTGTTGTGAAGTTTTCAAGCTTTGAGTATTGCTTTGATGGACTACGGAACAAAGAGTGGCAAGAGCCTAAGCTTGGGCATGCCCAAGGCACCCTAAGGTAAAATTTAAGGACAACCAAAAGCTTAAGCTTGGGATGCCCCGGGAAGACATCCCCTCTTTCGTCTTCATCTATCGGTAACTATACTCGGGACTATATTTTTATTCACCACATGATATTTGTTTTACTTGGAGCGTCATGTATGATTTGAGTCTTTGTTTGTTAGTTTGCCACAATTATCCTTGCTGGACACACCTTTTTGAGAGAGATAAATATGGCCTAGGAATTGTTAGAACAATCTATGTGCTTCACTTATATCTTTTGAGCTAAATAGTTTGCTCTAGTGCTTCACTTATATCTTTTTGAGCACGGTGGTAATTTTATTTTGTAGAAATTGTTGATCTCTCATGCTTCACTTATATCCTTTTGAGAGTCTATTAGAACAGCATGGTAATGTGCTTTGGCTATAAAACTAGCCTTCACATGATAGGCATCCAAGATGAATGTAGTAAAAACTTTCACTACAGAAAAAATGATTCAATAGTTCCGTCGAATATTATTACAACACGAAAAACAATAGTCTACTTGTGATGGTTAAAACCAAGCACTGGAGAAAAAAACATTTCAAACTTATTGATGGAGAATGTGGTGTTAAAAGAAATAATATCTCCAGAGGAAGAACAATCCATAATTGACTGTCCATCAGGAAGTTTGTTATTCTATCATCTTTTTTATTAAGTTGCACATCATAAAAAACCGAAGGATCTTGTGATTTTTTGTTCTTCAGATACTCCATGAGATTTTGGGCATTTTAAATTTCCAAATACTTCCTACGCTCTCTTGTTATGTAGCTTGTTATGTAGTTACTGAGATCCATCTCTAAGAAAGGCACATTTTCGGCTCGATCACAACATTCTTCATAATAATTATATATTTTAGATGGTCGTATTCATATTGACCGCATGTGGTTGATCATGTGTTTGTCGACATCTAGTAGTTGCCGATGTGATCTTAGCTTGTGTGCCTTGTCCGGAGCTATCATTTGATGATTGTGCTCAATGAGAACTTACTAAGTATTCCAAATACCCGCCAGACAAATACGGAACTAAGCACGAGCCTTGCAAGAAGTCCTCGTAGACGCTTGTTCTTTCCTTGTCTCATGTGTACTATATTTCTCCTTCACACCTTCTTTTCTGCAAACTAAATATGGCAGATAAGGTACTATCCACTCTCATTTATTCATGTCTTCATCTGACACTAAATCCTTTCATTTTAGCATGCGCTATTAGAACTTGCATGCCTTTTCTTCAGACTCCTTCCTTTGACACATTTTGATATAAATATGCATTCGTATTATTCAATTTCGCAAATGGAATACGCCAACACCATCAGCAATGTAGTATAATTATTTGAAAACAATTGATGCATTATGTATACTAAGAGATTGGTTAATATTGTATTATTTACCTTATAAAATTTTCCTCACCTTTATTAACATCGACAAACTCCAATCAAGATCATCGGTACACGTTATACTCATGTCATTGTCTTTGATCGGGGTCATGGCGTTGTTCAGCGATATAGGATGCAACAGTTTGTCATGCCTCGTCATCATCAACGTTGGATTCATGGACATGGAATCAGAAAATACCGTATGTTCTTCCAGGCATTGTAACCGCATAATCTTCAATATCATGAGCTTAATCTATTTCAGTTTTAATTCTAATGATATGCATGTGCCGTCCACAGGGCCAGCAGCGTTGCGTACAGCCGCCATGGACTGATCAGCGTGTGGACAGCAGGGACGAATCCTTCGGTGTGGTTGGCATGACCCTGGACGAGGAGTCATTGCTGAGTTGTGGCGCACGGCGACCGCCGCCGAAGTTCTTGGGCTTGGCCGCATGGACGTGAGCAAGAAAAAGTAAACCCCAGAGCCATGTACCTGTTGAGCCCACAAAACAAACGTGGGTTTGCAATTGGGATTGAAAACGGGTGGAAATGGGATTAGGTGCTTTGAGATTAGAGAAGCCACGTGCCATCCATCAGACTGGGTCTAATTTTGCCTATGAGACCCAGTCTCGTAAGAATTTTTTAACTTTTACATTGTCGCCATCGGGCCTAAAAATCAGGCCCAAGCGCGGCCTATGGACAAGGTCTGATTGGGCTTTTTCGGGCCGGGTTGCCCATGGCCAGGTATAGCCGCATTATCTTGGTACTTGCCGTACATTACCCGTATTTTATTGGCATGTGGTCTAGTTAAGTTCGGAAACTTCCGCTCGCGGGCACCGCGAGAGCCGCCGCCGACCTCGGTCGTCGGTGGTGAGGGGGATCGCCGGATCCACGCGTGTGAATCGTTTTACTCATTAGTAGCTTAGCTTTTCCAGTTGTTCATCGCCTGGGCAGTAGTGGCCGACGGCGATGGTGGATCGGGGCTGCGGTGGCGGTCCTCGGTGTTTCGGTGGCGATGGCAATGGTTGCGCTGAATAAAGAATCTTCAGATCCTATCCCGATGAGGTGATCCGGCCTTTGTTTGGGGATGAATTTAGAAACCAGACTGTTCAAGTAAGGATGTCATGGCAGCGGCATCCTCATGGTAGAATTGTGTCCTCGGGCTCCGCCGTTGCGACGGCGTCTGATCTAGTGTCAGCGCGGAGCTTGGGAGGTAGTCCAGAAGCGGATGCAGATTGTGGTCTCAGCGGCATCTGGAAGATGGCGAACCGTGTGCTGGGCTCGTGGTTCGTGGCAGTCATGTATGGTTTCCTCTTCCGTCGTCTTAGTCGTGTGAGGGTGCCAGATCTAGAGTTCAATGACGTGTCTGGGGTGTTGTCTTAGTCTGACCCGTTCAATCGTAACAGCTTCGTCTTTCCCGAGCCACCTTAAAGTTCCGCAAAGCTACATATCAGCAATGGAGCCGCGCCGAGTTCGGGTGAGAAGGCGATCCGTCAATTTTTCTTTTGGTGTCTGCTATGGTGGTGCCGGAGGTGGATGACAGATGTTGGTGTCAAGCGCAGGGGTTTCTTCAGTCTTTATTGTAAATTTTTTTCTTAATTGGTGTTTCGTTGTGTAAAGGCTAGCGTTTTGTTGTTTTTTTAGTTTTGCCAGATCGATATGTATGCGACTTGTACTATGTTCTTTGTGATATAAATGTGACATATATTATCGTGAAGAAATATGATATTTGCTATCTCGTCGCTGACTATCTTGCTGGGATTAGTGGCATAAATTTCGTTAGCGTGTATGGAGTCTAGTTTTGAGTTGTTATGTGAACTATGGTTTTGCCCCATAGTAAGCAGTATAACATTCTACTCTTACAGCGGGTTTCGTACAAATCTACCATGTTTCTAACGTTGTTAGAGAACGCGTGGAGATGTGTCTTGAATGAATCTTGTGGTATATGGTCAGCGTTTGTTGAAGGTGGATCTGCTCCAATGCAGTCTACGTTAGTCTGCGTTTGTGTGTGTGCAGGTTGGATCCTTCCGATCTACGTTTCTCTTCATTTATGGAGGTTGCCGTTCTGGTGCATTGAGCCTATGGGTCTTTAGCACGATGACTTCCTGACTGTTTACTAAAACAAGGTTTGGCAGGTTTCAATGAGGGAGGGGCGATGATGGCGGCGAGCCTTCGACTCGCTCTACTGCTTGTAGTCGTCGTTGGGTGGTCTATGGATCTGGATGTAAATTTTACTTCTGATGTAAGAATTCAAATTAGCTGCACCAATCTCGAGAGACAATGAATTGTCGGCATGCATGGCAAGTTGACAATTACAGGATCAACACATTAATATAGATAGAGTTGACAACATGCATGCACGATAACCGAAAATGATGGTAGTATGCATACATGCATCATATATTACATGTAGGGTGTAGCTAGATCTCAGTCGACTGAGACATTTATTATAGTGCATAAAAAAAAGCGAAAAGCAAACATTGCACGAATCTTTAGGCAAAATCAAAGGAGTCGACTGAGATTTAGCAGTATGGTTACATGTACTCCAGAACCACAAATACGACAGAGATGAGATCCATCCTTGAATTTATTCGGAAGCCGAAGCATAAACAAGCGAAGGGAAACAAGAAACAACAACACACTGCTCGGCCGGCTGGCATGAGCGAACAACAATCGAAACATAATATGAATGTAGGAGGGTGAAATCAAATCAAACCGCGCATGCTTCCAAGCAAGCAAGCTTGAGAGGAACAAGCAGACACGCAGGCCTCACACGGCAGGTTTGAGCGCGCATTTAATCTCGCAGTCCGCAATAGCCTCGGACGAGGAAGTTGGGACATGACAACCAGTCTTGCAGGCCTCGCACTTGGAGTCGCTAGGGCAAAACAGGTCATCCGGGTTGGCTCCGCATCCAACAATGCAAGGTATGTTCTCCTTACAACCAGGAAGGCAGGCCAAACACTTGGCGTCGATAGGACACTGTAAGGTCAGAGTGAATTCCAGCTGGAGGCGGCGACCTACTTGTCCAGCCTCCTCGGGCGTGGCCATCACCGGCTGTCCAGCGAACAAGATCACCACCGTGCAGATGGCCACCGCCATCTTCTTGAGGGTTGCACCGGCGGCCATGGCTTGCTTCCAAGAACAGGTAATCACTGGCTAGCTAGCTGCTGCTTGCTGCTTCGCTATATAGCAGGTGATTTGGTATGAGGCTGGCTGGGGATGAGCCTACCCAGACGTGTACTTATAGCTAGCTAGCTTGTCAGGCAACGTACTAGGGATCAAATATTATAGTGGTTAATCAATTAGTCGCTAGTGCTAAACATCATACGGGGATCAATAATCGGAGTAGTAAAGAGCTAACTAGTCGCTAGCTCGTTTAGCACGATCGACCCGCATGTGCAATTGAGTATCATTGATCAACCTCATGCGCAATTTAGTATCATTGACCGGCCTCAAACATTACAGTGAAGAGCTAACTAGTGGCCAGCCCGTTTAGCACGATCGACCCTCATGTGCAATTGAGTACTACCAATGTACCATTGATCTACATCATGTGCAATTGAGTATCATTGATCAGCCAATTGAGTATCATTAACTGTACGATGTGATCCTCAAAAAAAAAAAAAAACTGTACGATGTCCATCGATCCCATGTATGCCTATGGGTGCTTGCACGACAACCGACTCTAAATTAATACAAGTCAACTTTCATCACATGAGGCGACCAGCTAGGGAACCGCGTGACGCACATTCTTAAGGAAAATAGTACCACATAAGATACCAATCTGATTTGTTGTCATCAAAAAATCATCTACAGACTACAAACGCCACGAGGTCTGGCTATGTGAATCATTTGTGCCGAGTTTAAGACTCAAGACATGCAACACATAGGAGATAGATAGACAAGACAAAATCGAGTTATACACATACGTGTGTGCACAATGAATCGATCTAAATTAATACATGTCAACTTTCTTTACATGGGGTGGCCAGCTAGAGAACAAGGTGTACCTACGCGATGATATTGTCTAGTAGAATGCATAACATCCAAAAGCACACATAAGATAATTTTACAGCACTAATGAAAATAAAAATCCAGAAGATAGCACGATGTTTGAATAGGCACCAAAACATTGTCCTTCATAGGCAAATATTGCACCTATGCATGAAAAACAAGGAATGGATGTTGTTTTTGTTCAGGGTTTTGTGCTTTAAGTTTTAACTACTTCCATCTTGTCACTGAGAAGGGATAAATGCCCAAAAGCTAGTGTCAACTTCAGGTTAATTAAAAAGAATTGTAGTATCTACCCGTGGTAGTTTAATTTCTTAGTCACATACAGAGGGTGAAATTTCCTTTTACATCAACTTCACAATTATTTTATTATGATGCCATGCAACTTTTCGGTTATTTTAAATTACCTGGTATTATGTATGGTGAGCAATTACATGAGATGTCAGAAAAATATAACCAAGGAAATGCATATCAGACTATTCGAGTATCTAATTTGCAAGGATGCCATGTTTAGAGATAAATTGCTCCCATGTGGATTTGACTTTGGCCTTGCCAAAATAAACTAAACATGCATGGGTAATGGGGGAGTGAGCCTAGCTCAACTGGTTGGGGGAGTGGATGTACAAACCCAACACCTGGGTTCAAATCCTCAGTCCTCACGGAGGCGAATTTAGGTTTCTATTTATTCTTGAGGACCAGGCTTTCCTGGCACTCACGCATTTATTGAGGACTAAGCTCGGTACGTAACCAAGATTAAAAATTTTAGTACTCATACTTAAAAATCCTAGTTGGTGCAGAGGCCGGAGACGTGAAATCCTCCCCGAATTAAAGCTCGCATTCACGCACGGCCTAGCTGCCCTTTGTATTCCTTCACGTAAACTGCCCCATATGCCCCCGTGCCGCTCATTCCGTGGGGCGACACAGGCGGCGAACCCCCTAGTCTCTCCTCGCCCCCTCGTCATCGCCGGTGGCCTCACGCATTTATTCGCCCCCTCGCCTTCACGGGAGGCGAATTTAGATTTCTATTTATTCTTGAGGACCAGGCTTTCCTGGTACTCACGCATTTATTGAGGACTAGGCTCGGTGCATAACCGAGAATAAAAATCCTAGTACTCATACTTAAAAATCCTAGTTGGTGCAGAGGCCGGGGACGTGAAATCCTCCCCCAATTAAAGCTCGCGTTCACGCACGACCTAGCTGCCCTTTGAATTCCTTCACGTAAACTGCCCCATATGCCCCCGTGCCGCTCCCTCCCTGGGGCGACACGGGCGGCGAACCCCCAGTCTCTCCTCGCCCCCTCATCGTCGCCGGTGGCCTCCGGCAGGCAAAGCCTGCACGGAGCCGGCGGCTGCGGGGTTCGTGCTCCTCGTCGGCTGCTCTTTTGATGGGGAGATCTCAGGCGGCTAGTGACTGTCCGGAGCTCGTCTTCACGGCGGCGTCCTCGATCGTGGCAACGGTGGTCGCTGGCGTGCAGCGCGGTGTAGCTAGCCATGATGCGAGATCCGCCGCGGGCGTGCGGTCGCGGTCTTGGCCGCTCGTGCGGGTCAGATCTGGATCCTCGCGGGCCGCGGATGGTGGGAGTGAGATTCAGGCTCGGCCGGCGTGCCATTCGCCGGATCTGGTATAGCGCGGTGCTGCGGCTCAGCACGCGGGTTGGTGGTGGCATCGGCTGTAGGTATCATGGCGGTGCCATCACTAGTGCAGAACCAGGTAGCACCCGTTCGTACGGGCCATTAGTGCCG
Organism: Secale cereale; assembly: GCA_902687465.1. NCBI lineage: Eukaryota > Viridiplantae > Streptophyta > Magnoliopsida > Poales > Poaceae > Secale > Secale cereale. The sequence continues at coordinate 601,661,878 of LR738712.1, forward strand.
GTTCTGTAACCGATACTAAAGGGTGGGGACTAAAGGTCCCCCTTTAGTACCGGTTCAACACGAACCGTCACATAAATTCCCACCACGTGGCACGAGCCAGCGCCAGGGGCAGGGAGACCTTTATGTGGCACGAGCCAACCGGTACTAAAGGTTTGGGGGGGTTTTGGTTTTATTTTTTATTTTTCCTTTAATTTTGTATTATCAATTTAATTTAGAGATTGTTTTTACATTATAATGAGTTGTTAAATCACTATGTAAAAGTACCGCGGATTAGCTAGTTTCAAGTGGATATGGAATCGTCCTAAGTTATCAAGTATATGCCATATCCATATTACTTAATCACTTAGGACGATCCATATCCACTTCAAACTAATCTGCGGTACTCCTAGTGATTTAACAACTCATTATAATATGCGGTTTCTTTCATAAATAATATAATAACTCATCATCATCATCATATTAATATAAAAACTCTTGCATCATATCATCACCAACAACAATACTAGCTAGCTAATGATCATCATAGTAGTCATTACCACTATTTAACCATCATAGTCATTACCGCTATCTAATCACCACCAACTCTAGCTTAAAGAAAAAACATTCACTTGTACCAGAAGCAAAGATATCATCGAGTTCAACATGGTCATGAGATTATAAGCGTTCATAAGACCCCAAAAGCAAATCACTTTGAAATTAAGTTCAGGACGAAGAACACGGACATGAGAGAACAAGTACTAAGAGCATGAACTAGCTAATCACTCATGCTAGTCTCTCTCAGGTAAAATAGCATAGAACATGTGTAGCTCTCCTGATTTATCATATTGGAGTATGCAGATGAACATGTCTCCTATTCGTGGGTTGCGCTTCTGATTGCTACCCCCTAGTACTTCTCTGCGATCGTTCACAATTTTGCTCCAGTCTTTCACTATTAAGCATTGTTCGGTTTTAGAAATCCTGAATGCACTCATGTGCAATGTAGGATGTCTTGGCTGTAAGCTAACAATTGACATGCGACCTTTATTACCGATCCACTGAGGCACAACTATCATCGGGAGTCCCTGTTAAAGAACATCATATAGTAACATACTTAGCAATGAAGTTTAACTTGAAAAATAATGTATGCAACAGATGCACTGAGGACAAATAGTAAAAATATTACCATCTTGCGTAAATAGATGTGACCGTAGTTCAGTACGAACACTATTGGTCGCACATTTTGAGTACTAAGATTTTCAAATTCAGTAAAATAATTTCTCTTGACAGCATCAAGATCTTCAAGCCGTGAAATATAATGACTTATCTTCTCGCAGTTTAGCCCCGGGACAGTGGAGATCCTGTCTACCAAGCGTTGGACATGTTTGCTTGAATGGAAACAAGCTGTCAATAGAAATTAGTTGTCAACTATTTATGAATAAACAATATCGAAGACATAAATATGGTTGAGAAACTCACATAATGGTAGAACTAGAGACGTCTGCACATCAGCCCAAATGTCTCTATTATCTTCAATATCATCTTTCGGAAGAATATCAAAGGTGGTAAACATATCAGTCTCAAATGCATAAGCCTTGCATAGTGCTTGCCAAGTTTTGCATTCAAAATAGATGTACGTGTCTGCATTGTATAATTTGACGTCGAAGGTATAACCATGCTCGGTCTTCGAATAAACTCTCTTTACCTCCATAGTTTTGTTAAGACTGAAACCTATCTTATCCAAGACAAAAAAATTTGCATGGCAGGGGATACGCTAGTAGAATAGTAAAAAATTAAAATTATAAGTTGAAGCAAATGAAGCATATAAGTCATGCTTAATTACGAAAAAAGACTTGTCGTTGTGACTTAGTGTATCCACTTCGAAGGTCTCATCCAGCTTGATGCTGAAGAGCCTATCATCAACTGGAAAATTTCTGTCGCACAGACCGCGCTCGTCTTCGCAGTGTTCGCACATAAAGAAATCGTTTTCGTCGTCAGACGACATTTCCTATGTTCATAGGTGAAACATAGGTTGATAAGCACTTACTAGTTATATTAATTCAACTAATTCAACTAGTTCTATTAATTCAACGAATTCAACTAATCACTTACTAAAAATACACTAGTTCTATTAATTTTCTTACTAAAAATAAAATAGGTTGTTCTATATAGTAAAATTTTAATTAGATGATCAAATCTCATATACCTAAATTTAATATATTTAATTCATCCAACATTAATATATCTAATTCATCTATAACTAAAAGTATAAAAAACTAACTCATCTAACATTAACATCTAGCTAATTCATCTAACATTTGACATTCATATCTAACATATATTTCTATCTAATTAATTCATCTAACATTTGACATTAATATATAACATTTCTATATATATTACAGCGGGGCGATGGCCGGCAATGCGAGGCGACGGGGGGGCGACAACGGGCTGGGGCGGCGTCGGGGACGTACGGGCCGGGGCGAAGACCGGCCGGCACGCGCGGCGATGAGGGCGGCGGGGACGGGCGCGCGCGGCGACGAGGGAGGGGACGGGCGCACGCGACGACGAGGGCGGGGACGGGCGCGCGCTATGGGGTGGGCGGCGACGTCGACGGGGACGGGCGCGACGAAGACGAAGAAGAAACTAACTAAAAATTCGCAAGTGATGTTTATATATGAGTGGCCTTTAGTACCGGTTGGAGCCACCAACCGGTTCTAAATGTCAATTTTGCCAAGGCGAAGCGGCGGGAAAGGCAGACCTTTAATACTGGTTCGTGGCTCCGACCGGTACTAAAGACCCCTCCTTTAGTACCGGTTAGAGCCACGAACCGATACTAAAGGTGGCGCACTCCCATACCGCCGTGCACAACGTTTAGTCCCACCTCGCCGAGCGAAGGGCAGCCGCACTGGTTTATAAACCCAGCCACGGCTGCTTCTTTGAGCTATTATCTAAAGCAGGCTTCTGGGCCTAACTTTGCCGCGCTGCCCTGTGAGCCTGCTGGGCCTTATGGGCTTGAATATACATGCCCAAGGCCTAGCAGGCTCATTGGCAGCGCGCAAGTAATTTTTCATATAGTTTTTTTCTTTTATTTATTTCTGAGTAGTTTTTTGCTGTATTTAGAGTTTCTTTGTGAATATTTTTGTTTTAGGTACAAAATTTCACGGTCATTTACCTCTAAAAAAAAGTCAGGAGTTGTAACAAATTTCACGGTCATTTAGGTACAAAATTTCACGGTCATTTAGGTACAAAATCAGTAAATGAATGAAAAATAGCAAATGATGCCAGATAGGGTTGAAAGTTGATAACGTGGCTTTGAATTGTGCATACTGAACGCAAAAAAGTCCGGAGTTGTAACGAAGTTTTTAAAAAATGAAGTGCCGGTGTAACAGATGAGTTTTTTCGTTCGAAACCCTGATACTTCGAAAGAGATTGTCCAGTTACTACACGAAGTGCATCCAGTTTTTGCCGTGAGCCTCTCTACTTTTGTGCACATGCTAAGTGGGTGAAATAATGATACCATGCAAAGTTTCAACCTTTTCAGAGTTCATTTCGTAGTGCTTTTCTATTTCACGGTCACTTAGCTCTGAAAACAAATCAGTAAATGAATGAAAAATAGCAAATGATGTCAAAAAGGGTTGAAAGTTGATGACGTGGCTTTGAATCGTGCACACCGAACGCAAAAAAAGTCCGGAGTTGTAACAAAGTTTAAAAAAATGAAGTGCCGGTGTAACAGATGAGTTTTTTCGTCCGAAACCCTGATACTTCGAAAGAGATTGTCCAGTTTTTATAGTGTTTTTCAAAAATACATTGATCAGTACCGTCTTTCTACCAAAACGCGCTACTACTACAGAGAAATACATCAAAAACAAATTGATCATCAATGATCTTTTTGTGTACAATCTGAATTGTCAATATGAGTCCTCATCGGTTTAGAAACCGAAGAAGACTCATATTGTGGCCACAAATTCTACACATAGAGTTCAATGAAGACCAAGTGGTTGTGATAGTTTGAGAAGTAACATATTTAAGGTGGTAAAAACTCAGTTAGAGGAGCGAGGTGGGACTAAAAAAGCGCTGCAGAATGAGTCAACTGGGAACCTCTAGTATAGGGTTGTGGCACGAACCGGTACTAAAGGTGCAGGTGGGTCCTCAGTTTGACCACAGCCTACAGCAGCCTCTTTAGTACCGGTTCGTGGCACGAACCGGTACTAATGAGCTCCGCCCACCTAGCTGTTGGAATCGGCACTAATGGTCACATTAGTGTCGGTTCTCTTCCAAACCGGGACTAGTGTGCTTCACATTAGACCCTTTTTCTACTAGTGCATGGCCGGTCAGGCAGCGGCGGCGTGGATCCTTTTCATCCAGGCCCCGACACAGATGGAGGCAGACCGTGCACGACATGCCTGAGGGAGGCTATTCGAACCGATCCGGGTGAAAACCTGCTCTCAGCTAGCTGCCAAGGCCGACGGTGGCGGCGTTGTCTGCGTCATTCCCTTCTTAAAGGCATCGTCGTGGAGAAGTTCAAGGCCACTCTCTGCTACCTCCCGGTAAAACCCTTAGATCAGTAGATCGGATGACGGCGGCGCTCTGGTGTCGTTTCCCTCTTGGGGGCATCATCCTTGGAGGTGTACACGGGCCGAGGGACCAGTGGAAGGCTTCTTTGGTGGAGCGGTGCTTTAGCTTACACAATGATAGCGACGGATCTCGGCGGCATGGCGCAACAGAGATTCTGCGTCCGATGCGCGGAGATGGACTCGCGCAGAAGGAGGAAACGGTCTGGCGTCATGGTGACGTCGATGACAGAGAGGCCTGGCAAGGTCGGTGCATTAGTTCTGCTCTGAGGATGGATCGATGGAAGATGGAGGTGACGGCCCTCGCAGCGTGCGGTGCTCACTAGGAGTGTGCCAGACCGGTGTGTGACCCAATCCAGGTAGTTGCCTGGATGGGGCATCCGGCTTTAGATGTTAGGCTTTGGTGCGATGTCTATTTGGTATTAGGCCCGAACATTCGGCACACCTTCATCAAGGGGATAGGAGTAACAACAGCGTTGCCAAGATGGTGGCTTCAGGTTTATTGATGTATCACCTTGTATGGTCTTTGCGAATAATTAATAACATGGCTGCATGCATCGTCTAGATGCAGAGGCCGGGGGTACATCCTCCTTTTCTAAAAAAAATGGGTAATGGAAGTTTCTTGGAAATATGATTAGGGGATTATATACATGAAAATGCTTAAGGTGCAACCATCTCAATAAAGTGAGATAGTTAAAAGCCAAGAAACATAGGGGCTAATTAAGAAGGCACCTGACGCAAACTGTTGAAGCCTAAAATTCTTTGTCACATATAATTAGACTAGCCAGCCCAGGGTTCCAGGCCCATGATTCCATCGACCCATTCCTCCAGTCTCTCCCATACGTTTCATCTGGGTACGGAAAATTATTTGATGCTGCCTCCCATGGCTATGCGCCGCTGCAGGAGATGATGAAGAGAAGTAGGGTGTCTCCTGCTCCGCAGTCAGCTATCCGGGGCAGCCGCCCAACTTGCCCTTGGTAGCGCCACCACTCTTTGCGAGAAATAAGCAGGAGATTGGTTCGTGTGGAGGAGACTGGCCCAGGAGATTGCTGGGCTAATATCTAGATAAGGGCGGTGGCAAGGTGGTTTGACGAGAAAGAAGATGTCCAATGGAGGCTAGACCTGGGCGGGCGGCGCCGAAGGCACCCGCAGTAGCTCGACTGGTCTTGGCGGCGGCCGCTGGGCAGCTGGGCGGCGGGGAAATCCTATCGAGATGAGGAAGTGTCGTGCGAGAGGGCGTTGAATGATTCCTTTTGTTTTTCTTTCGAGGGAAGCTATCACACTGATCAACGGTCCTACCGCCGCCCAAAGCCCCGATACACCGCGGATGAGAAAATCTCGGGAGCTTAGAGTTTTAAAGGTAGCATGTTTAGCACGATCGACCCTCATGTGCAATTGAGTATCATTGATCTACATCGTGTGCAATTGAGTATCATTGATCGGCTAATTGAGTATCATTAACTGTACGATGTCCATCGATCCCATGTATGCCTATGCGTGCTTGCACGACAACCTACTCTAAATTAATACATGTCAACTTTCATCACATGAGGCGACCAGCTAGGGAACCGCGCCACACACATTCTTAAGGAAAATTACACATCAAACCAATATAAATGAGATGCCAATCTGGTTTGCTGTCATAAAAAATCATCTACAAACGCCACGAGGTCTGGCTATCTGAATCATTTGTGTCGAGTTTAAGACTCAAGACATGCAACACAGAGGAGATAGATAGACAAGACAAAATCGAGTTATACACATACGTGTGTGCACAATGAATCGCTCTAAATTAATACATATCAGCTTTCTTTACTTGGGGTGGCCAGCTAGAGAACAAGGTGGTCGTACATTCTTAAGGCAAGCAATACACGCCAAACCAATATATATATATATATATATATATATATATATATATATATATATATATATATATATATATATATATATATATATATATATATTGTATACTAATATGATCCACTATCATAAAAATCATCCACGCACGCCACAAGGTCCGGCGACTTGCACTGACTTTAAAACTAAAGGAGTGCATCATGCATGAGATAGATAGACAAGGCAGAATCGAGTTTTGCATATTGTCATACCACCTCTTCTTGCAAGCAAATACGGTGTAACCTCATTTCATAGTACAACTACAAAAAACAGAGGTGCTACACTTACGGACGTGTGCTACAGACTTATGGTTACGGACTGAAGTGCAGCTTTGTGGTTGGAGATTAGGACGGGAAGCGGGGCCACCCGCGGAAATCAGGGAGCCTGAGATTGGTTGAATCCTCTTCCGTGAAAACAATCCGTAGGAAGCCTCTGTAAGTGTAGCATTTTTGAGCACTGCATACTACCTACGCGATGATATTGTCTAGTAGAATGCACAACATTCAAAAGCAGATGTGAGATAATTTTACAGCACTAATGAAAAAAATCTAGAAGAGAGCACGATGTTTGAATAGGCACCAAAACATTGTCCTTCTTAGGCAAATATTGCACCTATGCATGACAAACAAGGAATGGACATTGTTTTCGTTCAGGGTTTCGTGCTTTAAGTTTTCACTACTTCCATCTTGTCACTGAGAAGGGATAAATTCCCAAAAGCTAGTGTCAACTTCATGTTAATTAAAAAGAATTGTAGTATCTATACGTGGTAGTTAAATTTGTTAGTCACATACAGAGGGCGAAATTTCCTTTTTCATCAACTTCACAATTATTTTATTATGATACCATGCAGCTTCTCAGTTATTTTACATCAACTTCACAATTATTTTATTATTTACATGAGATCTCAGCAAAATATAACCAAGGAAATGCATATTAGACTATTGGAGTATCTAATTTGCAAGGATGCCATATTTGGAGATAAATTGCTCCCATGTGGCGATGGACTAACACTATCGTTTTGACTTTGGCCTTGCCACAATAAATTAAACACCCATGGGTAATGGAAGTTTCTTGGAAATGTGATTTGGGGGTTATATACATGAAAATGCTTAAGGTGTAACCATGCCAATAAAGTTACATAGTTAAAAGCCAAGAAACACAGGGGCTAATTAAGAAGGGACCTGACGCAAACTGCCAAAGGCTAAAATTCTTTGTCACATATAATTAGACTAGCCAGCCCAGGGCTCCAGGCCCATGATTCCATCGACCCATTCCTCCAGTCTCTTGCATACGTTTCATCTGGGTACGGTAAATTATTTGATGTTGCTTCCCATGGCTATGCGCTGCTGCAGGAGATGAGGAGGAGAAGTAGGGTGTTCCCTGCTCTGCAATCAGCTATCCGAGGCAGCCGCCCAGCTTGCCCTTGGTAGCGTCACCAGTCTTTGCGAGAAATACGCAGGAGATTGGTTCGTGGGGAGGGAGTTAATTACACGATAGTACCACATTTGGGGCGGTGATGGCGGATTGGTACCAAGTTTGATAATTTTTACGTGTCAGTACCAAGTTTCGGGCAAGCCGTTGCAAATCGGGCTAAACTACGTATTGACAGCGTATCTGACCGGCGGGACCCATATGGCAGGTACCGATGTGGCATGGTAGCGTCACCAGTCTTTGCGAGAAATAC
>LR738712.1:601670056-601700897 GCA_902687465.1 Secale cereale
TGTCAGTACCAAGTTTCGGGCAAGCCGTTGCAAATCGGGCTAAACTACGTATTGGCAGCGTATCTGACCGACGGGACCCATATGGCAGGTACCGATGTGGCATATTTTTTGCTGAAAACCCCCTTACTTTGTATGTAATCACGTAAAGACACATTATTTTTTGCCGGTAAAGGGTTCCCGTGAGAGTTTTTTTTTTGTTCGGACTTGTTTGAAAATTTCGGCCAACTAGACTACTAAATAAAATAAACAAAAAACGCTGACCGGCGGGACCCATATGGCAGGTACCGATGTGGCATGGTAGCGTCACCAGTCTTTGCGAGAAATACGCAGGAGATTGGTTCGTGGGGAGGGAGTTAATTACACGATAGTACCACATTTGGGGCGGTGGTGACGGATTGGTACCAGGTTTGATAATTTTTACGTGTCAGTACCAAGTTTCGGGCAAGCCGTTGCAAATCGGGCTAAACTACGTATTGACAGCGTATCTGACCGGCGGGACCCATATGGCAGGTACCGATGTGGCATATTTTTTGCTGAAAACCCCCTTACTTTGTATGTAATCACGTAAAGACACATTATTTTTTGCCGGTAAAGGGTTCCCGTGAGAGTTTTTTTTTGTTCGGACTTGTTTGAAAATTTCGGTCAACTAGGCTACTAAATAAAATAAACAAAAAACAGGCGTCGACAGGATTCGAACCCGCGAACCCGCTGTACGCAGACGAGGCGAGCAAGCAACCACGCCAACTGAACGGACATGTTTCATACGAGCTTTTCTTTACACTAATACTTACACGATGGGCCGGCTGTTGGGCCCAGCGCGGCCTCGTGCCCTAAATTACTCGTTTTTGAATCATAATATTAATGCGTTAACAATTATTGCGTATCCTCATTATATTATTCAAATACGGCAATAATAAAAATATTATTGCCAAACACATAGTTTTTTTTACTTACTCGTATATTGATTATATTTTTTGTAAACGCACTATTATTAAAAGGTTGACAACATGTATGGAAAAAAAATTGTAAACATAATAAATTTTAGGAATGCATTAAAACTTTTTCAACTTTTATTAAGAAAATATAGGTGTTTCTCGAAATGCTAGAATGAGTTTACGCAATAAGTTTTCAATACATTCTGAACATTTTTTGGAATACACACTGTCAGAAAAATTCATCATGTATCAAGAAAATGTTCAACATAAATTACAATTTTTTTTACGTATATTAAGAAAACTGTTCAACATATATTAAAACAATATACAATTTGCATTTAAAATTTATTCAACGTATATTACCAAAAGTTTAATATATTAAAAAATATTCACTGTTTGTAAAGAATAGTTCATCTTGCATTAAAAAGTGATTACTATATATGCAGAAAAAGCATAACAAAATGAAAGGAAAACAAACCTGGTAAACGAGCCCCAGCACTCGCGGCAGTAAAACGCGAAACAAAAAATCATTGCAGACCTCGCTTGGCCCACCAGCCGGCCCAGCATCGGCTCGATGGTATAAATATTATACCGCGTGGATGTCAACACGAACGGCAGCGTAGCCTGACGGCTAGCGCGCGTCACCTGCGTAAGGCAGGTCGCAGGTTCGAAACCTGGCCAGCGCGCGATTTATCGTTCATTTTATTTATTTGTAGATTTCAACGGAAACTTTCAAACAAGTCCAAACGAAAAAAAAGACTCTCACGCGAGCCCTTTACCCGCAAAAATAATATTCCTTGACTTTATTACATACAAAGTAAGGGGGTTTTCGGCAAAAAATATGCCACATCGGCACCTGACATATGGGTCCCGCCGGTCAGATACGCTGTCAATACGTAGTTTAGCCCGATTTGCAACGGCTTGCCCGAAACTTGGTACTGACACGTAAAAATTATCAAACTTGGTACCAATCCGGGCGGCGGCTGGGTAGCTGCGCGCAGAGGAAATCCTATCGAGATGAGGAAGTGTCGTGCGAGAGGGCGTTCAATGATTCGTTTTTTTTTTCTTTCGGGGGAAGTTATCACATTGATCAACGGGTCCTGCCGCCGCCCAAAGCCCCGAAACACCGCAGGTGAGAAAATCTCGGGAGCTTAGAGTTTTAAAGATAAGTTACTAAATCCAGTCATCCATGCACGTTTAAATAGACGATCGTGATAACTGCATTAATATTATACTTTTACAAAGTAATAAATATAATGTATTTCACTCTTAGGAGAACAGGATCATTGAGTATCAAATGAGACTGGGTTTACATGTTCACAGTTCACAAAAAATAGCATCCAAATACAGGAATCGTCCCATGGCCCCTTGTTTAAATTAGGACAATCTTCCTCGTCACCACACATGTATGAACCACCAAGAAACTCTGGCAACTAACTGTGAAAATCACAATTATTGTCAAAATGTTCTAGAATGTAGATAGTAGAGCTACATGCGCGAAGGAGTCGGCCGTGTCCATGTGGCCTGTGTGAAGGTGCCGCAACCGTCTTGGCTTTGAGTCTTGTCGGGATCGTAGTCCACGCCAGCCACGCCACCCTCGAATATGATGTTCTCCATGATGAAATGGTTGGCCGTGTAGTCCTCTCTGGTCGTCGGCATTGTGTCGAACAGATTGTGGACGTCGAGACGCATGCCGCCGAGGATCTCACGCGGCCGTTTCCCTTGCCCCCCGATGGACAACCCGCCGGACGCAGGTGTGGCGTTGAGGTCAATGGCCATGGGCGCGGGCGTGACCGGCACGACCACGCTCACCTCCTGCGAGCAGCCCGCGGGAGAGGTGGAGAAACGGGAGGCTTGCGGCTGGGGATGAAACTCATGCGTCTGCCGCGTGGTGGACGTCCGCAGCAACTCTGGTCGTGGCGGACGAACGACCGACGAACCTGTGTTGGCCGTGACAATGGCGGCAATGACGAGCCTGTGTTTTCTGGTGCCGTTGTCGAACCCTAGGTATAGTAGGTCCTGCTGCACGGCCGCAGCGACGAGGATCTTGTTCTTCGTGATGGCGGCCTCTTGTTGGACGACGACTGCGAGTGCAAAGGCGGCTGCGGATTCCAGCTTGTCGTCATGCACCTTCCTCGGGCCAGCCCTCTTGACCGGCTGAAGGGCCCGCTGCGTGTCTGTGAGCTCGTTCTTCTGGGGCGGCGCCGCCTTTTTGCGGACGGCGCGGGGCTTGACAATGGTGGAGGTGAGGCCGGCGGTGGTATCAGGGTTCGACGCGTTGTCCATGGCGAGCAGCCAGGGGAGCGAGTGGGCGGGAGATTTTTGGGAAAGGGTGACGGGCCACAGAGAGGACAAGGACGGGCGCCGCACGTGTCCGCCGGGTATCCGCGCCGACGCAAACTCGGCCCAAATTTGAGCCTCAAAAGGGTCGCGTGCGGACAAAAAGTGAATGATTGTCCGTTTAGGTCGATGCGTTGGGCGGCGTTTGTGTCGGTTTTAATCCAAACGGACATGCGTCGGTGCATTAGGGTTGCTCTATGTGTTACAAGGGTGTACAGTTACGGTGGGTTTCCTAACTCGCTTCCCTTTTTTCGTTGTCCTTTACTTTGTTGCCGCAAGTCCAATACTGAAAGAAGACTTGCCATTTCCTTTAAGCAATTATTATTAGTGAAAGGGGCAAGCCCGGTTGGAAAAAGAAGGTTAAAGGCTTGCCGCTAGAAGGAGACGGAGAAGGAAGAATTCAATTAGCAGTACCAATCTCGAGAGACAATGAATCGTTTTCATGGCAAGTTGACAATTACAGGATGAATACATCAATATAGAGATGACAAGATGCATGCACAGTAACCGAAAATGATGATAGTATTATACTATATATTTGATTGTGCGTACATTACATATACGCATCCACTTCAGAACCACATATATGAAAAGAGAGATGGGATCCATCCTTGAATTTATTCCAAAGCCAAAGCATAAACAAGCAAAGGGAATTTAAAAAACCACTGCTCGGCCGGCTGGCATGAGCGAACAACAATCAGAGTATAATTAATATGAATCAGGGAGAGTGAAATCAAATCAAACCGTCCATGCGTCCAGACAAGCAAGCTTGAGAGGAACAAGCAGACACGCAGCAATCAGGTCTTTGGCACGCACTTATTCACGCAGTCTGCAATACCCGCGGAGGAGGAAGTTGAGTGGCAACCAGTCTTGCAGGTCTCACACTTGTGGTCCATGGGACACGACACATCATTCCCGTTTCTGCATTTGAACTCGCAAGCTGGTATGTCCTGCGGCTTACAAGGAGAAACACAAACCTTGCAACTTGAAACGCAGACCTCACACTCGCGGTCGAGAGGACACGGTAACTCCACACGGAATTCTTCCAGGAGCCGGCGGCCTGTTTGTCCTGCCTCCTGGGGCGCGGCCATCACCAGCTGTCCAGCGAACAGGACCACCACCATGCAGATGGCCACCGGCATCTTCTTGAGCTTTGCTCCGGCGGCCATGGCTTGTTTCCAAGAACAGGTGATGGCTAGCTAGCTAGCTAGATGCTGCTTGGCTATATAGTAACACGTGATTTGCTATGAGGGCTGGCTAGGGATGAGCCTGCCCAGACGTATTTATAGCTAGTCGGGCGACAACGTACAGGGATCAAATATTATAGTTGAGAGTTAATTAGTCGCTAGTGCTGACGGGGAGAGAGCTAATTAGTGGCTAGCTCGTATATCACGACCGACCTCATGTCCAATTGAGTATCATTGATGGACCTCATGTGCAATTGAGTATCATTAATATCCTTCGATCCCATTCCATGTACGCTATGCGTGCGTGCACGACGGCCAACTCTAAGCCGCTCCACCTCCTGCCTCTGTCTTCCAGCGTTACTCCACAAACGATGCTCTCAAGAGAGAAACAACACATACACACACAGGATAATTTTATAGTAGCAATGAAAATCAAAAATCTAGAAGATAGCACATTGTTTGAGTAAGCACCAAAACATTCAAAATCAAAGGATAATTTTACAGTAGCAATGAAAAACAAAAATAAGAGAAAGCTTCATCATCCACCTTATATCTCTTGTCTATCTGTGATAATTGTGAGAGGGACCGCGAATAACGTTATACCCCAACCAACACGAGACTGAAACTTTTAGAAACCAAAGGCACCAGCCGGCCTTTCTCCGTAGCAGGTCTCTTCGAAGCAGGAGTACAAGACAGTGACGGCGAGCATAATCCCGGCGCCAGAGCCGACCACGCCGGCAAGGCCTGCCAGAAGCCTAAGTGCACCAATGCAGAGTCCCACAAGAAACGCTGCCTTGCCGACATAGCACCTCCATAGCAGCAGAGGAACAGAGTCACGCTGGGCGATTGTTGCATTTCGTCGCCCCTGTTGGAAGACAAGACAGTAAGATCGCTGCTCTCCCGTGTCCTGATAATTTTAGATTCACCCACTTACCCCAAGCAACCTGCCAACGTACAACTCTGAATGTGAACAAACACTGAAAAAGGACAATGAGACAAGGCCACACCCCAGAAGCTGCCACAGACCATGAACCAGTGTGTAGAATGGGTGCCTTCCTACGTCAGCCAAGCTGCTTCAATTCCAGGAGGAGACATTAATTTTATTTTACATGCCAGTAAAACTTTCAATTCAAAAGTATCAATGAATAGATAGTCTACTGGTTCCGACTATTTTTCGAGCTCATCGCCCACAATGCTTTCATTTAGAAAAAAGTGAATATGGGTGCATACTAACGTTATTGGTGTAGTAAGGTAGTCGGCTAAGCCACTGACTGGAACTGCTTGCCCAAAATATTTGGATTTCTCCCATTTGCTGAGCAAAATGACCACCTTGTTGTTCTCACCAAATTTCACGTATAGCAACTACACAATAGTATTCCAAAAGGACAAAGCATATTACTTCTTTTTGCCATTTTCTCTGAATTTACTCGGTATGAAACAACAGCATAATGTGATATATATATATATATATATATATATATATATATATATATATATAATAATAGTATATATACTTTCCTCTTTAGCATTTCTCAAATTCAATGCTCCCTCTATAAAAAAGTAGATGATTTTATGTTGTACACGACACGCGGTCTCGCGCCAAGTCATGAATAATTCACGCGAGCGCACGTGCTATCACGTGTGTAGCACAAGACCACTCAGTGTGATTCTAGTATCCTAGAAGGAGAAAAGTAGTCCACCTTATATATTGGTCTCTACCTCCTTGCCTTAGCAAGGTGGGACTAAACCTCCTGCCGCTTGCTTTGGTATTTTCTATAAACTATTGGGCCATATGCACGGGATAAGATTTCTGGGCTACATGTAACACCCGGGCTGCTCTCTCTTATGTGGACTCTGTTTCTATACCCAACCGCAACAGCTTGTGCATGGGATCACATTTACCCATAGACACGTTATATTTACAATAGACATCCTCCAACTTAATTGGTGACACTACTATTACTTGATATCTCCTTCTCTTTTGCCTCTTTCAATACAAAGTGTGTAGGGGTTTCCTATGGTGCGAGAGGGCCGAGGCAAATGGAGGCAATTGTGCGGTAGCCTGGGACTCAGTGTGTGCACTGAAATGGGCAGGAGGACTAGGCATTCCTAACCTACACTGGCTGAATGTGGCCATGCAAGCGAGGTGGCCATGGTTGAAACGAGTTGATGCTTCCAGACCGTGGAGTGAATTCTCTGTCAAAGTGCCAAAGGAGTCTATGCAGCTCTTCCGGGCTGCAACCAGAGCCGATGCTAGAGACGGAAGGACAACCTTGTTTTGGGAGGACAGATGGTTAGATGGCATGAGGGTGCAGGAGGTGGCACTGGACTTGTATAATAGGATCCCGGCAAGGATCGGACAAGGGGCCATGGTTGGTCAGGTTGCAGTAAGTGGCGAATGGGCACAGGCAGTTGGACCGGACCTTGATGAGAATATGTTGCGGCAGTTCTTGGAGTTGTGGAGTAGGGTGGCTGCATGGGTGCCCACAGAGGGGGAGCAGGACGAGGTGCGTTGGTCCTCGGATACGCATGGCCAATTCACCGTGAGATCGGCGTATGCAAGCAGATTCTGGGGACGTGAGGAGGTTCCAACATCGAAGCTGACGTGGAAATCGACGGCACCGTTGGAATGCCGCTTCTTTGCGTGGTTGGCCCTAAAGAATCGGTGTTGGACCTCGGACAGGCTAGCCAGGAGGGGTCTACCGCACCAAGACGCATGCCCTTTTTGTGATCAGGAAGATGAAACAATAAACCACATATTGCTCACGTGCGTGTTCGCCAAGACGGCATGGATGGTAGTTGGAGAGGCACTTGGCAGGGAGGACTGGCTGCCGAATCAGGAGGACACACTTGCGGACTGGCTATGCACTAGATGTGTGGGCAATAATACGTGCACTAAAGACTTACGTGCGGTGTTGCTACTGGTCATGTGGGAGCTATGGAAGCATCGTAATGCCATTGACTTTGACGGTGATTCCCCGTCGATTGCGCCACTCATCAACAAAGTGAAGACGGAGGCCAAAGTGTGGGCTACGGACGGGCTAATCAAGACGGATTTGGAGGTTTTCTTAGGTAGATTACATAGGTGGGCTAGAAGGGAGGAGTAGGGTAGTGGTGTCGTGGTGATACGTCCAAAACGTATCTATAATTTCTGCTTGCTCCATGCTTCTTTTGTGTGATATTGCTATGATATTGATGCACTTCCATACACTTTTGATCATATTTGGACTAACCTATTAACTCAGTGCACCACAGTGCCAGTTCCTGTTTTCTGCTGTTTTTCTATTTCAGGTTTCCCCCATATTAAAAGTGCTCCAAAAATTCCTGGAAAAATATAGGAAAAATCAGCGTACAGGAAGCTTCGCGAAGAACCAAAGATGGGCCAGAGGGGAGCCAGGGGAGGCCCAGGCGGCCACCTGGCGCGGCCCCACCCCTGGCCGCGCCAGGGGGGCGCCTGGGGCCCCTGCTCCGCCTCTGGCTGCCCCCCTTCGTATATATATCCCTCTCGTCCCGAAACCCTCGAGGACAGAACCCTTTTTCGCGATCTCGCCTCTGTTCCGCCGCCGCAGCGCTTCCAAGATCGGGAGCATGGGTCCATGATCAGTAGCTATGTGATGTTCTCCTCCCCTCTTTGCTCTTCATGGTTTAGACCTCGTGAGCTGCCCTACATGATCGAGGCACATATGTAATCTTTCTGCTGTTGCTTTGCTGAGTTTGCTGGGATCTGATGGATTATGAGACTATGTTCAGATTGTGTTTGAGTAATATATTTGATTCACCTCTTTTATATCTTTGTTCTTGAGTAATTATTGCATGTTCTCCGTTGCTGTTTATTGCTTTGGCCAAGTAGTACTACCTCCTTTCCGGTTTATAGGGCTCAATTCCAAAATCTCACCAACCAAGGTAGATGGTGAGTGGTGAAACAATTTTTGTAGTTTGCAAAGACACATAATTAATGCACTCGTTTTCCTCACAATTTCATGTTTACCAATGTATTAATTACAATGCATGCATACATAAAGTACATGCATTGGTCAGTTTTCTCTTAATCTTTACATGCAATGATTTAATGCACCTTGAAATTTGAACATGTGATGGGGAACAATCAAATTGAGCCTTATAAAACGAAAAATCTAAAATTTTGAGATAAGCCCTATAAACCGGAAAGGAGGGAGTAGGTAGTAACTCCAAGAGGGAGCGTTATGATTGATTGTGGGTTCATGCCCCCTGATGACTAGCTTGAGTGACAGAAACATGAGTCTAGGGGATGTGCTGTTGCCACAAGGGAGAAAACAACGGTGCTTGTACTTGCGGGTGCAAGGATTGTTTACTTTACGCAAAGTTCTTTTAATGCAGTTGTCTGTTGCTTTGAGTTTACACTTTGGGTGGGATTCGCAACTTAATGCCAGCGAGATGTTCTGGATAGATATCTCAAGGTGGATGATTAGTAGTAGATGCAGATGGATTTCGGTCTACTTGCCTTGGCGTACCGCCCATGCTTTTGAGCCTCTACCTTTCTTTGCAGCATAGTTAGCATTGGTTTGCGCACATAATCCTGTCAATTGCCAAGCTGTAATTTGTTTACCTCGCTTTGCTGTTTTATCGTCTTTTGGGAGAGAGACATCATTAGTGAACATCATGGGACCCCGGTCCATATTACCACCGCTGATCACACCTTCTATTTACTTCCTGTTTTTATTTCCTAGTTGCAGTCATAGCTATCATTATTATCTCTTGTGTTTGATCCTTTGTAAACAACAAGGCCGGAGGGATTGACAACCTCTCTGTACTTGTTGGGAGCAAAGTTATCTGTATCTGTGTGCAGGTCCCGTCAACCGCTAAGTTTCTGGCGCCGTTGACACCTACTTGTCGACCCTCGGAGTCTCACGGGATTCGATCCTTGGTATCTTTGCCAAGGGAAATTTGCCGCTACGCTACATCTCAACCTTCCACTTGGGGTAACCAACGAGGGGCGAGAAGCCATCAAGCAAGTTTCTGGCGCCATTGCCGGGGACTCCACTCTTCAAGATAGGGGAGTTGCACGCTATCTTTTATCTTTGCTTTTTAGTCTTGTTAGTTTACCTTTCAGTTTTTGCTTTAGTGTCCCTTACCAAAAATCACAAAAATAGTTATCTTGCTTGCTGCTGCTATGGGTTCCACCGAGAACACCAAGTTGTGTGACTTCACTAGTCATAACAACAATGACTTTATCTGCACGCCTATTGCTACACCTGCCACTTCAGCACCTTCTTATGAGATTAAACCTGCTCTGCTGAACCTAGTTATGAAAGATCAATTCTCCGGTGCTGGAGATGATGCTGCTTTGCACTTAAATAATTTTGTTGAGCTCTGGGATATGCAAAAGTACAAAGAAGTAGATGGTGATATTGTTAAGCTTAAGCTTTTTCCTTTCTCCTTGAGAGGAGGAGCTAAAATCTGGTTTCAATCCTTGGCTAGGAATAGTATAGATTCTTGGGACAAGTGCAAGGATGCCTTTATTGGGAAGTACTATCCCCCTGCTAAAATTATCCAATTAAGGAGTAACATAATGAATTTTAAACAATTGGATAATGAACACGTTGCCCAAGCTTGGGAACGCATGAAATCTCTTGTCAAGAACTGCCCTACTCATGGTTTGACTACTTGGATGGTTATCCAAACTTTTTATGCAGGCTTGAACTTTACCTCGCGGAACTTGTTAGATTCGGCCGCGGGAGGAACCTTTATGTAAACTACACTTGGTGCTGCCACGAAGCTTCTCGACGAGATGATGACCAATTATTCCCAATGGCATGCCGAACGCGCTCCAACAGGTAGGAAGGTAAACTCTGTCGAGGAGATTTCCTCCCTAAATGAAAAAGTTGACTTGATCATGTCTCTACTTTCCAAGCAATCTTCTGTTGATCCTCATGATGTTCCTTTAAATTCTTTGATTGCTCAAGATCAAGTAGATGTGAACTTTATCTCTAGAAACAACATCAATAACAATGCTTATAGGAGTAATTTCGGTAGCAACCCTAGACCGTTCCCCTCTAATTCCTATGGGAACAACAATACTTATCCTAGCACCAAGAACTCCACTTCTGAACTAGAGATTATGCTTAAAGACTTCATCACTACCCAAAAGGCCTTCAATAAGAGTGTAGAAGAAAAACTAGACAAACTAGATAATCTATCTTCGAAGGTAGACAATTTAGCCCATGAGGTAGAGTTGCTTAAAATTAGAACATCTCCTCTTGAGGAGAGGAAGACCACTCCTATGAATGCTATTCAAGTGCAAATTAATGAAAACATTAGGATGATGGCTAAACTTAAAAAGAGATGGGCTAGAGAAAAGGAGGAAGAAGATAGAATTAAGAGCCTTCCTACCCACCACACTGTTGCTACTATCCAAGTTGTTGATGATATCCAAACTCTTAGCACCCAATGCACTCCTAGTCCCATTGGACCTATTAATGGTGATGCTATGACCTCAACCGTAGAAGAAGAAACTCCTATGACCATAGAAGCTACCAAACAAGTGAGCCTAAAGGACACCACTACCACTTTACTTGATAGTAGTGACCTTGATTTTGATAATTGCACCCTTTCTGAAGTTATTGGTTTTCTTCACAAGATGTCTAGAGATCCCCACACTAGCACACTTAATCTTGCCTTCACGGAGCATATCACTAATGCTCTCATCAAAGCTAGGAAGGAGAAGCTTAGGATAGAAGCCTCCATACCTAGAAAGCTAGAAGATAGTTGGGATCCTATGATTAAAATTAAGTTGAATAACTTCTCTTGCTATGCTTTATGTGATGTTGGAGCTAGTACCTCCGTTATGCCCAAAAGAATGTATGATATGTTTGAATTGAAACCTTTTGATCCTTGTTCTTTTGGTGTTCGTCTTGTTGATTCTTCCGTAAAGAAACCTTTGGGGAAGATCGACGATGTTCTTATCATTGTCAATGACAATTATGTTCCCGTTGATTTTACTATTATGGATATTGAATGTGAACCTTCATGTCCAATTATTTTGGGACGTCCTTTTCTTCGCACCGTTGGTGCTATCATTGACATGAAAGAGGGGAATATAAAATTCCAATTCCCTCTCAAGAAAGGGATGGAACACTTCCCTAGAAAGAAGATTAAGTTGCCTTTTGAGTCCGTTACACGGGCTAGCTATTCTCTTACTCTTGATAAAACTTGATCTTCTCTTTTTGCATCATGCCTAGCTTAAAGGCATAAAAGAAAGCGCTTTTGGGAGGCAGCCCACAACGAATTAGGTTTTATTTTGCTTTTGTTGTGTCTTGATGTTTGTTACTACAGTAGCATCATCATTGTATCTTTTCTTTTCAGCTTTGTGCCAAGTTTAGCCTCTGATTGCAAGAAAGTTCAAAAGTTGTGGCGTGCTGTCGAGAAAACAGATTCTGTCCTTGGACAGAAAAATTCGAATAAAATCACCAGATCATCTTTTTGATCTGAATTTTTTTGACAGCGTGCTCTATACAATTGGCTTTCGAGCGTCTGTTCTGAGTTTTTTGATTTGAGTTGCAGAAGTGCCCCGAAAAAATTATTTACTACCCACTGGTCTGTTTTTCACAGATTCTGTCCTGTTTTGCCTTTTCTTCGTTTTGCAAACCTTGAGCTTGCTTTTTCTTTGCAAAAACCTTTTGGCAATATTGAGACACAGTAGCTCTTCAAGATTATCTTTATTTCCAGTAGGGAAAAATTATTTTATTGTGGGTACTAACCTCGCTAATCAGATTATGATGAGTTATGTATGAAGGGAGTTTTCAAGTGTGCGAGGGAAGATGATAAAAGAAGATTCAGGAGGGTCAAACGCTCAAGCTTGGGGATGCCCCCGTGCACCCCCAAGAAATATTCAAGAAGACTCAAGCGTCTAAGCTTGGGGATGCCCCCATGCATCCCCTTCTCCATCAACAATTATCAGTTCGTCTTTCGTTCCACTATAATTTTATCAC
The DNA here is from genome assembly GCA_902687465.1 of Secale cereale. Classification (NCBI taxonomy): domain Eukaryota; kingdom Viridiplantae; phylum Streptophyta; class Magnoliopsida; order Poales; family Poaceae; genus Secale; species Secale cereale. Next base: position 601,682,486 of record LR738712.1, read on the forward strand.
TTCATGCGTTATGTGCTATGCTTGGAGCGTCTTGCTCTTAGTTTCTTTTTTTAGTTTTCTTTAGCTTTGCTTGCTGTTCATAACAAGTTAGAACCCAGCTTTCTTTGTGTGGGAGAGAAACACGCTCCACTTCAACCTAGAACACAACATAGGATTTTCATGCTTATCTTTGCTGTGTGTGTTCTTTGTCTTTCCTTAGCTGCTGTCATGTTTAGCTCTTAGTTTTCATGCTTTTCTTTTTAAAGAGCTTTTGTTTAGTTGGTTGCTGAACTCTATTGAGTTTTCATGTTTATCTTGTTAAGAGAGTTTGCCTGTTGCACTGAGTTGTGTGTCTTAACTTAAAGTAGGTAATTGAGGTTGCTATTTAATTTTAGTAGTAACTTGCAATAGTTTTGAGGTATTGCCATGAGTAATGTCTGAACTTTTGGTGTCAAGAGCTTTAGCCTATTAGTGATAGATGTCGTATTTTGGGCAATCCGTGTTTATTTTCGAAAACCTACAAAATAGTTGAGAACTTTAGCTACTAGATGGATCACTAATCTTTGGAAGGATCGAATATTAGAGTACACTCACGTACTATGAGTCGAGGATGCGCAAGGATAACCAAACCCCCATACACTCCTCCTCGGGGTACTTGTCTCTTTGTGAACCTCCTAATTAGATTGAGAGTTACCGATAATAAGTGCATGAGTTCTTCGGACTAATGTGAGTATTCGAAAGTTGACACTTCCACCTAGCCATATTTTTCTAGCCTCTTCGGTACCGTGCATTGCCCTTTCTCACCTCGAGAGTTGGCGCATACTTCGCCGGTGCATCCAAATCCTTGGCACGATACGCTCTGTCATCATAAGCCTCATTATATCCTTCCTCAAAACAGCCACCATACCTACCTATCAAGGCATTTCCATAGCCTTTCCGAGATACATTGCCATGCAACATCCATCTTCTCATGACTTGATCTTCATGTCATACATGCTTTTTGCTTGATCGATGAGCCGCATGCTAGTTGGGCCTTGCCCTAATCATTGCTACATGACGCGATAGTATCATTGCATATCCTGCTACACCGGCAGAGGCATACATTTGCATACATCATGATAGTTTCATCTTCTTTATGTTGAGTACTCTTGTAAAGTGTGAAAGATCTTCTATACTTCTTGTAATTTATAGAGTGTTGCCCCTAAACTGAGGAAAAGATCCCAAAGAGGACAAAATCAAAAGATCCCAAAGAGGACAAATGAGAGTTAAATAGAAAGAGCCATTGAGGCCACAAAAAAATAAAAAAAAATAGAAAAAAGAGAAAAAGAAATAAAAAGAGAGAAGGGGGCACACTACTATTCCTTTTGAGAGATCCACACTCGTACTTCATCTTATACCTTGTACTCCATAGAGATTATCATTCATGCATATAGCTATGTGGGGACCTTCACACTATAGAACTTGGCTTGTATATTCCAATGATGAGCCTCCTCAAAAGAGCTCTAGGTCTTCTTGAGCGAGCAAGTTGGATGCACCCCCACTAGTTCCATTGGAGAGCTTACCTTAGCTCATATGTGCATCCGTTGCATGGCAATCCCTACTCCTCACATCATATCTATCATTTGGCTTTCTCTCGCCTATGATTGTCCTCATTGATGTGAGCCTTTCACACCTTTTTTTGTCTTCCCCCTTCATCATTTTTCTCTCTTTGCCATCCTAAGTGTCAACTTTCTTGCTTACGCTCATCCATTGCATGAGTGCTCAAAATATCGAAAGGGAGTGGATCATTTTGACTTGTACCTGGCTAGTGGTCTGGGGATGAGTCAAGATAAGATTCCAAAGAAGACCAAGTGTGAAACTTTAGTAGATTAAGTTATCAACAATACAAAAACTATGTTTTACTCTCTCGTATATCCCTATCCCCTTTCTTGCATGCAAACACCATTTGGAGACATTCGAGTCACGGACAGCGAGAGCTCTTGCACCTTTATATTCTTATGTTGCTTGTTACAATGCTAATATAGACTCTTGCTTGTTATGACTTGAATTGAATTACATGTCTTGATTGCTTTACTTAAAATTTCTTATATGGTTGATAGCATGTCACCACAGAAATTATGCTCGTTATCATTTACCTACTCGAGGACGAGCAGGAATTAAGCTTGGGGATGTTGATACGTCCAAAACGTATCTATAATTTCTGCTTGCTCCATGCTTCTTTTGTGTGATATTGCTATGATATTGATGCACTTCCATACACTTTTGATCATATTTGGACTAACCTATTAACTCAGTACACCACAGTGCCAGTTCCTGTTTTCTGCCGTTTTTCTATTTCAGGTTTCCCCCATATTAAAAGTGCTCCAAAAATTCCAGGAAAAATATAGGAAAAATTAGCGTACAGGAAGCTTCGCGAAGAACCAAAGATGGGCCAGAGGGGAGCCAGGGGAGGCCCAGGCGGCCACCTGGCGCGGCCCCACCCCTGGCCGCGCCAGGGGGGCGCCTGGGGCCCCTGCTACGCCTCTGGCTGCCCCCCTTTGCATATATATCCCTCTCGTCCCGAAACCCTCGAGGACAGAACTCTTTTTCGCGATCTCGCCTCTGTTCCGCCGCCGCAGCGCTTCCAAGATCGGGAGCATCAGGAGAACTCTTCCCGGCATCCTGCCGGAGGGGAGAACCACCACCGGGAGCTTCTCCACCACCATGGACGCTTTCCGGATGCGTCGTGAGTAGTCCACCTTGGACCATGGGTCCATGATCAGTAGCTATGTGATGTTCTCCTCCCCTCTTTGCTCTTCATGATTTAGACCTCGTGAGCTGCCCTACATGATCGAGGCACATATGTAATCTTTCTGCTGTTGCTTTGCTGAGTTTGCTGGGATCTGATGGATTATGAGACTATGTTCAGATTGTGTTTGAGTAATATATTTGATTCACCTCTTTTATATCTTTGTTCTTGAGTAATTCTTGCATGTTCTCCGTTGCTATTTATTGCTTTGGCCAAGTAGTAGGTAGTAACTCCAAGAGGGAGCGTTATGCTTGATTGTGGGTTCATGCCCCCTGATGCATAGCTTGAGTGACAGAAACATGAGTCTAGGGGATGTGCTGTTGCCACAAGGGAGAAAACAACGGTGCTTGTACTTGCGGGTGCAAGGATTGTTTACTTTACGCAAAGTTCTTTTAATGCAGTTGTCTGTTGCTTTGAGTTTACACTTTGGGTGGGATTCGCAACTTAATGCCAGCGAGATGTTCTGGATAGATATCTCAAGGTGGATGATTAGTAGTAGATGCAGATGGATTTCGGTCTACTTGCCTTGGCGTACCGCCCATGCTTTTGAGCCTCTACCTTTATTTACAGCATAGTTAGCATTGGTTTGCGCACATAATCCTGTCAATTGCCCAGCTGTAATTTGTTTACCTCGCTTTGCTGTTTTATCGTCTTTTGGGAGAGAGACATCACTAGTGAACATCATGGGACCCCGGTCCATATTACCACCGCTGATCACACCTTCTATTTACTTCCTGTTTTTAATTCCTAGTTGCAGTCATAGCTATCATTATTATCTCTTGTGTTTGATCCTTTGTAAACAACAAGGCCGGAGGGATTGACAACCTCTCTGTACTCGTTGGGAGCAAAGTTATCTGTATCTGTGTGCAGGTCCCGTCAACCGCTAAGTTTCTGGCGCCGTTGACACCTAATTGTCGACCCTCGGAGTCTCACGGGATTCGATCCTTGGTATCTTTGCCAAGGGAAATTTGCCGCTACGCTACATCTCAACCTTCCACTTGGGGTAACCAACGAGGGGCGAGAAGCCATCACGTGGGTGGAGTGGGTGCGCGCTAAAAGCCGCACGGACATGTAAATGTAACTTGTAGCGGAGGCCTTATTTGCCTTTCTTCTTTAATATATGATATGCACACTCGTGCATATTCGAGAAAAAAAATACAACCATCAATGGCCAAGTATAACACATGTTTGAATTGGCCAGAAGATACAAAACACAAGTTGTTTCTGTGTCATAAGGCAAAAGAGATTTGGGAGAAGCTAGGATTGCAAAAGGCCATTAGTAAAGCTCGTGCTATGGATCGTTCGGGAGTGACGGTTCTTGAGTACTTACTTCTTATGCCAGACTATAGTGGGCATCCAGAATGTATGCGAATTGATCGCTATAACAGCTTGGTATTTATGGTGAGACGGTAGTTCATGAGGGAAAGTCTCAAGATGCACACCAAGCTTTGATGGGGCCCGTGCTATAAGGACAAACTATGTTAATGCACACTCCTCAAGGGCAACAAAGATAATAGAGGGATGGACAAGACCTCCTATGTGTTTTGTGAAATTGAATGTCGATACTTCTTTTGACCGGGACATGCTTAGAGGCACAGCCAGGGCAGTCCTTAGAGATGACAAGGGAATGTTCATTGTTGGCGGGAATAGGAAGGTAGATTTGTGTGCATGTCTTAACAGCAGAAGCGCCGGCTCTAAGACTTGGCTTATTACTTGCACGGAAGGTGGGATACAATTGTCTTGTTGTTAACTCCGACAATATGGAAATAATTGACACAATGAAGAATGGAGAACATTCAGAGGGAGCAGCGGCAGCAGTGTTCGATGATTGCTATTTTATGGTGTGTGATTTTTCTCTTCTTATTAGGTTTGAACACTGTAATAGGGATTGGTTTGAGGACCTATGAATGATATTGTTATTTTATGAAGATTGTTATTTTATGGTGTGTGATTTTTCTCTTTTTATGGTGTGTTATTTTATGATTGTTATTTTAGGAACCTATGAATGATATTGTAACTTTTCTTATTGACGATGTAACCGTTATTTCCAATAAATAAAGCGGATGTTTTGTTTCAAAAATAATAATCAATGACCAAGTATATGTTTGTTATCTAATTCTCGTTGTCCTTCTTCACCTCTTATGACTTGCTCTATTCTCTTAGCTCAACTCCTGTTTGTGATGCTTCCCTTGTCCCTCCTCCGGAAAACACCTCCGTTTTTCTATTATAGGCTTGTTCTCTATTATAACAGCTCCTCCTATATCTTCTCCCTTTCAGTGATGGAGCAAAGCAAGGTGGTGGCCCGTTTTTGGAAGAGGAGCTCCAACACGAAGAGTCGGGTGAGCCGATGTTGAACGTGGCACCGCTGATGGAGCTGCGCAAGGTGGTGGCCTCGTCATCTCAGATATGGCGGGGGAACTAGACCAGTGAAAACCGGACGAACAGGGCCGTTGAACGAGAAAAATGATTTGTGGAAATTTAGAAGAAATGGAACCCGAACCGAGGTCGCGTGGATCTTTGTAATTCTCATTGCGATGGCTCGGGACAATACTATGACACATAGTTGGCGGTTGTATTGCATCTACTAATATACTACTAGTAGGGTACGGTAGGGGTAGCATAGTAGATCAAAGTATTGTCTCGCTTTAAAATCTCCATTGAGATATCATCATCACAATGTGCGGACATGGGATTGGCAGGAGGTGGTGAAAGTGAAACACGGACGCCCCTAATGGCGGCAGCTACATATGCATACTTTGAGGCAGCGGACGACACACTGAGAAGAGCAAGGAATACACCTACCAAACCCGGAGATGTGATGTGACCCTCGTATCGTTTACACCAGTGACGCCGGTGATATCATCAAAGCCAATGGCACCGGCCCCTGGATATTGACCCGTACGTGTCACCGGAGCTCAAGGTGTCGTTCGAGATGGAGACTGGCGACAGTGAGAGCGTTTCGCCGCCAACCCGTTCGGCTATCCACTTCAACTGGATCCCCATCAACAGTCTTTTACATGCATGCTCCAGGGTTGGGTCTATCAAATCTACGTATGAAAACCAGTCTCTCAAATCTACGAATATCCTGCTCCAACAACTGCAATGGATCCACATACATATACTCAAAATTATTGGTTCAATTTATTGTGCCACCACCATGGACTCTTTCAACATGACACCCTTAGCTAATCCTATATACCTAAGTCACCTCATCATAGAACAGTGAATGGGATAAGGTCACCTCAACATGCAATCACGCATGAAAAAAAGCCCACCAATATTCAACTTCAACCGTGCATGAAATAATATTTTTCATTCAATTAATTGTTCTACTTATATTACATAGATATTTTATAGCTATACAGAATCAAATATAATAGATCATATGTATTTTTAATTTTGGTTCGCATGTTACCAACCGAGTCCCACGGCCACGTGCGGCGTATCCAATAGTTACTAGTATTACTTATAGGACAACTCACGCAAGATGAATTTATTTTACCAAACACCCAAAGGATGATCCATCAGTTGGTGTATTGGATAAAGCCAAAACCATTCTCGGCCGGGTCACTCATCCCTGCAAAGGAACCAAATAGCCATAAATGAATTAGTCAATGCACTCTTCCTCGTCAATTTATGTGGTTATGATCCAGGTTCTCATCGTCGCCCGCCATCATAGATCTATATGGCCACCGACGACGGTTACCGAGGTTGTCTAGAAGTGCCCCTCGTCGCTAGGTGGCCAGGCGAACTCTTCATCGATTCTGGCAGTGCGGCCTGTCGGCCGCATTTAGGCGTCATAAGCTACACATGAAATGATGGTTAGTTCAATCCAAGGATATAAAATGTGGATGTTTGTGATATGGGCTTCTCTCTCTCATGTGCACTGTCTTTCTCTTGCCGTGGACAGCCTGTGCCAGGACCACAATTACCCATGCACAAGTCATATTTTCTCAAGGCATCCTCCAACTTGCCAACCCTACTACAACTTGGTATCTCCTACTCTCTGCCTCTTTTGACATTACCAAGTATATGCTTGCTCTCTACTTCTCTTTGCCTTGCTTCATTTTATTGTTGGAAACACCTTTGTGAGCGTGTCAAACATGAACATTTTGTTGCCACGAATGAACATTTTTTTTTCTATTGGCAACATACTCTTCTCACTATCTCATTGAAGGCATCATGTATGTACGCCCTATTGCGTTGTGGTAAGTTAATTCCATCCACGTGCACGCGCATTATCTCTCTTCACAAAAACTTTATCGCTCTCTCTACAAAAACTTTCTCGCTTTCTTAGCCAAACTCTTTATCTCTCTCTCTCTCTCTCTCTCTCTCTCTCTCACACACACACACACACACACACACACACACACATGATTCTCTCTCAACCCCACCACCGAAGATTTGTCGAGACGGAGCCACGGCCGCAAGAGAGGAGTTGAGCATGAGGTCGTCCGTCGTCCAGAAGTGTACCTCACCGCTGGTTGGTGGCTGGGCAGATTCATCGCCGATGGTGGCGGTGCGACAAAGATGCATTGAGACGTCGTGAGCTGACCATTGCACCAGAAGTGATGGTTCGTTCAATCCAGTGATATAAAATGTCGACCAAGTTGTGTAACCGTCGGGTGCAGCCGTGGCGCCACCTTCGCGTCTGAGGAGTGCCATGTCCTATGTCATGTGGAGCGGCTGCCTGGTTTGTGGACGCGGCACCAAGATTTGATCCTACCACAAGGAACTGAACCATCTGCGCCCATTCCTCTTTGAGAGAGTTGTTGTGATATACAGTACTCGGACGGAGGTAGTACTCGTCAACAATCTTTCTCGCCATCCAACACCTCCGCAGATGTATGATTGACATTGTGAATCTTGTCTTACTACATATGGTCTTGATCTCCCTTTTGTAGTTGCCACATATCTGCTTGTAATCTTGAACCACCACGCCATGCTGACCGGCATGACGCTTGATTGTGTATGTGACAGACGTCTTCTCCATCTATTAACGCCCCAAATTTGGTCTACTACTTGATGTTGATTTCTTTGCATATCATGCTATTTCTTGTATTATTCTCCATGATGGTTATAGTACGATTGACCAAATTTCCCCAGGGGAAAGTGCATATGTTCACTACTGGAAAACGGTCCTACGCCGACGGCCAAACAATGCCGACGGCGGCCGTCGGCCTACTTTGAGCTATGCCGACAGCCACGTCACGGCCGTCGGCTTAGACTGGCCGTCGGGCTAGACGGAGCTACGCCGACAGCTGCCGTCGGCATATATCAGCCGTCGGCGTAGCTGCGTACACGCCGACAGCAGCCGTCGGCATATACAAGCCGTCGGCATAGTAGTGGGCCCGGCGACCGCTCCGGTGAGCAGCGGTTAACGCCGTCAAATCTATGCCGACGGTCTGGACGGGCGGCCGTCGGCATATCTCCGCAAGCCACGTCACCGATCCGCGGCAAACGATATGCCGATGGCGGCTGTCGGCGTAGACGCCACGTCATCGATCCGCGGCATGCCGCATCTATGCCGACAGCAATGCCGTCGGCATAGTTTTTGTTTTTTTTTAAATGTACTGCTATATTACGTACTATTATATCTAAGCCGACGGTAATGCCGTCGGCATATTTTTTTTCATGCATTACTATATTAACTGACATGTTTTTCATGCATTACTATATTAACTTGGCATATTTTTTTTATTATTATATCTACGCCGACGGCAATGCCGTCGGCATAGATTAAATTATATCTATGCCGACGGCATAGATTTTTTTTACTTTTTTAATTTTTTTATGTTCTATTATATTAACTAACATGTAGCATATGCTTTTTATGTATTATTACATTAATATATATGTAGTTTGTAATTTTTTTTCATAGATTACATGAATATATATATATATATTGTATTTTTTCGAGCACGTTAATAAGGTGCCGTCATACTCTTTTGAATATAGGTGCTTATATTTTATTAAAATCCAACACAGCTATGCCGCTAGAAGTTTTGTGGCGGTTGCAAAACGCCCGGCAACCGTCTCCGGAGTGTAACCCTCTCACGTTCGCAGTACTACCACGTCTACCTACATCAAAAGATGACCAAAACTCAAGCGCAGAAGGAACGGCTTACCTTGAACAGGGAGCAGTTCATGAAGGTAACTATTACTGACTTTTCAATGTTTCAAGCAGTCAACTGTATGTTTCGTGATCACATGTCATGCTTCCAAAATTTGCGTAGGTTGTTCCTCGTTGGTGCTATGCAAAGCATGACGGATGGGCGAGTTTGGTGGATAGGTGGGTCGGCGACGATGCAGAGTTTGCTGCCAAGAGCAGCAAGGGCCGGGCTAACCGTGGAAAAGACGGGACACACGGCCAAGGAAACAGGAACCATTGGGGCTTCAAGGCCATGAAGGTATATCTATATGCATGATGTCTATATGTATGATGCATTTTTGTTCTTCTTTACAGTCATGTTGTTATGTATGGCTAACTTCTATTTGACGGCGTAGGAGGCCAAGTTGAAGAGGCCGCTCTCAGACATGGAGTCATGGAAGATGGCCCATGAGCGGAGTGATCGCAAGGACGGCGAGAGCCAGTACTATGGCAAGACCGAGGAGCATCTGGAGTCTTACACTCAGAACTATCAGAGGTTGCATCCTGATGTTCCTGTTGCTGAGGTCGCCCAGTCTCAGATCGACGACACGGCGGTGGTGGCCATCCAGGGGAAGTCACATGGCCGGTATCCGTGTTTCGATGCCTTGATCACTCCTTCGATCTCGTACACACAGCTTCGGGCTTGCAACCCGAGCCAGTTAGAGAGTACTGGGCGTTCACAGAATCCCTTGGCCCGTCAGCATGCTGTAAGTACTTCCCCTTTATCTCTAGCATTCTCAGTTTATTTTCAGCATTGCTCACTTAGAAACAACCTAAATTATGTAGGCATATAAGGCCTTTGTCGAGCATAGGAATCTCGAGGTGCGAGAGTACTTGCAACGAGTGAAGGCAAACGATGATTACAACCGTCAAATGATGACGGTTAGTTTTGCCCTCTTAAAACATAGCCAAATTTTTGCACTTTTATTCCTTCCGACCTTTTAGTTTGCTTGTTTAACTAACATACAGGCTATGTTGGCGTCTTGGACTAACCGCACGGATCCACCACAAATGGGACCACCACCACCACCTGCGGGAGAACCCCCACACATTCCCACGTTCGATGAATGGGTGGCACTAGGCAGTGATAGTCCGGTTAGTACATTTGCCTAACTACTGACAAACTAGTTCAAGGTTCATTCAACACTATCATATCATATTTACCGTTAAAATCTTTTCTCATACATGTAGGGGACCGGTGGCTCGACTCCCGCTTCCTCGACCCCAGTCACTCCGATCTGGCAGAGTGGTGGTTTTGGCGGAGGTGGTTTTGACGGAGGTGGTCTTGGCGGTGCTGGTTTTAGCGGAGGTGGTGGTTTTGGCGGTGGTGGTCTTGCATGATGTCGATGATGATACCCGTGCCTGTGGCCGTCGTGACATACCTTTCATGTTCCTACTTTTATGATGTTCCATGTCTTGTACTACTTTTATGTTCATGAACTTTCGCCGGTGATGATCTTTAGATGATGACTATGTTTAGATGATGATGATGAACTTTAGTATGTTTGGATGATGAACTGTCATATTTCTGCACATGGTCATATTATTCTGATTTGAATTGCTGTCAAATGAATTGAAAAAGAAAAAACAGGAAAATAAAAAAAATAAAAAAACTATGCCTATAGCAAAGCTGTCGGCATAGATGATCCCAGGATTTCCCAGGGCGCGCCACGTGGCAGGCTATGCCGACGGCAAAGCCGTCGGCATAGATTTCAGTCTATGCCGACGGCTTTGCCGTAGGCATAGCATTGCCGCTAGAAAGAACCAGGTGATGCCACGTGGCATGCTATGCCTACGGCATAGCCGTCGGCATAGTTTTCATCTATGCCTACGGCTTTGCCGTCGGCATAGCTGCGCTACCAGGAGGCACCACGGGACGACACGTGGCAGGGATATGCCGACGGCAAAGCCGTAGGCATAGTTTTCACCTATGCCGACGGCTTGGCCGTCGGCATATCTCCGCCACGTGTCGTCCCGTGTTTCGTCGCCGCTTTTGACGGCGCCGTCCGTTGCCGTCAGGCGAAAAACGATGCCGACGGCTAAACTATGCCGACGGTCGACTAACGGCCGTCGGCATAGGCTCCTATGCCGACGGCTAAACTACGCCGACGGTCTGACAAACTACGCTGACGTGATCTATGCCGACAGCCCTATGCCGACGGCAGCCGTCGGCATAGATCTATGCCGACGGCAAAAGCCCTATGCCGACGGCCCCTGGCTGTAGGCATAGCCCTCGAGTCCCGTAGTGGTTGCTCGTAAAATGTAAATGTGATGGCAGAGCGCACACTTGTCTATGGGTAACTCTGGCTGCAAGGGAGCACTTTGGCAAGTATACATAACGAAAGGTAACTCTGGCTGCAAGGGAGCACTTTGGCAAGTATACATAAAAAAAGGTATGTTGGAACAACTGAATTTAAAATCAAAACATATCCAACTAAACTGGTACTCCCTCCGTCCCAAAATAAGTGTCTCAACTTTATATTAACTCTAGTACAAAGTTGTACTAAGGTCAAGACACTTATTTTGAGACGGAGAGAGTATATTTTTTCTTCTCTTTAACTCCATATAAGGATCGCCCTTTATAGAAAATCTCACTCTTATTCTCTCAACCCAACCACCTGAGAGTTAGAGTAGGCGGAGCCTGAGTCAGTACTCAGTAGGAACTGAGGTTCCCTCTAGTGGAGACTATGGAGTGCATATATTTCAAAAAAATTATATGAAGGCATCCAAAAAAGGTGAACTTACTTAGATGCCTTCAGTAACAGTTTTAATTTATTTGTTTATTTCTTAGATTTAAAATTATAGTTTCAATAAGAGTTCATTACAAACGCATGATGACAACAATAATATATATATATATATATATATATATATATATATATATATATATATATATATATATACACACACACACACACACACACACTTCAAAAAATCGCTGTGTACTATGTGTTCCTAAAAAACATTAGGAAGATCCCCTGAAAACAAACAGATGTTTCCATTTTGTCATGCATCTCAACTTCTAGACGGGGCAGTATAATGTGGAATAATGAAGCTTCGAAAGTCGAGAAACAAAGTACAAGGAAGCTTTGAAATTCAGAAAGTTCGCACAAGAAAATCTTTAGCAGGTGATGTTATTCGATGTAGACCCTGATTGAAATACAAGAGTTCAATCCAGAAGAACTAACTGATCTACAAAGGAACCTCGGCTTAATTACATAACCACTCCAACAAACAATATGATTTGTTATCGGCTAGCTTGGAACCAGGCCTCGCCTGAGAGCAGCCACAAACTTGCCCTGACGCTCGGCAACGGCAAATCTACCATCAGTAGCGAAGACTCCAACGCCGTAAGGGCTGCCCCTATTGAATGTTGAACAAGTCGAAGCCAGGTGTGCGCACCTACCAACTGAAGTGAACAATATTTGCCAGGTTGTAATAGGTAAGTAGAGTAAATGCACAAGAAGAGTACACAAGTTCTGTTCAAAGAAAAGAGAGTGCATAATCTACTCATAGCAAGTAACTAGCCTACAAAACAAACAACAAAGCCTTTAGTCCCAAAAAGGTTGGGGTAGGCTAGAGGTGAAACCCATAAGATCTCGTGAACAATTCATGGCTCCAGCACATGGATAGCAAGCTTCCACGCACCCCTATCCATAGCTAGTAACTAGCCTGTTGTAGAAAAAATAGAACTGCCAGTATGGTAATAATTTATACAGAACCCTTTGGCTGCAATGAGAACAATAGTACAATGTACAAGCATGCCAAAATAACAAAGCAATCTTCATTTTGAAATCAAGACTCAAGAGTGGTCGATCAGCGGATACCGCTTTACTCACAAAGGAAACGAATAACAGAGTAGGTGTGCCATAGCATGTCATGCTATAGGCGGACTCAATGGAGGACTAACGCAATTAAGTTACTACGTTAAAAAAGTGAGAATTTCAAAGTTGTTCGCGTACTGCAGGAACTTCTGAAGACGATATATAAAAACAAGCCTACAAGTAACCTAGAATCAAAAATTGATTGCTATCAAACATTAGCATAGAATATCTCTCTGTAAACTGAAAACAGCGGCAGAATAGCACTGACGAGACATCAAAGATTATTTAGCAGTAACAGTAACAATTCCAAAATTCTGTCATAAACAGAGATGGTAACCATGATATCCAGTTAATCAGAGCCTAACCATCCACAAACTGACGACATGTCACTAAGCCTGAACATGTCAACAGTAAGAACATGGCACCATAGCCAAACAGACCACCACCACAGAACACAAGCACCGAGCAAAGTAAAGTTAGTTCGCAGAGAAGAAGAGGAAGCAGAGAACAGGGGCTCACCTAAGCAGCTGTAGTAAAGGACTAAAGGAGGCAGTCATGCGAGCCTAGATCATCACACCGTGTACAGACTGCTGGGTGGTCTCGATGTCGGGCTCTTTCAGCTTGACAAGCAACTCCAAGTAGCACCCCTTGAGCGCATCAAATTCAAAGTAATATTGAAACAACGAGTCAGGTCTCTCTTGAATTGACACGATACAAAATGGTAGAATAATTAATCAACACATAGCCATACTACAGGAAAATGGAAATATTATTCGATCATGGACCCAGATAAGCTATTTGAACACCACACAAAATAAATCTGTTATCAGGAGAGTGTGATGTAAAGTTGGATATGATGGAAAGATTTTCTAGAAAGGCTTGAATTCGGAGAAGCAGTGGGCAGCAGAAAACATCCCAAGGCACATGGATGCTAGGGATAGAATCAATTAGGATAATGCTTCATAGCAAAAAATAAATAAATCCAATTGCATGTTTGGCACTATGGCAGCTCATTCTAACCAGGTTGATGATGAATGCTAGTCCAGCAGATGCTGATCAGGAAAAACCCTAGAATCCCAAATTGATTGCTACAAAACAGTAGCATAGAATATATTTATCCAGTTCATTACACATGTTCTATAACATGAAAACATGTGTCAAATAGCGCTGTTGAGACATCCAAATATAAGATTATTTAGGAAGACTAAGTAAATAGTAGCAATTCCAAAATTCTGGCATAAACAGACATGATAACTGTGACATTCAGATCCAGCAAATCAGAGCCCAACCATACACAAACAGAAGCTATGAGCATTAACACAGAGCAAATCGCTAAAATTGAACAGTACAAACACAGGACCATAGCCCTATGGCCACCATCACAGGCCACAAGCGTAATATCATTGGCTTGATGGTCAGAGCAAAGCAAAGTATGGCCATAGCTCAAAAGCTAGTTCCCAGAGCAGACAGAAGAGACAGGGACTCACCCAAGTAGTTGTAGCCTATGAGGCAGTCATGGGAGCCCAGATCATCACACCGTGTATAGACTACTGGACGGTCTTGACATCGAGCTCCTTCGGCTTGACAACCGACTACACATGGGTCTCGATGTCGTGCCCCTTCGGCTTGACAACGGACTACATATGGCACCCCTTAAGCGTATCAAGTTCCCTCTGCCTGTAACACCCATGACTTGCTGGTAATTCTTCTTGTTTAAGAATATGATCTCCTGTCATATTCAAACAGCCGAATCAGGTCTCTTTTGAATGGAAATGACAAAAAAGATAGCATAACAATATTGAGGATTAATCAACACATAGCCATGCTACAGGAAAATGGAACTATGATTCAGTCATGAATCCAGTTAAGCAAGACCAAGACCACACATGATAAATCTGTTAACAATAATATAACCAGAGGTGATAGATACTATAATGCCAAAGGGAATATAAAACCCTAAATCATATGAATTCAGGATCACAGTAGCATGATTGAGGGCTCTAATATGAACATGAGCATAATATTGACTCCAGGAAAGTGCGGAGCAAATCACAGACAACTAGGCACCACGTAGCAGCCTAGAATTGTCAATATTGAACCAAAACATGTCTCCTAATCAAATTACCTAAGTAAACAGCAGGGCAAACCATAGTTGTAAAGAATACCATCACAAAAAACATGACAGTTCACAACACCAAGTCATAGGCTCAATGGGCAAAACGGCTCGATGGATACCATATAGAACAATAAAAGTTGATAACTTTTATTGTTTCGATGCTTACTCATTTAAAAGAGCGAACCGTATTAACATATATGACTTCTTTTTTTCATTTACCACAGCTCGATGGCCATGCACACAGAGCGTGAGAGGGAGTAGGGGCAAGCAACCAGAGGCTTACCTATACTAAAGAGGAAGCGACCACCGCAGGGGCAGGGCAGGAGGCATCAGAGTGAGCGCCTGAGCAGGCAGAGCTGCTTTGCCAGCCAAACTTGTACCAAAAGGCGCCATGGTCCCAGAATGTATGCCCAGCGACAACGCTACAAATTTTAGCGAAAACCAAAATCATTAGTACTAAAGGCAGGGAAACTAAAGAGATGGTTCGTCAAGCATTAAGATAGCCATAATCAAGAACATTTAGATAGCCAGGAGTAACGCGTTCTTCGACACCTAGAAACTAAAGAAACTTTGTGAATTGATAGCTGTCAAACATTAGCATCAAGTATCTCTCTCTCCGGTTTGTTATACATAGCATATGTAACCTGAAAACAGGGGCAGAATAGCACTCCTGGGACATCTATAAGATTATTTAGCAAGACTAAGTAACAGTAGCAATTCCCAAATTCTGGCATAAACACAGATGATAAATATGACATCCAGTTAATCAGAGCCCAACCATACACAAACCAAAGACATGTCACTAAGCCTGAACATGACAACAGTACGAACAAGGCAGCCACACTGACCACCACCACAGACCACAAGCGCTATATCATTGGCTCTATTGCTAGTTCCCAGAGCAGACAGAGGAAGCAGAAACAAGGGGCTCACTTAAGCAGTTGCAGCCAAGGAGGCGGTCATGGGATCCCAGTTCATCACACCGTGTACATACTGTTGGGTGGTCTCAATGTCGGGATCCTTCAGCTTGACAAGCAACTCCAAGTGGCACGAACATACCATGTTCTAAGTAATTTTATTTATTTGCATATGCACTCCTGTGATATTCAAATAACCGAGTCAGGTCTCTCTCGAACGGACATGGCACAGAATAATAGCATAACAATATTTGAGATTAATCAAGACATATTTATACTACAGGAAAATGGAACTATGATTCCATCATGGACCCAGATAAACTAGACGAAGACCACACAAAACAAGTTTGTTCTTGGGTGAGAGTGATGTGAAGTTGTATGTGATGGAATGATTTTCTAAAAAGGCTTGAATTTGGAGTAGTGGGCAGAACACATGCCATGGCACATGGCATCAACCAAGGTATTGCTTGATAGAAGAAGAAAAAACATTGCATGTTTACCACGTCCTCGCTACAAACCCACTGTATATTTGCCGTTTCCTCGCTGCAAACCCATTGCATGTTTGGCAACTCATTGTTACGACAGAACCACATAAACCAGGTTGTGTTGAATGCTAGTCCAGCAGATTTTGATCAGGTACAAGCCTAAAAGTAATCCGTACTCCAACACCAAGAATCCCAAGTTGATTGCTATCAAATAGTGGCATACAACAACAACAACAACAACAACAACAACAACAATAACAACAACAACAAAGCCTTTTGTCCCAAACAAGTTGTGGTAGGCTAGAGGTGAAACCCATAAGATCTCACGACCAACTCATGGCTCTGGTATCAAACAGTAGCATAGAATGTCTCTATTTAGTTCATTACACATATCTTTTATAACCTGACAACATGGGCCAAATAGCGCTGTTGAGACATCTAAATTTAAGATTATTTAGCAAGACTATGTAAACAATAACAATTCCCAAAATCTGGCGTAAACAGAGATAATAACTGTGACATCCAGCTAATCCGAATCCAACCATACACACACCAAAGCCACAAACAAAGAGCAAATCGCTAGGCCTGAACAGTACGAAGACAACACCACAGCCCACTGACCACCATCACAGACCACAGTTGCGGTATCATCGACTCGATGCCAGAGCAGAGCAAAGTATGGCCATGCTCAAAAGCTAGTTCCAGAGTAGACAGAAGAGACAGGGACTCACCCAAGTAGTTGTAGCCAAGGAGGCAGTCATAGGAACCCAGATCATCACACCACATACAGACTGCTGGATGGTCTCGATGTCAAGCCCCTTCAGCTTGACAACCAACTCCACATGGCAACCCTTGAGCGTATCAAGTTCCCTCTGCCTGTAACAACCATGACTTCCAGATAATTCTCTTTCTTTACCTATGCTCTCCTGTAATATTCAAACAGCCGAGTCAGGTCTCTTTTGAATGGACACGGCACCAAAAGATAGCATAACAATATGTGGGATTTAATCAACACATGGCCATGCTACAGAGAAAATGGAACTATGATTCAATCATGGATAAATATAAGTAAGACCAAGACCACACATAATAAATCTGTTAACAACAATATGACTAGAGATGATAGATAGTATAATGCCAAATGCAATATAAACCCCTAAATCGTATGAATTCAAAATCACAGTACCATGATTGAAGGCTCTAATATGAACATGAGCATAATATTGGCTCGAGGAAAGTGTGGAGCAACCCCAAGTACAACTAGGCATCATGCAGCAGCCTAAGAATTGTCAACATTGAACCAAAACATGTCTCCTAATAAAATTACCCAAGCAAACAGCAGGAAAAATCATAGCTGTAAAGAATATCATCGCCAAAAGCATGACAGTACCTAACACTAAATCAAAGGCTCAATAGCCAGCACCATAGTTCCCACGAAAAGTTGGTAACTTCTATCGTTTCAATGCTTATTCATATAAAGAGACAATCTTATTTACATATCTTCCAAGTACTATAAAAAAGAAACGTATATGAACTTTTTAAGTTCATTTACGACGGCTCGATGGCTGTGCACACAGAGAGTGTGAGAGAGAGAGAGAGAGAGCAGAGGAGATGAACCAGCAGCTTACCTATGCCGGAGCCAAAGAGGAGGCAGGGCACGGCAGACGGCGCCGGAGTGAGCGCCATAGCAGGCAGAGTTGCTTTGCCTGCCCAACTGCTGCCAGAAGACGCCATGGTCCCATAATGTATGGCAAGCAACAACGCTACAAATGTTTGCGAAAAACAAAATATTTACAACATGGCAATTATTATTCAAACATGACAGATGGATATATTAATGGCAAACGTAGAACTAGCTAGCTAATCACAGTAAGGAATCATATATATTAATTTGTGGCCTCGACGCTGCTTCTCTAGGGTTTCGGGTGGCCTCGACAACGCTTCAAGGGTTAGGGGTGGCCTCGAGAACGCTTCAAGGAGGGGGTAATATCGACAACGACGAGATACATACACGGGAAAATAATGTTATCGGGGAGGGGGTATATCGACGACGACAGACCCCTCCCCCCACGTGTTCAAGTTATCGGGAGGGGGTATATCGACCCCCCTGTGTTGAAGTTATCGGGAGGGGGTATATCGACCCCCCCCCCCC
>LR738712.1:601701007-601732792 GCA_902687465.1 Secale cereale
TTATCCGGAGTTTATATCGACACGACATACGTACATGGGAAAATAATATTATTGGGGAGGGGGTATATCGACCACCCCTCCTCGTGTTGAAGTTATCGGGACGGGTATATCGACGACGACAGACCCGATAAAACATAAGAAAACGAAGAAGAAATAAAAAAAGGAGAAGAAGAAAGGAATAGCTAGAGGAGAAGATCGAAGAGAAAAAAGAAAAAAAAAGAGGAGAAGAAGAAAGGAAAAGAGGAGAAGAAGAAAGGAAAAGAGGAGAAGAAGAGAAAATAAAATAAGAGAAAATAAAATATATTCTATTTTCTCTTCTTCTCCTCTATTCTTTTCTTCTTCTATTTTCTCTTCTTCTCCTCTATTCCTCTCTTCTTATTCTATTTTCTCTTCTTCTCATGTATTCCTTTCTTCTTCTCCTCTTCTTTTTCTTCTTTTTTCTTCTTCTTATTTATTTCTCCTCTTCTTCCTCTCCTCTTCTTCTTTCTTTCCTCTTCTTATTTTCTTCTTTCCTATCCTTCGTTTTCTAAATTTGTAACTTTTGCATATATAAAACTTTTCTACAATTGTAACTTTCT
Organism: Secale cereale; assembly: GCA_902687465.1. Taxonomy (NCBI): domain Eukaryota; kingdom Viridiplantae; phylum Streptophyta; class Magnoliopsida; order Poales; family Poaceae; genus Secale; species Secale cereale. The sequence goes on from LR738712.1 coordinate 601,701,586, forward strand.
ATATATGAACAAAAAACTTTCTATGAACAAAAAAACATTTTTAACATATATATTTAGCAAATTCCTAAGAAAAATAAAAAAAATATAGCCACATACACATATACATCACATACACATATATATTATAGCCACATACAGCAATTATATACACATATACATATACACATAAGCAACTATATACACATACACATATATATACATATCACATATGAACAAAAAAACATATAGCAATATATATATATATATATATATATATATATATATATATATATATATATATATATATATATATGAACAGAGCCGGGCGCGCGGCGGCTCACAGCGCGGGGGCAGGCGAGGGCGCCTACGACGAGGAGCGGGGAGGGCGCCGGCGACAAGGACCGTGGGGGCAGACGAGGGCGCCGGCGACGAGGAGCGAGCCCGTGGCGCAGGGCGACGGCGCGGGGCGATGGAGCAGGGGCGCGGGCCGTGGGGCGACGGCGCGGGGCGACGGCGACAGCGAGCACGGGGCAGGGGCGCGGGGCGACGGCGACAGCGAGCTCGGGCAGCCTGGCGGCGTCGTCGGGGCGGGGAAGAGAGAACTGAAACGAAATTTCACAACTGCTATTTATATAGACAGAGCATTGGTCCCGGTTCGTGGCACGAACCGGGACGAATGTCCCCTTTGGTCCCGGTTTGTGCCACCAACCGGGACCAAATGTCTCTTTTCAGCAGCCCAAAGGGCGGGAAGGACCGAAGGAGAGACCTTTGGTCCCGGTTGGTGGCACCAACCGGGACTAAAGGCCCTGTGCTGCCCCGCGGCCAAAATCTTTAGTCCCACCTCGCTAGTTGACACGGGCTCGGAGTTGTTTATAAGCCCCACTGCGGGCGCTGTATTGAACTCCTCTCTATTGCAGGCTTCTGGGCCTAACTCTGCGCGCTGCCCTGTGAGTCTGCTGGGCCTTATAGTCCAGCTCCATCCTAGGTCGTAGGCCTTGCAGGCTCACTGGGCAGCGCCCATTTTTTTAATTTTTTTTTTCTGCTTTATTTATTTCTAAGTTGTTTTTTGCTGTATTTAGAGTTTCTTTGTGAATATTATTGCTTTAGGTAAAACCAATTACAAACTTTCTGTTAGTGCCAATAGTATTCAAATTTGTTTCTACTTACAACAAAATACTTATTGTTGCTATCTTTATTTTTTTCTAGTTTTTTTGTTTTGTTTTCTGTATTATTTATTTTATTTTGTTTTTTGCTTTATTTTTAATTCTTTTTGCTTTTAGGTCAGCAAAATTATATATTTTCTGTTAGTCCCATTAGTTTTAGAAAAATTACCCATTTTTTAATGTATTTTTTCCTTTTCTGCTTTATTTATTTCTAAGTTGTTTTTTGCTGTATTTATAGTTTCTTTGTGAATATTATTGTTTTAGGTAAAACCAATTACAAACTTTCTGTTAGTGCCAGTAGTATTAAAATTTGAATAGTTTAAATTTGAAATTATTTGTTTTCTTGGTTGCTTTATTTATTTTATTTTATTTCTACTTACAACAAAAAATACTTATTGTTGCTATTTTTATTTTTTTGCAAGTTTTTTGTTTTGTTTTCTGCATTATTTATTTTCTTTTGTTTTTTGCTTTATTTTTTAATTCTTTTTGCTTTTAGGTTAGCAAAATTATAAACTTTCTGTTAGTGCCATTAGTTTTAGAAAAATTATAAACTTTCTATTAGTGCCATTAGTTTTCAAATTTGAATAATTAAAATTTGAATTCTTTGAAATTTGTGTGAATCACAAGTTTGTGGTTAACTTTACTAAAAAAATGAACATAGATGCACCTATAGAGAAAATTCAATCTAAATTCATAGTTTTCAAATGAACTCTGAAAAAGTTAGCATAGCATGTGCATGTACAAAACGGACAATGGTATCATACTCGTCTGTTACAAAGTTGGCATGGTATCATCATAATAGTTGCGGAAAAAAGTCTTCACTTTTTCTTCGCTTGTGTCATTTGCTTATTGCGCCGTAACCATGGATAATCTTCATCGTTTATCAGGATGCTTGGGTCAGCCTTGACTTTGAAGGGAGGAATTTCATGAAATTTTTCATAATCTTCAGATATGTCTGTCTTGCCCTCCACTCTCAGGATGTCCCTTTTTCCTGAAAGAACTATGTGGCGCTTTGGCTCATCGTATGATGTATTCGCTTCCTTATTTTTTTTTTCTCGGTCTGGTAGACATGTCTTTCACATAGATAACCTGTGCCACATCATTGGCTAGGACGAACGGTTCGTCAGTGTACCCAAGATTTTTCAGATCCACTGTTGTCATTCCGTACTGTGGGTCTACCTGTACCCCGCCTCCTGACAGATTGACCCATTTGCACTTAAACAAAGGGATCTTAAAATCATGTCCATAGTCAAGTTCTCATATGTCCACTATGTAACCATAATATGTGTCATTTCCCTTCTCGGTTGTTGCATCAAAGCGGACACCGCTGTTTTGGTTGGTGCTCTTTTGATCTTGGACAATCGTGTAAAATGTATTCCCATTTATCTCGTATCCTTTGTAAATCAATACAGTCAAAGATGGTCCCCTGGACAACAAGTACAGCTCATCACAAACAGTGTTGTCACCTCTGAGACGTGTTCATCACAAACAGTTGTCACCTCATCACAAACAAGTAAAGCACGATCGACCCTCATGTGCAATTGAGTATCATTGGTCTACATCGTGTGCAATTGAGTATCATTGATCGGCCAATTGAGCATCATTAACTGTACGATGTCCATCAATCCCATGTATGCCTATGCGTGCTTGCACGACAACCTACTCTAAATTAATACATGTCAACTTTCATCACATGAGACGACCAGCTAGGGAACCGCGCCACACACATTCTTAAGGAAAATAGTACACATCAAACCAATATAAATGAGATGCCAATCTGATTTGCTGTCATAAAAAATCATCTACAAACGCCACGAGGTCTGGCTATCTGAATCATTTGTGTCGAGTTTAAGACTCAAGACATGCAACACAGAGGAGATAGATAAACAAGACAAAATCGAGTTATACACATACGTGTGCACAATGAATCGCTCTAAATTAATACTCCCTCCGTCCCAAAATAAGTGACTCAAAAGTGACTCAACTTTGTACTAAGAAGTACATATCAGCTTTCTTTACTAGGGTGGCCAGCTAGAGAACAAGGTGGTCGTACATTCTTAAGGCAAGCAATACAGGCCAAACCAATATATATATATTGTATACTAATATGATCCACTATCATAAAAATCATCCACGCACGCCACAAGGTCCGGCGACTTGCACTAACTTTAAAACTAAAGGAGTGCATCATGCATGAGATAGATAGACAAGGCAGAATCGAGTTTTGCGTATTGTCATACCACCTCTTCTTGCAAGCAAATACGGTGTAACCTCATTTCTCAGTACAACTACAAAAAAAAGCACTGCATTCTACCTACGCGATGATATTGTCTAGTAGAATGCACAACATTCAAAAGCAGATGTGAGATAATTTTACAGCACTAATGAAAAAAAATCTAGAAGATAGCACGATGTTTGAATAGGCACCAAAACATTGTCCTTCTTAGGCAAATATTGCACCTATGCATGACAAACAATGAATGGATATTGTTTTCGTTCAGGGTTTTGTGCTTTAAGTTTTCACTACTTCCATCTTGTCACTGAGAAGGGACAAATTCCCAAAAGCTAGTGTCAACTTCATGTTAATTAAAAAGAACTATAGTATCTATATGTGGTAGTTAAATTTTTTAGTCACATACAGAGGGCGAAATTTCCTTTTACATCAACTTCACAATTATTTTATTATGATACCATGCAACTTCTCAGTTATTTTACATGAACTTCACAATTATTTTATTATTTACTTGAGATCTCAGCAAAATATAACCAAGCAAATGCATATTAGACTATTGGAGTATCTAATTTGCAAGGATGCCATGTTTGGAGATAAATTGCTCCCATGTGGCGATGGACTAACACTATCGTTTTGACTTTGGCCTTGCCACAATAAAGTAAACACGCATGGGTAATGGAAGTTTCTTAGAAATGTGATTTGGGGATTATATACATGAAAATGCTTAAGGTGCAACCATGTCAATAAAGTTGCATAGTTAAAAGCCAAGAAACACAGGGGCTAATTAAGAAGGGACCTGACGCAAACTGCCAAAGGCTAAAATTCTTTGTCACATATAATTAGACTAGCCAGCCCAGGGCTCCAGGCCCATGATTCCATCCACCCATTCCTCCAGCCTCTTGCGTACGTTTCATCTGGGTACAGTAAATTATTTGATGCTGCTTCCCATGGCTATGGGCCGCTGCAGGAGATGAGGAGGAGAAGTAGGGCGTTCCCTGCTCTGCAATCAGCTATCCGAGGCCCAGCTTGCCCTTGGTAGCGCCACCAGTCTTTGCGAGAAATACACAAGAGATTGGTTCGTGTGGAGGAGACTGGCTCAGGAGATTGCTGGGCTCATATGTAGATGAGGGCGGTGGCATGGCGGTTTGACGGTAGATGAGATGTCCGATAGAGGACATACTTGGGCAGGGCGGCGGCCGAAGGCACCCACAGTAGCTCGACTAGTCTTGGCGGCGGCGGCGGCTGGGCAGCTGCGCGCAGGGGAAATCCTATCGAGATGAGGAAGTGTCGTGCGAGAGGGCGTTCAATGATTCATTTTGTTTTTTCTTTCAGGGGAAGTTATCACATTGATCAACGGGTCCTGCCGCCGCCCAAAGCCCCGAAACACCGCAGGTGAGAAAATCTCGGGAGCTTAGAGTTTTAAAGGATAAGTTACTAAATCCAGTCATCCATGCGCGCTTAAATTGACGATCGTGATAACTGCATTAATATTATACTTTTACAAAGTAATAAATATAATGTATTTCACTCTTAGGAGAACAGGATCATTGAGTATCAAATGAGACTGGGTTTACATGTTCACCGTTCACAAAAAATAGCATCCAAATACAGGAATCGTCCCATGGCCCCTTGTTTAAATTAGGACAATCTCCCTCGTCACCACACAAGTATGAACCACCAAGAAACTCTGGCAACTAACTGTGGAAATCACAATTATTGTCAAAATGTTCTAGAATGTAGATAGCAGAGCTACATGCGCGAAGGAGTCGGCCGTGTCCATGTGGCCTGTGTGAAGGTGCCGCAACCGTCTTGGCTTTGAGTCTTGTCGGGATCGTAGTGAAGAAAATATGCCCTAGAGGCAATAATAAAGTTATTATTTATTTCCTTATATCATGATAAATATTTATTATTCATGCTAGAATGTTATTAACCGGAAACTTAGTACATGTGTGAATACATAGACAAAACAAAGTGTCCCTAGTATGCCTCTACTAGACTAGCTCATTGATCAAAGGTGTCATTGATCAACGGGGTCACATCATTAGGAAAATGATGTGATGGACTAGACCCATCCGTTAGCTTAGCACTATGATCGTTTAGTTTTACTGCTATTGCTTTCTTCATGACTTATACATATCCTATGACTATGAGATTATGCAACTCCCGTATACCGGAGGAACACCTTGTGTGCTATCAAACGTCACAACGTAACTGGGTGATTATAAAGATGCTCTACAGGTGTCTCCGAAGGTGTTCGTGGTGTTGGCATAGATCAAGAATAGGATTTATCACTCCGAGTGTCGGAGAGGTATCTCTGGGCCCTCTCGGTAATACACATCATAATAAGCCTTGCAAGCAAATGAATAATGAGTTAGTCACGGGATGATGTATTACGGAACGAGTAAAGAGACTTGCCGGTAACGAGATTGAACTAGGTATTGAGATACCGACGATCGAATCTCGGGAAAGTAACATACCGATGACAAAAGGAACAACGTATGTTGTTATGCTTATTGACCGATAAAGATCTTCGTAGAATATGTAGGAGCCAATATGAGCATCCAGGTTCCGCTATTGGTTATTGACCGAAGATGAGTCTCGGTCATATCTACATAGTTCTCGAACCCGTAGGGTTCGCACGCTTAACGTTTGATGGCGATCGGTGTTATGAGTTTATGTGTTTTGATGTACCGAAGGTAGTTCGGAGTCTCGGATGAGATCGGGGACATGACGAGGGATCTCGAAATGGTCGAGACGTAAAGATCGATATATTGGACCACTATATTCGGACATCGGAAAGGTTCCGAATGATTCGGATATTTTTCGGGGTACCGGAGAGTTACGGGAATTCGCCGGGGAGTATATGGGCCTTATTGGGCTTTAGTGGAAAGAGAGAAGAGGAAGGCTGCGCCCCCCAAGGCCTAGTCCGAATTGGCCTAAGGGGAGGAGCTGCGCCCCCTCCTTCCTTCTCTTCTCTTTTTCCTTTCCTTCTCTCCTACTCCTACTACTTGGAAGGGCTCCTAGTTCTACTAGGAAAGGGGGAATCCTACTCCCGGTGGGAGTAGGACTCCCCTAGGGCGCGCCATAGAGAGGGCCAGCCCTCCCCCTCCTCCACTCCTTTATATACGGGGGTAGAGGCACGCCATAGACACACAAGTTGATCAGTTGATCTCTCCCAACCGTGTGCGGTGCCGCTCTCCACAGAAACACACCTCGGTCATACCGTTGCAGTGCTTAGGCGAAGCCCTGCGCCGGTAGCTTCATCATCTCCGTCACCACGCCGTCGTGCTGACGAAACTCTCCCGTGAGGCTCTACTGGATCAAGAGCTCGTGGGACGTCATCAAGCTGAACGTGTGTTGAACGCGGAGGCTCCGTACGTTCGGTGCTTGATCGGTTGGATCACGAAGAAGTTCGACTACATCAACCGCGTCACTAGACGCTTCCGCTCCCGGCCTACGAGGGTACGTAGGCACACTCTCCCTTCTCGTTGCTATGCATCTAGTACATAGATCTTGCGTGATCGTAGGAAAAATTTTAAATACTACGTTCCCCAACAGTGGCATCATGAGCCAGGTCTATGCGTAGATGATATGCACGAGTAGAACACAAGTGAGTTGTGAATGATACTAGTCATACTGCTTACCAGCATGTCATACTTTGATTCAGCGGTATTGTTGGATGAAGCGGCCCGGACCAACATTACACGTACGCTTACGCGAGACTGGTTCTACCGACGTGCTTCGCACATAGGTGGCTGGCGGGTGTCAGTTTCTCCAACTTTAGGTGAATCAAGTGTGGCTATGCCCGGTCCTTGTGAAGGTTAAAACATCACATACTTGATGAAATATCGTTGTGGTTTTGTATGCATAGGTAAGAACGGTTCTTGCTAAAGCCCGTAGCAGCCACGTAAAACTTGCAACAACAAAGTAGAGGACGTCTAACTTGTTTTTGCAGGGCATGTTGTGATGTGATATGGTCAAGACGTGATGAGTTATACGTTATTGTATGAGATGATCATGTTTTGTAAAGTTATCAGCAACTAGCAGGAGCCATATGGTTGTCGCATTATTGTATGAAATGCAATCGCCATGTAATTGCTTTACTTTATCACTAAGCGGTAGCGATAGTGGAAACAATAGTTGGCGAGATGACAACGATGCTACGATGGAGATCAAGGTGTCGCGCCGGTGACGATGGTGATTATGACGGTGCCTTGGAGATGGAGATCAAAGACACAGGATGATGATGGCCATATCATATCACTTATATTGATTGCATGTGATGTTTATCTTTTATGCATCTTATTTTGCTTAGATCGACGGTAGCATTATAAGATGATCTCTCACTAAATTTCAAGGTATAAGTGTTCTCCCAGAGTATGCACCGTTGCGAAAGTTCGTCGTGCCGAGACACCACGTGATGATCGGGTGTGATATGCTCTACGCTCAAATACAACGGGTGTAAGACAGTTTTGCACATGCAGAATACTCGGGTTAAACTTGACGAGCCTAGCATATGCAGATATGGCCTCGGAACACTCGAGACCGAAAGGTCGAGCGTGAATCATATAGTAGATATGATCAACATAAGATGTTCACCATTGAAAACTACTCCATCTCACGTGATGATCGGACATGGTTTAGTTGATTTGGATCACGTGATCATTTAGATGACTAGAGGGATGCCTATCTAAGTGGGAGTTCTTTAGTAATATGATTAAATTGAACTTTAATTTATCATGAACTTAGTCCTGATAGTATTTGCAAATTATGTTGTAGATCAATAGCTCGCATTATAGCTCCCCTATGTTTTTGATATGTTCCTAGAGAAATATAAGTTGAAAGATGTTAGTAGCAATGATGCGGACTAGGTCCGTGATATGAGGATTATCCTCATTGCTGCACAGAAGTATTATGTCCTTGATGCACCGCTAGGTGACGAACCTATTGCAGGAGCAGATGCAGATGTTATGAACGTTTGACAAGCTAGGTATGATGACTACTTGATAGTTTAGTGCGCCATGCTTTACGGCTTATAACCGGGACTTCAAAAACGTTTTGAACGCCACAGAGCATATGAGATGTTCCAAGAGTTGAAATTAGTATTTCATACTCATGCCCGTGTCGAGAGGTATAAGACATCTGACAGTACATTGCCTACAAGATGGAGAAGAATAGCTCAACCAGTGAGCATGTGCTTAGATATATTGGGTACTACAATTGCTTGAATCAAGTGGGAGTTACTTCCAAATAAGATAGTAATTGACAAAGTTCTCTAGACACTATCACCAAGTTAGTAGAACTTCATGATGAACTATAATACGCAAGGGATGGCAAAAAGTAATTCCCGAGCTCTTCGCGATACTGAAATCGATGAAGGTAGAAATCAAGAAAGAGCATCAAGTGTTGATGGTTAACAAGAACACTTGTTTCAAGTAAAGGGCAAAGGGGTAGAAGGGGAACTTCAAGAAGAATGACAAGCAAGTTGTCACTCCCGTGAAGAAACCCAAAGCTAAACTCAAGCCTAAAACTAAGTGCTTCTACTGCAAAGGAAATGGTCACTGGAAGTGGAATTGCCCTAGATACTTGGTGGATAAGAAGGATGGCAAAGTGAACAAAGGTATATTTGATATACAGATTATTGATGTGCACTTTACTAGTGTTCATAGCAAACCCTGGGTATTTGATATCAGTTCAGTTGCTAATATTGGTAACTCGAAACAAGAGTTGCAGAATGAACAGAGACTAGTTAAAGGTGAAGTGACGATGTGTGTTGGAAGTGGTTCCAAGATTGATATGATCATCATCGCACACTCCCTATACTTTCGGAATTAGTGTAGAACCTAAATAAATGTTATTTGGCATTTGCGTTAAGCATGAATATGATTTGATCATGTTTGTTGCAATACGATTATTCATTTATAGTAATAGAATAATTGTTATTCTGTTTACATGAATAAAGCCTTCGATGGTCATACACCCAATGAAAATAGTTTGTTGGATCTCGATCGTAGTGATACACATATTCATAATATTGAAGCCAAAAGATGCAAGGTTAATAATGATAGTGCAACTTATTTGTGGCACTACTGTTTAGGTAATATTGGTGTAAAGCGCATGAAGAAACTCCATAGTGATGGACTTTTGGAATCACTTGATTATGAATCACTTGGTGCTTGCGAACCATGCCTCATGGGCAAGATGACTAAAACTCCGTTCTTCAGAACATTGGAGCGAGCAACAGATTTGTTGGAAATCATACATACTGATGTATGTGGACCGATGAGTGTTGAAGCTCGTGGCGAGTATCGTTATTTTCTGACCTTCACTGATGATTTGAGCAGATATGGGTATATCTACTTGATGAAGCACAAGTCTGAAACATTTGAAAAGTTCAAAGAATTTCAGAGTGAAGTAGAGAATCATCGTAACAAGAAAATAAAGTTTCTACGATCTGATCGTGGAGGTGAATATTTGAGTTACGAGTTTGGTCTTCATTTGAAACAATGTGGAATAGTTTCACAACTCACGCCACCCGGAACACCACAACGTAATGGTGTGTCCGAACGTCGTAACCGTACTTTATTAGATATGGTGCAATCTATGATGTCTCTTACCGATTTACCACTATAGTTTTGGGTTATGCATCAAAGACAGCTGCATTCACGTTAAATAGGGCACCATGTAAATCCGTTGAGACGACGCCTTATGAACTATGGTTTGGCAAGAAACCAAAGTTGTCGTTTCTTAAAGTTTGGGGCTGCGATGCTTATGTGAAAAAGCTTCAACCTGATAAGCTCGAACCCAAGTCGGAGAAATGTGTCATCATAGGATACCCAAAGGAAACTGTTGGATACACCTTCTATCACAGATCCGAAGGCAAGATATTCTTTGCTAAGAATGGATCCTTTCTAGAGAAGGAGTTTCTCTCGAAAGAAGTGAGTGGGAGGAAAGTGGAACTTGATGAGGTAATTGTACCTTCTCCCGAATTGGATAGTAGTACATCACATAAACTAGTTCTAGTTATTCCTACACCAATTAGTGAGGAAGCTAATGATGATGATCATGAAACTTCAGATCAAGTTACTGCTTAACCTCGTAGGTAAACCAGAGTACGTTCCGCACCAGAGTGGCATGGTAACCCTATTCTGGAAGTCATGTTACTAGACCATGATGAACCTACGAACTATGAGGAAGCGATGATGAGCCCAAATTCCGCAAAATGGCTTGAGGCCATGAAATCTGAGATGGGATCCATGTATGAGAACAAAGTGTGGACTTTGGTTGACTTGCCCGATGATCGGCAAGCCATTGAAAATAAATAGATCTTTAAGAGGAAGACTGACGCCGATGGTAATGTTACTGTCTACAAAGCTCGACTTGTTGCGAAAGGTTTTCGACAAGTTCAAGGTGTTGACTACGATGAGATTTTCTCACCCGTAGTGATACTTAAGTCTGTCCGAATCATGTTAGCAATTGCCACATTTTATGAAATTTGGCAAATGGATAACGAAACTATGTTCTTTAATGGATTTATTAAAGAAGAGTTGTATATGATGCAACCAGAAGGTTTTGTCAATCCTAAAGGTGCTAGCAAATTGTGCAAGCTCCAGCGATCCATCTATGGACTGGTGCAAGCATCTCGGAGTTGGAATATACGCTTTGATAAGTTGATCAAAGCATATAGTTTTATACAGACTTGCGGTGAAGCTTGTATTTACAAGAAAGTGAGTGGGAGCACTACAGCCTTTCTGATAAGTATATGTGAATGACATATTGTCGATCGGAAATGATGTAGAATTTTCTGGAAAGCATGAAGGAGTGTTTGAAAGGAGTTTTTCAAAGAAAGACCTCGGTGAAGCTGCTTACATATTGAGCATCACGATCTATAGATAGATCAAGACGCTTGATAAGTTTTTTCAATGAGTACATACATTGACAAGTTTTTGAAGTAGTTCAAAATGGATCAGTCAGAGAAGGAGTTCTTGCCTGAGTTGTAAGGTATGAAGTTGAGTAAGACTCAAAGCCCGACCTCGGCAGAAGATAGAGAAAGAATGAAAGTCATTCCCTATGCCTCAGCCATAGGTTCTATAAAGTATGCCATGTTGTGTACCAAACCTATTGTGTACCTTACCATGAGTTTGGCAAGGAGGTACAAAAGTGATCCAGGAGTAGATCACTGGACATCGGTCAAAATTATCATTTGTTACTGGATACTAAGGAAATGTTTTCTCGATTATGGAGGTGATAAAGAGTTCGTCATAAAGAGTTACACCGATGCAAGCTTTACACTAATCTAGATGACTCTAAGTATCAATCTGGATGCATATTGGAAGTGGGAGCAATTAGCTAGAGTACCTCCATGCAGAGCATTGTAGACATAGAAATTTGCGAAATACATACGAATCTGCATGTGTCAGACCCGTCGACTAAACTTCTCTCACAAGCAAAACATGATCACACCTTACTACTCTTGGGTATTAATTACATAGCGATGTGAACTAGATTATTGACTCTAGTAAACCCTTTGGGTATTGATCACATGGCAATGTGAACTATGGGTGTTATTCACATAACGATGTTAACTATCGGTATTAAATCACATGGAGATGTGAACTAGATTATTGACTCTAGTGCAAGTGGGAGACAGAAGGAAATATGCCCTAGAGGCAATAATAAAGTTATTATTTATTTCCTTATATCATGATAAATGTTTATTATTCATGCTAGAATTGTATTAACCGGAAACTTAATACATGTGTGAATACATAGACAAAACAAAGTGTCCCTATTATGCCTCTACTAGACTAGCTCATTGATCAAGGATGGTTATGTTTCCTAACCATAGACATGAGTTGTCATTTGATCAATGGGGTCACATCATTAGGAGAATGATGTGATGGACTAGACCCATCCGTTAGCTTAGCACTATGATCGTTTAGTTTTACTGCTATTGCTTTCTTCATGACTTATACATATCCTATGACTATGAGATTATGCAACTCCCGTATACCGGAGGAACACCTTGTGTGCTATCAAACGTCACAACGTAACTGGGTGATTATAAAGATGCTCTACAGGTGTCTCCGAAGGTGTTCGTGGTGTTGGCATAGATCAAGAATATGATTTGTCACTCCGAGTGTCGGAGAGGAATCTCTGGGCCCTCTCGGTAATACACATCATAATAAGCCTTGCAAGCAAATGACTAATTTGTTAGTCACGGGATGATGTATTACGAAACGAGTAAAGAGATTTGCCGGTAACGAGATTAAACTAGGTATAGAGATACCGATGATCGAATCTCGGGAAAGTAACATACCGATGACAAAAGGAACAACGTATGTTGTTATGCGGTTTGACCGATAAAGATCTTCGTAGAATATGTAGGAGCCAATATGAGCATCCAGGTTCCGCTATTGGTTATTGACCGGAGATGAGTCTCGGTCATGTCTACATAGTTCTCGAACCCGTAGGGTCCGCACGCTTAATGTTTGATGGCGATCGGTGTTATGAGTTTATGTGTTTTGATGTACCGAAGGTAGTTCAGAGTCCCAGATGAGATCGAGGACAAGACGAGGGGTCTCGAAATGGTGGAGACGTAAAGATCGATATATTGGACGACTATATTCGGACATCGGAAAGGTTTCGAGTGATTCGGATATTTTTTGGAGTACCGGAGAGTTACGGGTATTCGCGGGGGAGTATATGGGCCTTATTGGGCTTTAGGGGAAAGAGAGAAGAGGAAGGCTGCGCCCCCCAAGGCCTAGTCCAAATTGGACTAAGGGGAGGGGTTGCGCCCCCTCCTTCCTTCTCTTCTCTTTTTCCTTTCCTTCTCTCCTAGTCCTAGTACTTGGAAGGGCTCCTAGTTCTACTAGGAAAGGGGGAATCCTACTCCCGGTGGGAGTAGGACTCCCCTAGGGCGCGCCATAGAGAGGGCCAGCCCTCCCCCTCCTTGTCGGTGTACAAAAAGAGGGGTACACTTTTTGTACCCCTATGACTGTGCACGGGCAGTCTGAGCCTCGGCGCCACCACACCAAGCATGGCAAGGGAGGCAAGTCAGGGCAAGACTGAAGCTCGATGGAGACTGGAGCGACACCAAGAACAAGACCACAAAGAGCCAAGGGACGAAGCGGCTCTCCCCGGCAAGATCCTTGCCGGGGCCAGCCCTGGCAAGGCCCTTGCCGCGGCAGCTCGCCCTGCGCCTACAGAGTAAATCACCCTTGAGTCCACCGCCCCCGTGGGGCGAGGATTCGGGAGATACCCCCGTGGTGGCATGCAGATCTTTGTGAAGACATTCAAGATCAGGTGCAAGACGATGACCCTTGGCGGGATCCCAGCTAAGGACGACTAGAAGGCCCCCGGCAAGCACCTTGCCGGGGATGACAGCAGGCGCCACGGCAAGACCCTTGCCGGGGCCCCCGGCAAGGCCCTTGCCGAGGACACCCACGGGGCCACCGTCAGGCCCGCATCAACTGGGTTTCACCGACCCACGCAGCTGCCGACCCAACCAGCTGGACAGGCTCCTGCGTGGCAACCCACAGATCTTCGTGGAGACCTGCCATTACGCCACCTCAGATGCCTGTCTGCCTACATGGCACCTCAGGCACCGCTGGCCAGGGCGCGTGTCAACACGAGGAGGAGCAGCGACGGACAAGACGGACGTCTCCCCCCGTCCCCGATAAAGCAAGGACACCTAAGCTGGGCGCATTAAATGCACCTTGTCCTGAAATGCAAGGGATAAGCTCGCATCACTGTACCCTTTCCACCTCCTGTGTGCCACTGAGGCAACCCCTTTTCCCTATAAAAGGAGGCCCGAGGCGACCAGGAGAAGGATTCGGCTTTTTAGAACTCCTCATGACTCTTTTGGAGCTCCTCGTTAGCTGAAGAACACCACCATATAATCTACCAAAGCAGGAGTAGGGTTTTACGCATCTTTGCAGCCCGGACCTGGGTAACGGAACCGTGTCCTGACCGTTAGATCCGCTCTTCTCTCAACCCCGCGCCCCGCAACCTTAGTAGGGATTCTTGTGATCCCATAGGTGTCGATCCAAATACACCAACATCTTTGGCGCGCCAGGTAGGGGGGCGCAATTGTGAGAATCGGCTTTAGCGGTTAGTTCGGCATTCCTGCATCGTCATGGCGCCCAAGAAGAAGACGACGGTGGCGGTTTGCCAGTCGGAAGCTGGACTGCCCGTCCCGACGTGGGCGAGCAGCGGACCAGTCGCGGAAAGGACTCGGGGCCCTGCTCGCGAACACCAACGCCATCCCGACAGCCGGAGTTTGGGAGGTGGCGACGTTTGCGCGCCTGGTAACGGGCCGCACACCGCCAGTTCCAAAGATGGAGCCCGACCCTCCGCGGGTTGCGCGGGGCCTTCCAAGGTCGCGGCCGCATCACCCGAGGGCGACGCCAGGGCCTCCAGAACTCCCACGCCGGCACCGACAGCGCGCTCTTCTCAAGCAGCGCGCGACGGACGGCGTCATCACCCCGAAGATCCCGGACGTCGCCATGGGAAGGGCCCCGAGCGCCACTTCCGGGACGTAGAAGACCTTCCCGCCCGCCGAAGCGTTGGTGGAGACGTTAGGCAACCACGGGATCGTGATGGAGCTCCCCCTGACACGGTCAGGGGTCGAAGTGCGTCACGGTCCGCGCAGGTTTCACTACCGTTGACACCAGCCGAAGCTTTGGCGCGCGCGTAGTTGCTCCTCGACTTTCCTCCCGTTACGGGGAAACTCGACGAATGGAGAGCCACCATCCGAAGCCTTGTCGCAGTCGCCAACAGAGATGACCTAAATCCAGCGGAGCTCCCAGGCCGACGCTCCGATGGGGTCCCACGCACCGGCGACGGGAGAGCTGGCAGCGCCGTGGCTACGCTGCATTCGCCTCCTCCTCGTCCATGCAGTGTGCGTCGACCCGTCGAGACGTCGCGGGCGATGCCATCTCCATAGCGTCGTCCGACCCACGGACCCGCGGCGACCAGCGTCAAGTCCTTCAGGAGCAAGCTCATGAGGACGCTCGAACCACCATCGAGCGCCGGCGCGGAACGCGTCACCAGTCAGACAGGCGGGCAGGGCCTGCTGCGGACCGCCCAGCACCAGAAAGCCCTGGAGGTCTACCCTACGAGGTAGGCTGTCCGGCTTTCACTCGTGAGCTACGGCAGTTCTAGTGGCCCTCTCACCGCACCTTCAAGCCTGACGTTGGCGAGAAGTACAACGGCAATACCCACCCGTCGGAGTTCCTCAGCATCTACACCATCGCGATGCAAGCTGTCGGGGCCCGCGACGATAAGGTGCTTGCGAATTACTTTCCGTTAGCTCTTAAACATAACGCCATGTCGTGGTTGATGCACTTGCCAGTAGACTCTATTTCCTCCTGGTCCGACTTGTGCCATGAGTTTGTTGGTGCCTTTACCGGAGGCCATCAAGCCCATGGCCAAGCGAGTGACCTGCATGTCATACCCCAGAAGGAAGGCGAGACTCTGCGCAAGTACATATAGAGATTCAGCCGGGTACAGTACAATATCCCCGATGTTCACCCTGCCGCCATCATCAGCGCGTTCCACCGGAACGTGCGCAACCGCAAGATGCGTGAGGAGCTGGCGATGACCAAGGTGAAAGATGTGGCGGAACTCTACGTTCTCGCCGACAGATGTGCCCGGGCCGAAGAGGGAAGGAAGTACCCCGTCGAAAGCGCCGGTGTGGAAACCGACTCCTCGGACGAGGATACCGCTGCTCCAGCGAAGAAGGGCCAGAACCGTAATAGGAAGCGCAAGGGGAAGGCCGTGCTTGCCGTCGAGGGATCTGATGACACCGGCTCCGCCAAGAAAACCAAGGCGGGTGACCCTGGCAAAGAAATTGCCGGGTGTGTCACCTGCCGGGCCTTGGCAGCTGCCGAGAAGCCAGGAAACTCCGGCAAGCGATACTGCAAGTTCCATCGCACCAAGGGCCATGATCTCCAGGACTGCCACCAGGTTGAGCTCCTTGCTGAGAAGCAAAGAGCTGAATACGAGAGGCGGGACAAGGAGAAAGGCCAAGACGGCGCTGAGGGATCCAGCAAGAAGCGTGACGGCCAAACAGGCCGTCGCGGCAAGGAGAAACAGCAGGAAAGGCCCGCCTGGGGCCGCCATAGAAGACCTGAAGACGACGATCACGAAGAGGACGACGAGTCCGGCGGCCAAGAGTTTCTGAAGGCTACGGACGCCATGTGCGTCGATGGTGGCGCCTCGCTGCATGCTTCTCACCGCCAGCTTAAAAAGTGGGCGTGTGAGATTATTGCGGCAGAGCCATCGCCTGGTGCCCAAAAGCCGCTGAAATGGTCCAACACACCTATCATCGTTGACGCCGAGGATCACCCTGATCGCACTACTGCGGTCGGGTGCTTGCCATTATTGGTTTCGTCGACGATACGCAACCTCAAGGTAACGAAGATGCAAGTCGATGGCGGGCCGGTCTGAACCTACTTTCGCCCACCGTGATCGAGAAGCTGCAAGTTCCTGATGGAGACCTCGAGGAAACGGGCACGTTTCAGGGGGTCAGCCTAGGGAGGAATCAACCGAAGGGGAAAGTCACGCTACCCGTGACTTTTGGAAGTGATCTGAACTACAGAACTGAGAGGATCGTGTTCGATGTTGCCAAGACCCCCCTGCCTTACAATGGGATCCTTGGCCGCCCAGCACTGGCCAAGTTCATGGCAGCGTCACACTATGCCTACAACACCCTGAAGATGCCAGGGCCCGTGACGATCATCACCATCCCCTCTGACAAGAAAGATGCGCTGATTTGCGCCGAACAATTGTACCAGCAAGCAGTTGCAGCAACTGCCGCTATGGGGGCACTTGCTCCTGCCACTGGAGCCCCGGGAGGGAAGAAGAAGAAGATCGGCGAGACCTCGGGCGCCCACTCTGGCAAGCGCACCTCTTCGGAGTGCTGTGCTCCCATCAAGGACGTGCCTGAGATCTCCACCGGAAAGAAGAAGACCGGCGAGACCTCAGACACCCACTCCGGCAAGCGCACCTCTTCGGAGTGTCGCGCTCCCGTCGAGGACGTGCCAGAGAGCTCCACCGGCAGAAACAAGAGATCCAGGGCTACGCCGCCAGGAACCAAGAAGGTTTCTGTCAAGGAGGACGGCACGGGAGGGGTTTTTACCATAAGCTCCGCCCTTGACAAAAAATAGGAAGACGCGCTCGTCACCTTCCTGCGAGCGAATGTCGACGTGTTTGCCTGGCAAGCATCCGACATCCCCGGCGTTCCTAGGGAGGTGATCGAGCACCACCTTGCTGTCTGTCCTCATGCACAGCCCGTCAAGCAGAAGGTCAGGAAGCAAGCTTTGGAATGGCAAGAGTTCATCACCGAGGAGATCCGGAAACTGGAAGCTGCGGGTTTGGTGAGAGGGGTGCTCCACCCGACGTGGTTGGCCAATCCGGTGGTAGTGCGCAAGGCAAATGGGAAGTGGAGGCTGTGTATTGATTACACGGATATCAATAAAGCTTGTCCCAAGGACCCCTTCCCGTTGCCGCGCATAGACCAGATTGTTGACTCCACGGCAGGGTGTGACCTGCTCTCATTTCTCGATGCCTACCCCGGCTACCACCAGATCTTCATGGCAAGAGAAGACGATGAAAAGACAACATTCATCACCCCATGTGGTACGTACTGTTTCGTACGAATGCCTTTCGGGTTGAAGAGTGCTGGCTCGACTTTTGCAAGGGCAGTCCAGATTGGTTTTGAACCCCAGCTCCATAAAAATATGGAGGCTTATATGGATGATATAGTGGTCAAAACCAAGAACAAGGCAACCCTCGTACCGGATTTACAAGAAACATTCGTGAACCTGCGCAAGATCAACCTCAAGCTGAACCCTGAGAAGTGCATCTTCAGCGTTCCGTCTGGCAAGCTTCTCGGGTTCTTTGTGTCGCAGCGTGGGATATAAGCTAATCCGGACAAGATCAAAGCTATAGAGCAGATTAAAGCACCCAAGCGGGTCAAGGATGTGCGTCGGCTTGCCGGCTGCGTTGCCGCCATGAGCAGATTCATTTCCAAGTCTGCTGAGCGCGCCCTTCCCTTTTTCAAGATTTTGAAAAAAGCGGGCCCAATGGAGTGGACGCCGAAAGCCGAAGCAGCGTTACAGGATCTGAAGAAGTATCTTTCCTCCATGCCAATACTGGTTGCGCCTCGACCACAGGAACCGTTGCTGCTATACTTAGCGGCAACAAACCAGGTGGTCAGCGCCGCACTGGTGGCACAGAGTGAAATCAATGATGAGGTGATAGCAGCAACGGAGCCTGGTGCCACTCGCGCAGAGGCGACACAGCCGATTGGAGTGCAGCCGAAGAAGAAGATGAAGCAGCACCCGGTCTACTTTGTTAGCTCCCTCTTGCAGGGGGCTAGGTCAAGGTACTCCGGTGTGCAGAAATTTCTCTTCGGCCTTCTTATGGCCTCGAGGAAGCTGCGTCACTACTTCCAGGCACACGAGATCACTGTCGTCACTCGCCTCCCTCTGCAACGGATATTGCACAACCCAGATGCAACGGGAAGAATTGTAGAGTGGGCACTGGAGCTGTCCAGCTTTGGCCTCAAGTTTGAAAGTACCTCGACAATTCAGAGCCGAGTCCTGGCAGAGTTCGTCGCAGAATGGACCGCAACGCCTGATGAAGAAGTCCAAGAAACTGCTCTCCCCGGCAAAGAGGCAAGTTGCAACTGGATCATGTACTTTGATGGAGCTTTCTCCTTGCAGGACGCCGGGGCCGGCGTACTGCTGGTCGCGCCCACTGGAGAGCACCTCAAGTACATGGTCCAGAGGCACTTCCCTAGGGAGGTATCAACGAACAACACTGCCGAGTACGAGGGGCTGCTTGATGGTCTTAGGATCGCGGCGGACCTCGGAATCAAGAAGCTCATTGTCAGGGGCGACTCGCAACTTGTCGTCAAACAAGTCAACAAGGATTACCAGAGCCCGTTGATGAGGGCCTACGTCGATGAAGTGAGAAAGTTGGAAGAGCGCTTTGACGGTATACATGCAGAACACGTTCCCCGAGCGGAGAACGACATCGCCGATTACCTGTCAAAGCGCGCTGCCCTCAGACTACCTGTGGAACCAGGTACCTTTGTGCTTCAGCTTTCTCAGCCATCTGTTGATCCATGAACAGAGCAGAACAAGAGGAGGAAGTTAGGGCCCGACAAGTACTTCCCCGTCGAGCTCCCCGGAGCCGCCAGCAAAGATGTTGCCGGAGACACTGAGCCCGCCACCGGAGGGCTAACTCCGGCGGAGCGTCAAGCTTTTGCCGTTGAGCCCCAGGCTCCAGCGTGGGCGCAACATACCGTTCGATTCCTTCAGACTGGGGAACTTCCTGAGAAGCAGGAAGAAGCGGAGAAAGTAGCCCGTCGGTCCGCCATGTACCAGTTCGTCGATGACGTCCTGTACAGGAGGAGACCGAACGGTGTGAAATTGAAGTGCATCCCTTGAGAGGAAGGACTGGAGCTATTGGCAGAGATACATGGAGGCATATGTGGATCCCACATAGGGTCAAGAGCCCTTGCCGGCAAGGCATTCCGGCAAGGCTTCTTCTGGCCCACTGCCCTCTAGGATGCGGCGGCGCTGGTCACCAAGTGTGAAGCGTGCCAATTCCATTCAAAGAAACTTCATCAACCAGCTCAAGCCCTTCAAACCATTCCTCTCTCCTGGCCCTTCTCGGTCTGGGGGATCGACATACTGGGCCCTTTCCCCCGCGCCGTCGGGGGCTTTGAGTACTTGTACATTGCAATCGACAAGTTCACAAAATGGCCAGAAGTGGAGGCAGTGAGGAAGGTCACAGCTCAGTCAGCCGTCAAGTTCTTCAAGGGACTAGTGTGCCGTTTTGGTGTACCCAATAGGATTATCACCGACAATGGCACGCAGTTTACAAGCCGCACCTTCATGCAATATACCCAAGACCTCGGCAGCAAGGTCTGCTTCGCTTCCGTTGCTCACCCCCGAAGCAATGGTCAAGCTGAGAGGGCAAATGCTGAAGTACTGCGAGGATTAAGGACAAAGACCTTTGACAGGCTGCACAAGAGCGGGAGGCGCTGGATTGATGAATTGCTGGCGGTTCTTTGGTCGATCAGGACGACGCCAAATCGAGCCACCGGCCAGACGCCCTTTGCCCTGGCATACGGGGCAGAAGCAGTTCTCCCAACGGAACTCATATACGGGTCGCCTCGAGTGCTCGCTTATGATGAGCTTGAGCAAGAGCAATTGCGACAAGATGACGCAATGCTCCTTGAGGAAGATCGTCTTCGGGCGGCTGTGAGAGCAGCGCGCTACCAGCAAGCCTTGTGCCGCTACCATAGCCGCAAGGTTCATGCCCGAAGCTTTGAGGAAGGCGACCTTGTTCTCCGGCGCGTTCAATCGGCCAGGAATACGAACAAGTTGACGCCGAAGTGGGAAGGCCCTTATCGGGTAATACGAGTCACCAGGCCTGGCGCTGTCCGCCCGGATACCGAAGATGCCATTCCGGTGAGTAATTCCTGGAACATCGAGCATCTTCGCAAGCTTTACCCATAAGGCACGGCTTGCCGGGCCTCCCGACAAGCCACCCTTTTGTACGAGCCTTGCCGGCAAGGCATGTAACCCTTTGTACAAAGCCAGGCGCAGAGCCTGAGCATAAATAAATGAAGCGCTGGCGCCCTAAGTTTTAGCATGCATGCTGAGTCGAGTCTCGTCCTTGGTTAGGGTTGATAGTGCTTAGCATCGGCTAACCCCTAGCTTAGAGGTCGAGTCTTTGTCTTTCCTCTGTCTTCCTTGGTTTACAGGACGCACAGGCATCCTTGCCGAAGCCACTTGGAGGGAGGAAAGAAGAACAAATCAGTGCCTAGGCCCCGGCAAGCCAGTGTTGCCGGGGGCTGCAAGAGCAAGAATTCGCCAACGGCAGACCAGGGTTGCCGGGGGCTGCAGCTTCAGATAAGTCCTTTTTCCCTTATCATGCATTCCGTTATGGACTGAGGTATGTGAAACCTTGTTCTTTTCCTTAAGCTACCGTGCTCCCATAACTCTAGGCCCTAAGGCTCGTTCCTGGGACTGGGTTTGGTCGTAGTCGCGGCAGCAAAAGGATAAAACGAGGAGCCTAAGCCCGTTTCATCCCTGCCTCCGCCAAGGGCGTGAGAAAGGTCGAGTGAAGTAGGGAAACGACAGGGCCTGTTGCCGGGCGAGAAAATGTTTATCTTGAGGATATCAGGGATTTATTCCCTGTTGTGGGTTTTTACCTACGAACAAATGACCCGGCAAACATTCCTTTTTCATTAAAAACATTCCATTCAGGTACAGTCCATAGGGAATGAAAAACATGAATAAGGAGATTACAAGCTTTAAACTTAACAGATGCCCGAAGGCTTATAGACTAAAAAGAGATAAGATGCCCGTAATGCCTTTCTTGTCCCTCTCCTCAGGAGGTAGGTCAAGGAGGCGAGAAGGGCAAAAGGAGCGCCTAGGCGAGCTACGGGTGGCAGAAGACACCAAGAAGGCATCTCGGCGGCCTCCCCAGGGCTGGACGGTGATGACGGCGCCGGAGGCTGAGCTTGAAGACGAGGCAGTAGGACGTCAGTAGGAGACGAAGGCGTCGGTGCCCGCGTACTCCGACATGACGACCTTGCCGCCCGCCTTCTTCCTCTTCCTCTTCCGCAGCCTCCCTACGCCAGCCGCCAAGGAGACGGCCCTGAGAAGTTCAAGGAGCCGGCGACGCGGATGATGGGGTCGCCGGTGCCACCAAGAGCGGCGCCCGACACATAGTCGGACCCGTCATCCTGCCGTCCCCCGCCCTCGTCGTCGCTGTCGCAGTCCTCCTCGTCACCCTCGTTCGAGGAGGAGTCTTCGTCATCAGAGGAGCTCTCCATGCAGCACCTCGCGCGAGTCCCGAGGTGCCCGAAGACCTTGACGGAGAGGTGGCCATCCCCCATCAACTTGAAGTGGAGGGTGAGCCCATCCGTCAGGCTGTGGATGCGAGCGAACCTCTTCCATCCTTGGCGAAGATACATCACATGAGGGGCAGGGAAGTCGACGCGGGCCCGCGTGCCACTGATCCCACAACCCCTCATGTGCAGCCGCAGCGACTCCGGCGGGTTCACCTCCATCTCCCGCGCAAACGGAGTCGGGAGACGAAGGCGACGGTGTGGCGACCCCCGCATCCTGATGAAGAACTCACAGGGGTCATCTCCAACATGACCTTCCACTGGGGGAGGAGCTGCTGGTGGGGGCGAGGCCGGCGGCCCGCCCCGTCCTCCTCTTCCCCGAGCACCCCGGCCTCGCCCACAGCCCCGCCCCCTCCCTCTTCCCCTCGTGGCTGGTTCGGCCACTGCGGGTGCAGGAGAGGGGGGGACGCGCTGTCGAGCAGCGACCCTCGCCGCCACCGTTGAGGAGCCGGGGTTTTCCTTCTTCATGGCGGACAGAAGAAAGGAGCAGAAGCTGAAGGAGAAAGAAGATGGAGGAGTGCGGGGCGGCGTCCCCTCCCTCCGCCCTTTATAAAGGGGCGGGGCTGGAGCTCGACCGCCCCGCTCGGCCAATCAAGACACATAAGGCGAAGGGTGGCTGGGACCAACCCGCCGCACCAACCAGCGACGGCTCGGTTTCCCGCCTCCACCGCTCGCCACCTCGAACGCATGGAAGGCACGTGGCGAACCCGCATGGACGAAGGGACGGGTGAGGCGACCTCTCCCCACCCCGTGATCGTGGGGAGTGGATGCCTAGCAGACCGCGCCCCGGCCCCATCCGGTCAGCGGGCCACACCCCCGCACCTCCCCCCATTTTTGGGAAGGCGCGGGCCGCCTCCTTTCGCATTTACTGCGACATGACGCATGCCTGCGGAAACCGCCCCACGCATGCCGCCCACGTCACGCACGCCCCTCCACCCCGCGCCGCGCGCGCGGGTCGTGGGAGGCACAGCGCGCGGAAATTTTACCACGGTGAAAACCACCCTGCCTGCCCGCGCACCGTTCTGGGCCTGGCCCAACAATGTGTCGCGCTTATGTGTGGCCCAGACCCGGGGACTCGTGTCGGTGTACAAAAAGAGGGGTACACTTTTTGTACCCCTATGACTGTGCACGGGCAGTTTGAGCCACGGCGCCACCACACCAAGCATGGCAAGGGAGGCAAGCCGGGGCAAGACTGAAGCTCGATGGAGACTGGAGCGACACCAAGAACAAGACCACAAAGAGCCAAGGGACGAAGCGGCTCTCCCCGGCAAGATCCTTGCCGCGGCAGCTCGCCCTGCGCCTACGGAGTGAATCACCCTTGAGTCCATCGCCCCCGTGGGGCGAGGATTCGGGAGATACCCCCGTGGTGGCATGCAGATATTTGTGAAGACATTCAAGATCAGGTGCAAGACGACGACCCTTGGCGGGATCCCAAGCAAGGAGGACTAGAAGGCCCCCGGCAAGCACCTTGCCGGGGATGACAGCAGGCGCCACGGCAAGACCCTTGCCGGGGCCCCCGGCAAGGCCCTTGCCGAGGACACCCACGGGGCCACCGTCAGGCCCGCATCAACTGGGTTTCACCGACCCACGCAGCTGCCGACCCAACCAGCTGGACAGGCTCCTGCGTGGCAACCCATAGATCTTCGTGGAGACCCGCCGTTACGCCACCTCAGCTGCCTGTCTGCCTACATGGCACCTCAGGCACCGCTGGCCAGGGCGCGTGTCCACACGAGGAGGAGCGGCGACGGACAAGACGGACGTCTCCCCCACCGTCCCCGATAAAGCAAGGACACCTAAGCTGGGCGCATTAAATGCACCTTGTCCTGTAATGCGAGGGATAACCTCGCATCACTGTACCCTTTCCACCTCCTGTGTGCCACTGTGGCAACCCCTTTTCCCTATAAAAGGAGACCCGAGGCGACCAGGAGAAGGATTCGGCTTTTTAGAACTCCTCACGACTCTTTTGGAGCTCCTCGTTAGCTGAAGAACACCAACATATAATCCACCAAAGCAGGAGTAGGGTTTTACGCATCTTTGCGGCCCGAACCTGGGTAAAGGAACCGTGTCCCGACCGTTAGATCCGTTCTTCTCTCAACCCCGTGCCCCGCAACCGTAGTAGGGATTCTTGACTTCTTATGATCCCATAGGTGTCGATCCAAATACACCGACACTCCTCCACTCCTTTATATACGGGGGTAGAGGCACCCCATAGACACACAAGTTGATCAGTTGATCTCTCCCAACCGTGTGCGGTGCCCCTTTCCACAGAAACACACCTCGATCATACCGTTGCAGTGCTTAGGTGAAGCCCTGCGCCGGTAGCTTCATCATCTCCGTCACCACGCCGTCGTGCTGACGAAACTCTCCCGTGAGGCTCTACTGGATCAAGAGCTCGTGGGACGTCATCAAGCTGAACGTCTGCTGGACGCGGAGGCTCCGTACATTCGATGCTTGATCGGTTGGATCACGAAGAAGTTCGACTACATCAACCACGTCACTAGACGCTTCCGCTCCCGGTCTACGAGGGTACGTAGACATACTCTCCCTTCTCGTTGCTATGCATCTAGTAGATAGATCTTGCGTGATCGTAGGAAAATTTTGAAATACTACGTTCCCCAACATGTAGTCCACGCCAGCCACGCCACCCTCGAAGATGATGTTCTCCATGATGAAATGGTTGGCCGTGTAGTCCTCTCTGGTCGCCCGCGTTGTGTTGAACAGATTGTGGGCGTCGAGACGCATGCCGGCGGGGATCTCACGCGGTCGTTTCCTTTGCCCCCTGATGGACAACCCGCCAGATGCAGGTGTGGCGTCGAGGTCGATGGCCATGGGCGCGGGCGTGACCGGCACGACCACACTCACCTCCTGCGAGCATCCCACGGGAGAGGTGGAGAAACGGGAGGCTTGCGGCTGGGGATGAAAGCCATGCGTCTGCCGCGTGGTGGACGTCCGCAACAACTCTGGTCGTGGCGGACGAACGATCGACGAACCTGTGTTGGCCGCGACAATGGCGGCAATGACGAGTCTGTGCTGTCTGGTGCCGTTGTCGAACCCTAGGTATAGTAGGTCCTGCTGCGCGGCCGCAGCGACGAGGGTCTTGTTCTTCGCGATGGCGGCCTCTTGTTGGACGACAACGGCGAGTGCAAAGGCGGCTGCGGATTCCAGCTTGTCGTCATGCACCTTCCTCGAGCCAGCCCTCTTGACCGGCTGAAGGGCCCGCTTCGTGTCTGTGAGCTCGTTCTTCTAGGGTGGCGCCGTCTTTTTCCGGACGGCGCGGGGCTTGTCGACGGTGGAGGCGAGGTCGGCAGCGGCATCGGGGTTCGACGCGTCGTCCATGGCGAGCAGCCTGGAGAGCAAGTGGGCGGGAGATATTTGGGAAAGGGAGGGAAATGGCGGTGGATGTGCCATCAACTGATGGGCCAGGGAGAGGACGAGGACTGTCGTCGCACGTGTCCGCAGGGTATCCGCGCCGACGCAAACTCGGCCTAAATTTGAGACTGAAAAGGGTCGCGTGCGGACAAAAAGTGGATGCTTGTCCGTTTAGGTCGGCGCGTTGGGCCGGCGTTTTGTCGGCTTTAATCCAAACGGACATGCGGGAGTAGTTTGCGTCGGTGCATTGGGGTTGCTCTAAGCGTTACAACGGTGTAGACTTACGGTGGGTTTCCTAACTCGCTTCCCCTTTTCTCTTGTCCTTTACTTTGTTGCTGCAAGTCCAATACTGAAAGAAGACTTGCCATTTCCTTTAAGCAATTATTATTAGTGAAAGGGGCAAACCCGGTTGGAAAAAGAAGGTTAAAGGCTTGCCGCTAGAAGGAGACGGAGAAGTAAGAATTCAATTAGCAGTACCAATCTCGAGAGACAATGAATCGTTTTCAGGGCAAGTTGACAATTACATGATGAATACATTAATATAGGGATGACAAGATGCATGCACAGTAACCGAAAATGATGATAGTATTATACTATATATTTGATTGTGCATACATTACATATACGCATCCACTTCAGAACCACAGATATGAAAAGAGAGATGGGATCCATCCTTGAATTTATTCCAAAGCCAAAGCATAAACAAGCAAAGGGAATTTTAAAAAACACTGCTCGGCCGGCTGGCATGAGCGAACAACAATCCGAGTACAATATGAATCAGGGAGAGTAAAATCAAATCAAAGCGTCCAGACAAGCGAGCTTGAGAGGAACAAGCAGACACGCAGCAATCAGGCCTTTGGCACGCACTTATTCACGCAGTCTGCCATACCCGCGGACGAGGAAGTTGAGTGGCAACCAGTCTTGCAGGTCTCACACTTGTGGTCCATGGGACACGACACATCATTCCCGTTTCTGCATTTGAACTCGCAAGCTGGTATGTCCTGCGGCTTACAAGGAGAAACGCAAACCTTGCAACTTGAAACGCAGACCTCACACTCGCGGTCGAGAGGACACGGTAACTCCACACGGAATTCTTCCAGGAGCCGGCGGCCTGTTTGTCGTCCTACCTCCTGGGGCGCGGCCATCACCAGCTGTCCAGCGAACAAGACCGCCACCATGCAGATGGCCACCGGCATCTTCTTGAGCTTTGCTCCGGCGGCCATGGCTTGTTTCCAAGAACAGGTAATGGCTATATAGTAACACGTTATTTGCTATGAGGCTGGCTAGGGATGAGCCTGCCCAGGCGTATTTATAGCTAGTCGGGCGACAACGTACAGGGATCAAATATTATAGTTGAGAGTTAATTAGTCGCTAGCGCTGAACAACGTACGGGGATCAAACATTATAGTGGGATCAAACATTATAGTGGAGAGCTAATTAGTGGCTAGCTCGTATATCACGACCGACCTCATGTCCAATTGAGTATCATTGATGGACCTCATGTGCAATTGAGTATCATTAACTGTACCATGTCCTTCGATCCCATCCCATATGCGTGCGGTGCACGATGGCCAACTCTAAATTAATAGATGTCAACTTTCTTCACAAGAGACGGCCAGCTAGAGAACGTGTGTCACACATTTTTAAAGCAAATACTACACACCAAGCTAATACAAATGAGATTTTTTTTAAAGGAGGTTAAAACCCCTGGCCTCTGCATCAATCGATGCATGCGGCCATCTTTATTTATTATTTCATCAAGGTCTAATAAGAACATACATCAAGTCACCCGAAGCCACCACTCGCACCTACAAAACTCGATAATGTGGACTACTCTCACTCCTCATATCTAAACCGGTGTCGTCACCGATTCATCATCTTCGCCGATGGGCTTTCCTCCTGCCGCGAGTTCATCAGACAGCATCTGCCCAAAATAGGCTGCGACACTAAGGGAACCCTTCTGGGCATTGGAGAGGGCAATACGGCAGTTGTTGATGCGAGACTTGGATTGGGCTGAGAACATGTTTGCTAGGGCAGACCAGATGGCGTGAGAAGTCTCGAGGGAAGTGTGACGCCCGAGACCGACGTCCCAGAAGATTCCAGAAGCTTCCCGAAGTTCCAGATGTTCCGGGTTGCCCGTGTGTTTCTTTTGTGCTTGTGTTATTTATTTTTGCATTGCATCATGCCATCATGTCACATTTTATTTTTGCATCTCAACCTAAATAAACCGTGTGGACCTTCGGTCCATTTAAATCGAGGGAAGGTGACTTCTCTTTATAACTTATATAAGTCTCTCAATAGTTAGGGAGCTATAGAAATAATATTCCATTGCTCCGGAATCACCATAACACACTTGCATAAATTCCCCATTGTTTATTTCACTTCAAGTTTCACCTCCAAAATCTTGCCGGTATTTTCTTTCCGTTGTTTCGAGGCTTCTCCAAAAATCTAAACTCCTTTTATTTGCAAGCTAAATGTTTTAGTTTGCACTTCCTTGTGTTGGAACTATTTTTGTTGGGTTGGTAATATCCCGTAAAGCCTTATAAAAATGTTCCATATTTTTTATTTTCTGTTCTGGCCTCTTTTCTCTTTCTTTTGCACTCTTTCTATTTTTATTTCTGTTAAGGAAATAAAAAGAAGAAAAGAGCCCAGCAGCCCAGCCTTTTGTTTTTTCCTTTCTAGCCTTTTCCCTCTTGGGCCTCCTTCCCCCTCACCTGGCCCAACTTCTCCTACAGCCCGTTCCTCTCCTACCGAACCCTAGCCGATCGAGCGCCTCACCCTCTCCCCTCGCTCTCCCACCCCGCCGCCAGCTTCGCTCGTTCGACCCCGCACCCTTCTGCCCCCGTTCGATCGAACCCTCTTCTCGCACTCGACCTCTCTCTCTCAGTCCCCGCTTGCCCGAGCCCCTTCTCCCTCGACCCTCTTCCCATCGAGCGACGCCCTTCCTTCCCGTCGGCCAGGGCCTCGCCTGCTGCGCCCCGACCCCGTGTCCCTCCGCGGCTCCCTCCTCCTCCAGTTCGCGGCCGTCCCGAGCGCCCCTCCTCTCCTTCTCCAGGGCAGGAGCTCTGCCTCCCCGTCGCCCTCCAGGCCGCGCTCGCGCCCGCTGCTTCACCAAGCCGGCCCGGGCCGCACCAGAGGCCTCTGTCGCCAGGGCGCCTCGCGAGCTCGCCCCTCCTCCTCCTCCACCAAGGCGCCGCCCTGCCTCCGTTCCCCTCGCACGGTGAGCAGCGCCGAGCCGCGACCTGCACCTCTCCGTCGCCCGCTGTTTTCCTTTTTTTTTTGTAGTTTTGTTGCTGTAGTGTTGTTTTGTATTTGTGTTGCTGTGTTGAT
Source organism: Secale cereale (assembly GCA_902687465.1). NCBI lineage: Eukaryota > Viridiplantae > Streptophyta > Magnoliopsida > Poales > Poaceae > Secale > Secale cereale. The sequence continues at coordinate 601,730,597 of LR738712.1, forward strand.
GATTTGTCAGATGACCCGAACGAGTATACGGCGACCCGAACAAGTACCTCTTCGAGACAAGTACCTCTACGTATACGACCCGAGTACATCTACAAAAGAACCGAGACCGGATCGTCAAGTACATCTACCGACGCCGCAAGTACCACGACGACCGAACGGCTACGAGGACGAGTACCACTACGAACGCCTACACGACGACACCGACCCGAACATCTACGGAAAAACAAGCTCGTGAACACCTCCGGGAACAAGTACCGCGACCGACTCGTCAAGTACCTCTTCGGATGCGTCAAGTTCCACTACTTCCACTACCGTCGCCGAAGACTCGTGTACCACTACCGTCGCCCCGTGTACCACTACTTCCTCTACTACGGCTACTTCCTCGACGCTCTCGAACCGCTTCGAGAGAGAACGCTTCGAAGGTATAACCCCGAGACGCGACCCCGTGGATGAACGCTTGTGCTTGCTTGTGTTGTATGAAATGTCTCTCGTGTGTGCTTCGTGCCCGTTCCACCTTTGTCATGTTCCTCGGTTGCCTCGTCACCGACTCGTGGGAACCCGGCAACGGGATCACCCCATCATCTTGTTCAACTCGTTCACTCCACCTTTTGTTTTGCACCGGTCTCTCCCGAGTTACCGGTACCGATATGTTGCCATGCTTCATTTTCGGATCGTTGCCGTGGCACCCTTTTCTTCCACCACGGTGACTAATGCTTCTTATCTTGTTAATTGTCAACCTTTTAATAAAACTTGCATAAACTTGATCATGTCATCCGCATCATGTTAACAACATTAAAATGTGTGTTTGTTGTTGCTTATAATTAATTAAACATGCTCATGGGGTTTTTCCGGATTATGTTGTTGTTTCTCCGGCCTCATTTAAATTGCCTAGTTAGTATAGTTTTATTATGCTTCACCTCTTGCCATGTTATAAAACATTTAATCTTGTCTTGTAAATAACGAGAGTCAACTAAATAATTAAATGTGGTGTTTCGTCAATATGCAACTCGTTGCATATTGATCTCCACTTAACTTGTAGTGTTGTTTGTGCACTTTGCCATGCCATGCATATTAAACCGGACATGCATCATGCTTGCTTGTGCATCGTATGCCATGTTTATGATATGTGTGTTTACCGTGTTGTTTCTTTCTTTCCGGTTGCTTCTCTTGTTAGCTTCGGTTTCGTTCCGGAGTTGTGAGGTTCCGCTCGACTGTTGCTCCGTCTTCTTCTTGGTTCCGTTCTTCTCCTTTGTGGAATCCCAGGCAAGATGACCGAACCCGGATACCATTACTATCTTTGCCTATTGCTAGTAGTCTCGATCTATAGTTTTGCCTCGATGCCCATGTCTTTCTTGTCAGCCTCCTACTTGTAACCAATTGCCATGTTTAACCACCCTACCTATGCAAACCGTTGCTTGGCTAAGTACGCTTCGCTCAGCCCTCTTATAGCATTGTTAGTTGCAGGTGAAGATTGAAGATGCTTGCTTCATGTTGAAGTTTGGTTGGGTTATATCACACTATATAAATGCTTAAAAATGAAATCATCTATACACTGGCAGGGTGGAAGGCTAAGCCTTTTGCTTGGTGATTTGTTCCACTCATGCCGTTAGGAACCGTATAAGCCGGTGTTATGTTCCTTGATTATGCGTTCCTAACACGGTTGGGGTGTATGGGACCCCCTTGATAAACCGCTAAGTGCTAAGTCTTTTCCAGCAAGTCCCAACTTTTGGTACTATTTGCCTCATAATAACAACTTAATTAATTAATTAAATTTGCATAGAGGGTCGCTCCCTCGAGGATCCTTTATTTCTACATAGCAGGGGGGGCCAGTGCCGATGGTGTTGGTCCCAAACGGGGAACCTGCGGGAACCACCACGGGGAAACTCGAGGTTTGGGTCCTGTAGCTTGTCCCATCCGGTCGTGGCCTGAGACGAGATACGCGCGGCTACTATCAGGGTGTCGGCACGCCGGGAGGATTTGCTGGATTAGCCTTACCTTAGTTCGGTTTAACTTGAGCACGGGATTCCGAGAATACTCGGGTCTTCCCAACTATGGAGTTGCGACTCCGCGGATCGTGGGCTTGTGATGGGCCAAGTTGGAACACCCCTGCAGGGTTTGAACTTTCGAAAGCCGTGCCCGCGGTTATGTGGCAGATGGGAGCTTGTTAATTCCGGTTGTAGATAACTTGACACAATG
>LR738712.1:601732892-601746806 GCA_902687465.1 Secale cereale
CCCGCCTCCTCCCATGGTTGCCAATGAAAGTTTGTGCTTGCCGGTGAAAGTTTGTGCTCACAGGTAGAATTCCCCCATTTCAAAATCATGGGTTGTGCCTCAGTTCACCTCGATCAGCGATGCAGCTTAGCAGGGTTGTAGTCGCCGATTCAACAAAACTCTAACGGCCGCCGAGTTGCTCGCCTCACTATTTGGTGTTTTTGCTAAAGAAAAATCAAATTGTAAATGAAGTGCACTATGATTTTCTCTTAGGTTCATTTGCTTATTTTGCAGGAAAAAAGAATTAAGTGGTGCCGGCGAGCATCCACTTCCCGTTCAGCGTCGGGTGGTTCTCTTGTACATTGTGCAGGGGTCCATTTGTTTGTGCATGGCGGCTTGTCCTATTTTATTTGATGTAAAAGAAGAGAACAGACAAACAACTAGCAGTTTGTGGTTTATTTTTCATGGTATGTACTTCGAGAAAAAAAATGTAAGGTGTCTGGTTCTATTTTATTCGATGTAAAAGAAGAGAACAAACCCAAAGTAAAAACGCATTTTGTGGTGTCTATGAAAGGTGTCTGGTTCATTTTGTGGTGGTTTGTTAGGTAAGTGAACGTGCAGTGCACTTGGGTAAAAAAGAAGTCTGCTACAAAGGACTCCTCAGTATAGTTCATTTCGAACAAAATGCATTTAAAAACATGTAAAAATGTAGTGCACTTTCGTCTAAAAAAGTCCATTGCAAAGGACTCTTTGAAGCTCACTTTGTTTCTCTCACGAAGTTGGCCATAAAAAAACCATTACGGTTCACTTGGTGATCCAAAAACAAAAACACATCGGAAAAGCAGCTCACTTCTCAACACTTCTCAAACGCGTGTAAAAAATTAATTAGTACGAAAAAAGACAACAGCAAATCATGAGGTTCACCTTTGATAGTGTTCCGCTTCACTTTCGGGAGTGTTGCGGTCCACTTTCCTTCGAAAAAAAAGTTGGAAAAAAGACAACAAAACTCCTCTGAGAAAAATCTACGTCCAACAAAATAAATCATGAGGTTCGATTGACTGTCTCATGCAGTGCGTTCTTCAGTATGAAGCAGTGCGCTTTTCTGTCCGATGCAGTGCACGCGTCGATTTTCTTGTCGCGAAAACAGAGTTTCCGCGTTTTTGTAATTTCAAAACTGCTCTTAAACCGTATTGAATTAGAGGGCGTATTCTACATGAAAAAGTAGCGTCTCGATGATATCTTTCCAACGGTGTATCATTTGGATCATTCCGACCACGTTTTGTAAAAATTTCACGAAAAAACGATCGCTGTCGTTCGTAGTCAGCCGCACGATTTTCAAATTTAACTAAAAACCGTAAGGAATCTCAAAAACATTTCAACATATGAAAGTTGCGCCTCGTTCGTAGCTTTCCAACGGTATATTACACGCCTTGTTTCGACAAACGGTTAGAAAACTGGAGTGAAAACAATACCGAAAATTTGAAAAAATTCGAAAAACACAATTCCGCGATTTAGTAAATTCAAAACTGCTCTTAAACCGTAGCGAATTAGAAAAAATAATAGATATGAAAAAGATGCGCGTCGACGATATCTTTCCAGTGGTGTATTATATGTTTCATTCCGACGAGCAGTTTAGAAAAAAAACGCCAAAAAACGCTCGCTGTCATTCGTTGTGAGCCACACGATTTTCGAGACTGCTCTTAAACTATGATGAATTTTGAAAAGTGTTCAACATGGCGAAGTTGCGTCTACTCCATTGCTTTTCAACGGTATATTACATGCATAATTCCGATAAACGGTTAGAAAACTAGAGCAAAAAAGGTACCGAAAAAACAACACGTACAGTTTTTTCAAACATGAAGTTCGCTAGTCTCTGTGGTGCAGTGCGTATAGCTTTCCAATGCAGTATTACAATGCAGTTTGGAAGTGTTATGAGAATATTATTCTCATAATGTTATGAGAATAGACCGGCTGTATATATATGAAAACTTTTTTGGATGTATAATATATGATGATGATGATGATGGTGTAATTGTATTCGATGATATATGATTTTGTCGATATACCCCCTCCCCGATAACTTCGACATGAGGGGGGTCGATCGATCTACCCCTCCCCGATAATATTTTTTTCTACGTATATGTCGTTATTGTCGATATACCCCCTCCCCCGATAACTTCAACATGAGGGGGGTCGATCTAGCTACCCCCTCCTCGATAACATTTTTTTCTACGTATATGTCGTCGTTGTCGATATATATACCCCCTCCCCGATAACTTCGACATGAGGGGGGAGGGGTAGCCGCGGGGTCGAGGGTTGCTGAGGGTTTGAGGGTCGAGGGGGTCGAGGGTCGCGAGGCCACCGCAAACCCTAGAGAAGCGTCGAGGCCACTAATATGGTTCCTTGTTGTAATTAGCTAGCTAGGTCTACGTTTGTCACTAATATATCCGTCTGTCATGTTTTTATAATAATTGCCATGTCGTAATATTTGCAAAAACTATGGAGATAGGACGAGACGAGGTAGCAGAACAGGTGTTGGGGGACATAATCGCAGACGGAGCTGCTGTCGAAATGTATATCAACATCGACTACGATGGTCATTTGGAAGGACATGGTGATGAAGAAGCAGGCTACGGTGATACAATGGAGGAGGAAACACATGATTATGATGGATCCGGTGACCGATTACCGGTGGAAGAAGGACCCTCTGATGACGGCTCCGGTGACCGAACGGAGTCCGGCCAGGTATATATATATATTAATTAAGCATGTGCTGACACTATAGCTAATTGATGCATTGATTGTTTTGGTATATATGTACATGTATTAACTCTCTTCTTTCTTCTTTTCTAGCCCTCCGGATCGAGCCAAAGTTCGGCAAGGACACGTGGCCCGAAGAAAATGTTGCGCTAGGATGAAAAGTTCATCATCGAAGAAATCGGGCACAATGGCCTACCGAGTAAACCCATCAAGGCTAAGGACTCATTTTCTGCTCAGTGTGGGGTTGTTGTTAGGGACATGATCCCGATCAGCATCCACCTATGGTACAAGCCTAAGAATGAAGACCCTCAGGTGTCTTATGTCAACAATATGCAGAAAAATGATCTTTGGACCGCGCTGAAGGACAATTTCACCCTACCGCCAGAGGAGGATCCGGAGAAGCAGCCACCAGTTATAGAGCAATTGGTCAAGGAGACCGCTCTTAAGAAGATGGGGGAACTATTCAGGAGGTGGAAGAATGAGCTGAATGTAAAGTTTGTCGAAAAAAACAAGACTCTAGAATTCACCGGCCGGTTTGAGAAGATCAGAGATCACTGGGACGCATTTGTGGCCCACAAGAAATAGGAAAAGAGTAAGAAGATGTCAGAGAGAAACAAGAAAAATACTGCGAAGAAGAAGTATCACCATCGCACGGGGTCAGGTGGCTACCTCAAAGCCCGGCCATTGTGGGCCAAGGCCAAGAATGACCTGCTTGCTAAAGGGGTCGAACCACAGGCATTACACTAGCCAGACCGTTCAAGGACTTGGTTCTTCGGAGTTGGGGGAACCTTGGACCCTGTAACAGGGAAGTGCGTTCGGACGGAGGAGCAACTTGCAATACCCATCAAGAAGCTTCAGTTATATATCGAAGTAGCGTGGCAAGGGACGTTCGTTCCCGACAGAGAGAACGACGACCTCATAATGGCCCTCGGGAATCCTGAGTACCCTGGACGGGCACGAGGCACACCAGGCTCCCTTTCGTGGAAGGCCGGGTTTCCCGACGCGGGCGATTACAAATGCCGGGAGAGGAAGAAGAAGGTGAATCAAAGCACTCTGCAGGCGCTGCACGCAAGAGTAAAAGCGCTAGAGGACGAACAAGAAGTAGCTCGCAGCAAGCGACCTGCCGAAGCTACCCCGCCATCTCAGCGGAAAAGCAGTGTGGCTTCCACCGAGCTGCCTAAGGAGCCTATCTTCACGGCTCCTATTAGCTACCCCGTGGATGCTATCACGGAGTCTCAACATTGCCACCTTATGACGCAATGGCTGCAATTGAAAGTCAAGGCAGCTGTAGGCTCTATTTATCCTGCTGAACCCGGTGCAACTTTTCACTGCCATCCGATTCCAGAAGGATATGCTAGGGTGATGGTAGATCAAATAACGGAGGGGTTTGAGGATCTCGAGCTTGACCACCCTACCGGTGAAGGGAAGACTCGGCTGGGTTCTTCTCTGAAGACTCCATGCCTATGGCGGAAGGAGCTCATCAACCTTCCGAACTGGACTCCTCCGCCTCCCCCGGTGAGTCAGTACACTCCACCTCCTCCTCCAGTGAGGGATCAGGGCACTCCGCCTCCTTCAACGGGTGCTCAGGCGCGTGGCGGCACTCCGCCTCCTTCTCCGCCTGCGCTGGCGCGTCCGAGCAGCCCGCCTCCTCCTCCGCCTCGTCAGCAAGGCATGAAGAGAGCCGCCAACGCTCGGCTGCTCCGACGCGTGGTAGCACCCCGCCTCCTCCTCCGCCTCGTAAGCAACAAAAGAAGGCAGCCGCTGGGACTGCTCTGGCGTCTAGCAGTACAACCAGAGGCAGGAGCCAATACAGATACGGTCCATCTCTCAGGCCATTAGAGAAGCTAGCATACGAGAGGACCGACAAGGAGAACGCGGAGATCTGTAAAGCCGAAGTGAAGGACTTTTTTGCAAAGAAACCTCCACCTCCAAAGCAGAAGATAGATCCGGCGAGAGCGAAGCGCACTATTGATGCCCTGAAGAAACCACCTCCGTCTCCGCCGAAAACCAACTATGAGCACATCATTCAAAATTTATATGTCGAAGCATCGCGGTCGGGAAGTACTTGCAGTGATCACAGGTTGGCACAAAAAAAGTGGGAAAAAAATTCCCCAGCTCGGCGAACAAGAGAAACAATCGTGCCCCACGCTCAAGGTGCCTAGGGACATCGTCCCTAATCATCCGGGGATGGCGCCCGGTACCAATCTTGCAGATTACCTGACCGATGATGTAGTTCTTGATGTGTTAGAGGTGGATGATCACAAATACCGGTACGGGAAGCCTCTCGTCAAAGATGTCAGAACTCTAACCACAATGATGCGAAAATTGCATGACTGGTACATGGAAACCTGCAGAGACTCTGATGGCCGGGATACTCTGATGCTGAAAGTTAAAGAGGACCACGACCTCATTGGAATTGATATGTTGTCTTTTACATTTGAGGAGTTCTTCCATTTTTTTCAATCAGAAGGCCCTCGATAAACCAACGATCACTTGCTACTGTCTGTAAGTACTAGTTTTGTCATTAATTAAGTCTCTATATATAACTCAGCTCTTCATTGCAAGTATATATAATTATCCTCAATATATTATGCAGATTGAAGATCGTCGAATGTATAAAAGCTGATATATATGATATTAGGTTCATTAACACAAATCTGGTTGATGATTATCAGGTTCAATTTCATGCCAAAGAAGCTGAGGCCAACTTGCTACAATCGTTGATAATAAATCAAAACAAAGATAAAATACTCTTTCCTTACAACTTCTAGTGAGTGTTACTGTCTTGTGCATATTTTGTTTCCCTTAATTATATATTACTCGAGGTTATAGTAATTAATGTAATTGATGAGTTATATGCATGCGTGCGCAGGTTCCACTATATTCTCCTAGAGATTAAGCTTGAGGAGGGACTAGTAACCGTCTTAGACTCGAGACAAAAAAATCCCGAGACCTTTGCGGACATGTCTAACATGCTCAACAAGTAAGTTCAATCGTTCATTACCGCACCATATCGGCAACTTTGTTCATTTCCTGGTATAAAGTAATTGTTTTCTTTGTCTCACAGGGTTCGGAAAGAATTCACAAATAAAGTTCTGGCACTGCCGCTGGAACTGTGATGGATTTACCTGAAAGTAAGTACTACTAGCTAGCTAGTTCCGCGCATCTCCCGTTGACTCTAGCTATACCTTCGTCAATGCCATTTATAATGCTTCATTTTCAGTGTGATTGACCTCTATTTCTTGTAAAGTGCTTGTGGTAGGAAGCTGGGAATAATTACTATGGATACTACATCTACGAGTTCATCTACAACGCGACGGCCAAGAATATGAGGGGCTACTCTAAAAGACAATTTGATGTGCGTAAGCAAAAATATTCACAATTTTATTGTATTACCATCATTTCTGTTGAGTTTAATTCATATATATATATGTATTGACCCCCTTCTTCAAATTAGATGTGGCAGATGCGAGATGAACGCCTACCACAAGATCGCATACGGGCAATTCAAGAGGAGTTGGCGGGATTCTTTCTTGACCACGTCATAAATAAAGCCAGAGAATACCATCTGGAAATTGAGTTAAGATGTTAGGTAATTGTAAGAGATCTTATATTGTATGTATGTAGCCAGTAGCGTCGGATAGATATACGAAAACTTGTTGTTCGACCAATCTCTCTCGGAGAAGGAGAGATGTCGATCTTCTGTACATAATGGTTTCCTTCATTTGCTTACTAGCTAGCATGTCGAGTCCTCCGATCTATACGTATATATATAGTACGTAGCGTCGACCAAGCACGGAGATAAGAGATGACACTTCTCTCTATTAGAGGGCTAACACAATATATGAAACCCCTAAATTAACCCTACAAAACCCCCAAACCACCTCCCCCTTTCAGAAGAAAAAAAACAAAAACCCTAACCACTGAACTGCTGACGAGTGGAAGCTTATTTGTTCCGGCTGGTGCTACCAACCAGGACTAAAGGCCCCCCTGCCTGGGCAAGCCCCAGTGGCCACGTGGAGGCCCATCTGTCCCGGTTGGTATCAGAACCGGGACTAATGGTCCAGGGCATTTGTAACGATCATTTAGTCCCGGTTCCCCAACCGGGACAAATGGCCCTTAGGAACCGGGACAAATGGCCCTTTTTCATATAGTGGGGGTCAGTGCTCCACCTCTCCCTCTTACCGAAAAAGGCTTTCGCCCCGCTTTATAAATAAAGCACCACCGAGCACAAAGTAGCACAAACCACGCAAACAAACAAACACACACACACACACACACACACACACACACACACACACGCAGCCGCCACCACAAACAGGTCCGACAAACGAACACAACAACACCACAACACGAGGAACAAAACCCAAGTTCAGCTGTGGGCACAGCACAACACGCCCAGGACCACACATAAAACGCACACAACGGTGGCAGCGACGACGAGGAGAAGAGGATCTAATCCGACTCTGGTGATGGAGGAGGGAGCGGAGGCGCCAACCGGAGAGCCATTGAGCGAAGCTGGGCGATGAAGGTGGTGATGGCGTCTCTCTCCCGGGGGCGGCTAAGCAGCCGCCATAGCTGCAAGAAACCAAACCATTTGAACAAAGCGTCAGTCGCACGACGAAGAGGGATCCGCTGAATCACAAGTTTATTCCTAACAGTCCACAGCGTCCAGGTTAGCACTCCGATGACCAGCCACCTAAAGTGGCGGGCAGGGGGAGGTAATGTCTGGAGTTCCGCGAATAGGGCGTGGAAGTTGTTGTGATCCCAGCTTCCGCCCACTAATTCACGGAAACAGCTCCAAAGGAACTGCGCGGACACGCAGATGAAGAAGATATGGTTCGAATCTTCCTCAGGCCCGCAAAATGGGCAGCGTTCATCGCCCGGGCCGTTACGCTTCAGGACCTCAACACCTGAGGGTAGGCGGCCGAGGATCCACTGCCACATGAAGATCCTAATCTTCAAGGGGAGCCGAATCTCCCAGATGGAGGTGAGAGCCGCATGACCGAGCAAGGGTGCGATGGCCTGGTATAGGGATTTAGTGGAGAACTGGCCCGAAGGCTCTAGGCGCCATTTGGCCCGGTCTTCGCCAACCACGAGATTCGGCTCGTGTAGTGTGATGCATTCCAACAGCTCATGCCAGTCGGCATTCTCAGCCTGGCCAAAAGCTCTCCGGAATGCGAGATGCCCTGAGTCAATAAGGGCCATCGCAACCGAGATACGCGGGTCAACCGTGATGGAGAAAAGGTCAGGGAACCTGTCCGCAAGGGGACGGTCGCCAGCCCATCTATCGAACCAAAACATCATTGAGGTGCCCGATCCAACCGTGATCGAGATGCCAATGCAAAGGATCGGGAGGAGCTGAATGACGGATTGCTAGAATTGGGACCCTCCGGATCTCTGGCAGAAGGCGAGAGGTTGACCACGGAGGTATTTCTGCTGAATAATGCAAAGCCACGGGCTCCCATTGCCGTTGGAAATCCTCCACAACCAGCGCGTAAGAAGGGCAATGTTCATGCGTTTGGATGACATGATCCCGAGCCCACCCTGGTCGCGTGGTTTACAGATCTCCGACCAGCGAATCATGTGGTATTTCTGCTTATCTCCCTCGCCGGCCCAAAAGAAGCGTCCCTGAACGGTGGCAATCTCGTGATGAAGAGTCTCCGGAAGGTTGTAGAAGCTCATGATGAACAGGAGTAGGCTGGCCAGGGACGAGTTGATAAGCACCATCCGGGCGGCCTTCGAGAGCCACCGGCCTTGCCAAGGCTCGATGCGGTGTTGAAGCTTCCCAACCGTGGGGCGAAGCTCCGCCATCGTAAACCTCGTATCACTAATGGGGATCCCCAGATAAGACGTGGGGAAGCACCCAAGCTGGCAATTAAGTCTATCCTCGATGCTCTGTCGCTCTTCTTGGGAGTAACCCAAGACCATAACCGCACTTTTATCGAAGTTGATCCTGAGGCCAGACATCTGCTGGAAACACAGTAGGGGGAACTTCAAGTTCATAATGTCGGTCACCATGCCTTCCACCATGATGATTGTGTCATCCGCATACTGAAGGAGGGAGACCCCATTCCCTCCAACCAGATGAGGGACTATCCCTTTAATGTGGCCCGCCGCCTTGGCTTTATCTAAGATCGCAGCCAAAGCATCGACCACCATGTTAAAGAGGAATGGAGATAAGGGGTCGCCCTGGCGCACCCCGCGGGATGTGGGGAAGAAAGGACCAATCTCGTCGTTAATGTTCACCGCAGTCCGACCCGAGGAGACCATTTGCATCACCCGGGTGACCCACCTGTCGTCGAAGCCCTTCCGCAGCAAGCATTCTCGCAGGAAGGGCCAACAAACCGTGTCATATGCCTTGTGGAAATCCAGTTTCAGGAATACCGCCTTGAGGTGTTTGGAGTGGACCTCATGGAGTGTCTCGTGGAGAACCAGGACTCCATCCAGGATATACCGGCCCTGGATAAACGCCGACTGATCGGGGTGGGTGATCCTATCAGCGATAGGGGCTGCCCTAATGTCATACCCCTTCGCGAGGATGCGGAAGATGACATTAATGACGGTGATCGGCCTAAACTGGCGGATGTCTATGGCCCCGGTGACTTTGGGGGTGAGTGTGATGATACTGAAGTTAAGCCTAGTGAGGTCGATGGTCCCGACGAAGAATTCCTCAAACAAAGCCATCACCTCCAGTTTTATTACCTCCCAAAAGGTCTGGAAGAACTTGACAGGGAGGCCATCCGGACCGAGGGCCGAGCAAGGGTTCATACTCTTGACAGCCGCCCAAACCTCAGCCTCAGAGAACGGGGCCGTAAGGGCCACGTTGTCAGCCGGAGAGACACAACAGTGGGTCGGCCAGATGTCCTGAGCCAGAGACATCCCTCCCCGAGGGGAGGCAGAGAATAGGTATCTGTAGAAGCCGTCTACATGTGTTTGGATGTCTTCCGGACCCTGCAAGAGGGTCTTGCCATCCCAGAGGAGGGGGATGGAGTTACGGCAGCGGCGCCCATTGGCAATGGCTTGGAAGTATGTGGTATTGGAATCCCCCTTGAGGACCCAATTCTGGGTACCTCGCAACCGCCAGTAGGCCTCCTCGTCCGTGTAGATGACCGTGAGCTGATCTTCCAAATCGTATCTAAGCATCCATTCATCGGTCGAAAGGCCCGCGGAATCAGACCGTAGGTCGAGGGCCAGGATGGCCTCTAGAAGCGCTTTCTTACGCTCACGGATGTCCCTCCCAACATTTGCACCCCAGCCTTTCATGAATTACCGGGACAGCTTAGCACAGAAGTGCTAGGAGTCCAGAGCCAAGAGGGAACAGTGTGGGGAATCGAGAGCCTCGCACCACCGGTTGGCCACGGCCGAGGTAAACCCGGGTTGACGTAACCAGAAAGTTTCGAAGCGGAAGCGGGGCGGAATCGGAGGGCGCTCATTCTCCGAAGAGAGGAGGAGGGGGACGTGATCGGACCCAATCCTCGTGATTGGGCGGAGCGAAGCTAGGGGACAGCGAATGTCCCACTCAGGGGCAGCGAATACCCGGTCAAGAACATACCGGGTCGGATCAGCCTGACGGTTGGTCCAGGTGAACCTAGCCCCAAACCTATCGAGTTCGCGAAGGCCCATGTCCGCGATGCAGTCATTGAACATTTGCATCCGGGGGGAAGTTGATGAAATGATTGCTCTTGTCATCTTCATGGCGAATGAGGTTGAAGTCACCCCCCACGACGACCGGGAACCGAGCGGCGGCCACCTTCCTCTTGAGCTCCGCAAGGAAGGATTCAGAACGGCGATGGTCGGCAGGTCCATATACCGCAATAATCTCCCACTTGAAGTTTAGAGCGCGCTCGAAGATCTCCATGTTGATGAAGAATTCGCCACGGCCCATGCTGCCAACCTCAAAGGTGGTATCCTTCACTCCTAGGAGGATACCACCCCAGTGGTCCGTACTCCCACTAGAAGGGAGCCAGTGCCAAGCAAAGAGGTCGGAGCTCAGATGTTCGAGCTCCGACAGGGAGAAATCAGTGTGCATTGTTTCTTGGATGGCAACTATATCAATTCGCTCGGTCTGCATGTACTCGATCAATTGGCGGCGACGGCCGTCTTGGCTGAAGCCGCGGATGTTCCAGATGAGGGTCCGCATCAAGCATCCATCGGGGGGCTGCTTGACCCCAGAACATGTGATGCACTTTGAGCGCAGAGCGCAGCTGTGCGGGAGCGGGTACGGCCCCGGATCTCCATCGGTCCAGCCACTGGAGGGGGTTGGACGCGCGGCGGGGCTCCAGTTGAGGTACCCGAGTCTGCCCCGGATCACGCCCGAGCCTCGGCAAGACATCTGTCTAGGATCTCCCGAGCGCGGTTAGCCTCGATCTGAGCCAAAGGGGGAGCGATCTCCCCGCGGAAAACTATGGCCGAGTCCGTAGCCACCCTAGCGAGGTGACCTAGCGGAGCGGCCTTAAGCGCCGAGAACGAGCAAGTAGCAGGAGTGGCAGGGATGGACGGAGTACCTGGCTCAAGGTTCCTGGCAGCGGCCCGGCGCTCCGCCCGCTCTGGGATAGGCAGCGCAGGACTGCCAACCGGCCAGGAGGCCTCAATCCGAGCACTACGACGGGAGGAAGTCACTGGAGACGAGGTCGATCTACCCCACCTAGAGTACGCCACGGACCGCGGGGGGGAGGGGGGCCAGCCGCCGGAGTGGTCACCACCATCTCCGATCCGGCAGCCCCGGCAGTCGCGGTGAATGGAGTGGCCGGGGAACGCGACAGGGGGCAGTGTCCATGGCCAGGGCCGGAGAGCGGGCACGTGGTGATGATGGTGCAGCGGAGTCGAGGATGGCCGCGGACCTCCCTGGAGCAGGCAGCGGAGGAAGAGGTGGGGCCACTAGCGCGGCTGCAAGGAGAGCCGGTGGCCGGGTTGTGGTCCCCAGCGACTCCTCCACGGCCACGGGACCCGCCGGTTCCGGCAGCAAAGGCGGAGGAGGAGTCACGAGCACGGAGGGGAGGAGCTTTTGGGGGCTGGTCGAGGAAGCCATGAGCTCAACCAAGGCCGGGACCAGCGCAGCGGAGACTGGGTCGTTGTCAGGGGATGCGGCGCCGAAGGAGCCTGGCAGGGTCGTCGGGGAGCGGGGGGAGGAGGCCGGGAAGACCTGGAGGCTGACGTCGGAAGTGTCACTGCCGTCAGCCAATTGAGCCGGGGCCGCGGCGTGGGAGCGGCCAGACCCGGCCCCACCCCGCGCAGCAGGCGCGGAAGGACCGTCGTGGGGGGGACTGTCCTCGGAGTCGTCGTCATCCTCCACGCCGGGGGCCCCGGTCACTGCGACGGCCCGCGGCATCCGGGCCGCCCCCCAAGAAGTTGTCGTCGGGGATGCGAGGGCGGCCAATGTGGTTGGGAGGCTCTGGCGAGATCATGAGGTCGAACCCCTGGTCGTTGAAGAACACCCGGACCTTGGCATGGAGCTTGGTCGAGTCCAAGCACTTGACCTTGATGCGGACCTCCTCCTCCTTGCGGAGGGAGAGCTCGTCCACCACGACCACCTTGCCGAGGATGCGGGACATGCTCCGAATGATCCTCTCCGAGCGGGCAATGTCGGGGAGGCTGCCAATGAGGATCCAAGCAGTGTCGAGAACGGCGACCGCCAGAGGGTCCCGCACAGGTACCGATATGTCCACCACAATCTTGTTGAGAGCCAGGGCAATGTTGCTGCTCCGCGTGCCGATGCTGTGGCTCATAGCATCAGGGAACACAACCGAGAACTAGTTGTTATCCAGCATAGTAACCTGCCAATCCCAGCTGTAGTGGTAGAGGTGGTTGAGCTTAGCTTCAAGCATCTCAGGGGACGCCACTCCCTCCCTCAGAGTGACAATGGCTAGGAGCGAGGGAGAGGGTGGGGGAGGTCAGGAAGCTCGATCTGGAAGAAGCCCAAACCCTCGATCCCATGTCCGTACATCAACAGCTCCTCCAACACGGGACGGTCAGGGCACAGGAAGGTCGGGTGACACGGGTCCATGCAAATGTAGCAACACTGAGGGCGAGTGCATGCGATCTGAGAATGGTCGGAAAGGCCACAGTTGAAGCACTTCTGGAGGTCGGCGGGGAGGTATTCGGAGCAGTTGGGGTCAGGAGCGGTGGCAGCCTAGCTGCGGGCGGGACCAGCGTGAGGAACATCACCGGTACCACGCCCAAGCCCCCTCTTCTTCTTCCTCTTGGGCCCCTGCTTACCCCGCCCGGTCCCAGCGGCGGCTGGTAACGACGAGGAGCCGCAGGGGGGCAGGATGCTGCTACGGCTGGAGCTGATCCCGGGAAGGCGAGGGCGCGCGGGCAGGGGAGCGGCCCACCCGGGCGGGGGACCGACTGTCGTGACGGCGAGGGGGGATGGCGAGGAGCGGCGCTGCCCGCGGCGATCCGGCAGAGGAGCAGGCGAGCGGGACCTAGAGCGGTCCCGGCGGTCAGCCCTTCCTGGAGGCCGGCGCTGCGGGGAGCGGTAGCCAGAGCACGGGGGGAGCGACGGTCAGGGCGCGCCGGGGAGTGGCGGCTATCCCGCGACGAGAGTTGGCGGCGCAGGTCGTCCTCGCGTCATAGCGCATCAGGGGAGGGGCGCGAGGCGGGCCGACGATCTTCAGCACGTCGCTTGGGCCGGGGACCCTAGTCTCCCCAATCCCGCGTTATGGGAGCTCGAGCGGCGGGGGCAGACGAGGACGGGGCGGAAGCGGGTGGAGAGCAGAGAGGGGAGGCGGCGAGGAAGGAGGATTGGGGGAAAGCTAGGGCACGAGTCTCGGACCGGGGCGATGGCGGCCTAGGGAAGCCAGCAGGAGGCGAGATGGACTGGGCCAGACGGCGTCACGGCCCAGGAGATTCACTGGGCTGGATGGGCCGGCTAGGGCCGGGCGACCCCACCAGGTCCCCAACAGTCCCAGCCACCCGCCGGGCCATCGGAGGTCGGCCCAGCCAGCAGGGCAGGGAGGGGGCAGTGACGGTTTCGCCTCCAGCCTTCTCCGCCGCCGCGGCCGGCGCCGGGACCAGGGATGCCGAGGGGGCGGGACAAGCAGGACAAGGAGCTAGGCGAGGAGATGCGCTGAGGATGGAAGAGCCGAAGAAGGCGATGAACGGCCGAAACGGAGACCGGCGTAGGAGGACCGGGGATCCCGCCGGCAATGAGACCAGGCAACGCGGGGGGGG
>LR738712.1:601746908-601780832 GCA_902687465.1 Secale cereale
ATACTGAGGGGCCTGACGGGGGACGCAGTGCGCCACGAGATGCGGGCCCGACCCTGGTCCGACCGCCCAGTGACACCCCACGGAGGAGCGCGGCGGCGGCGAGCGGTCCGAGACAGCAAGGGGGCACCTTTGCCAGGCGTCGGCGGGGACGCCACCGCAGGAAGCCGGCGCGCCCGAGGAAGAGATCCCGAGCTACCCCGGCGAGGGGGGTGCCCGTTCATCACCTGGGGCATGGCTAGCCGCACTGGGGGGTCCCGGCGAACCACCGGACGACCAGCGTCCACATCCTCAGCCTCGGCGAGATCTGCCCAGCGCACCGCTCTGTCTCGAGGCAGGGGCAGGGAGGAGATGGCCGGGGCGGAGAGAGGCCCGCGCAGGGGCGGCCAAGGCGCAGCCAGCGACGCATCCGAGGGCGAGGGGGCCAGGCGGAGGGGCTCCGGCAGCGAGCTCACCGGCGGAGCGTCCGCGGGCGGGGCGTCGCCCAACGCGTCGCGGGAGCTTGGAGCGATTATTCTTCCCTTCACCTCTCCCTCTTCCTAACCATTTTTCGTCTGCTTGCCATTACTTGCAACTGCACTTGCCACTCATGTGTATGCCTAGAAGAATTGGATTATCGATTGTAGGAAAATGTCTAATCTGAAAGAAGGCCCGTTTGGGCTTGAGTACACTGCAATATGTTTGTGTCTTGTTTGATTTGATGAACATGGATGTATGCCAAACTGCCAACTTCACTTGTCTGCTTCAGACACTTTTACATTTACAGTAGCACTAGCTAAATCTTGTGTTGCTCATGTTAAATGTTGAAGCTCAAAATTATAACCTAGATGGCCAAATATGGCTAGTTTGTGTATTTAACTGGGAAACAAGGCAGAAAACACTTGGATGCATTGGAGTAGTATAAGTAGATAGTAAATGTCGGGACCCCGATCCTAAGTCACACAGGTCTAGCACGTAACACATCATATCACTTTGCGGCCTCACGCACGGTATTCCCACGGGTGCCACATTACCTGGCCCCGGACCGTTTGCGCATTTTGGCACACATATATGATAGTGTCGCTAGCATCCATATGACAGAGAACCCGGGCCGACATGACTAGTTATAAACCAAAAGTGGCGCTAAATTACAGAGACACGCATACATGACCCAGCAACGAACGTGTCGGTCATCAACATATGAACCCAAGTCGTAGCAAGCTACAAGGACTTAAAGGAACAACGCGTGACATTTCCCCTAAGGGACAGACACAGGAACGAAGAAGGACACATGCCGGCCAGCCTAAGTGTTCCGGAGCAGTAGCAAGCTACCAAGGCTCAGTGGAAGCACTAGGAGACATTTCCCTGTAAGATAGGCTACCAAGGGTAAACAACTAGGTGTCGGATCCCACACATAGCAATACACATTACACGTACGCATAACATGCAAGTATGTGCTGTACAACATGGCATCACAACATAACTCAACAACTCATATAGATAAGGCCCAGAAGAGCCATCATAGCATTTATTACAAACAGGGGTCACATGACCCAGCATACGGAGCATACATGTACAAAGGTACTCAGCAAGACTTACATCAGAACTAGCTACATATGCAACAGTATCAACAAAGGGGTGGTGGAGTTTGACTGCAGCAAGCCAGCTTCGACTCGGTGGCTATCCTAAACTACGACTGCAAGTAACTCTTTTGAGGTGGCGCACATGAGTCCACATATTCACCAATCAATACACCACTATGGATCCGCTCCCGTCTCCCTACGAGAAGGACATCCATAGCACTCACACTTGTCTTGAGTATTTTAGAGTATCCACTTTCACTTGTCTATGTACCACGTAAGCATCCAAGAAGTCCATAACCGCAGACCCGGCTATTCGAATAGATCATGTTAACCCTGCAGGGGTGTACTTCTTCACACACGATCTCGCCACTTACCGCCATGTACACATCGTGTATCTCGGCAACCTTCAAGCGGAAGCCTGGCGAGGGTGTCGGCCACGACCTGACTAACCACACAAGACTCTAGTCCAGGTTTATCGCCTATTCGGGTTCCATCCGTAAGGAGATCTGGCCGGGGTGTCGCTCACGGCCCCAAACGATGTATACAGGGTTCCCAAGCCCACCATCCGGGTGCCACTTGGTACACCGGGCCACTGCACCTAGTCTGTCCCAAGCCCACCTGTACCGGGTGCCACTTGGTAGACTACTAGCACTACCTACAAACACCAGAAACTAGTTGCGACTCCTGGACAGAGATCTAGTTGATTAATAAGTCGAGAGGGGTCGAGTTACCGGAACCCAATGTGTGGTAGTAGCTAGTCATTGGACAACTTACTTAGAACTCAGTTCTTAAGGACGGTTCCAGTGAGACAACCCACCATGTACTCCTACATGGCCCCTCACCGCTACCTTTACCAAATCGTGTTCACACACTTAGCTCTCAATAGTAGGACATGTTCATAACTTCCCAATTCATCCCCGATGAATCAGACCTGACACAACTCTAAGCAATAGCAGGCATAACCAGAAAGCATGAATGAGTAGGCACAACATGGCTCAAACAACATGGCTCAAACAACTCCGACCCCCTCGACCGCTCCCCTCTCTCTCCCCCCTCCCCTGGCTCTCTCCCTCGCACCGCCCGAGCGGAGCTCGTCGCTGCCGCCGCGTCCACCGAGTCCCCCTCGTCTCTCCGACGAGCCCCCGAGCTCTGCCTTGCTGCCGTGCTTCTCTACGCCGAACCACAGCACCCCGGGCGCCTTGAGGCTTCGTCTTCGAGCTTGTCTTCTCCGCACGGCCGCCGGACGCCGTCGACGAATTCGCCGGACCCCATGTCTCCCCCGCCTCGCCAGCAATACCAGAAGAACCGCGGTGAGGCCCGGTTCCGTTTCCCCCGTGCCCCGTCGCCTATCTTGCTCCCTAGCAGCATCAGCCACCAGAGCCGAGCACTCCTCGCCGCCGGCCATGGCGCCGCCGCGGCCACAGCGACTGCCACTCACGTCCGAGTGCATCACCGCACTCAGCACATCACCACGGGCCCGTAGCAACCAACTGTTGCTCCTGCCGTGCGCTGTAACGTCGTATTCATCGACGCCCGAATTCCGGCCGCCGCCTTCGAGCTCGCCGCCGATGATTCCGGCCATCCCAGCACCTACCGTTGCCTCCACTAGATGTGCACGAGTCCCGGCTCGCCGTAGAGCCCAACCGCGACTCAAACGATGGCCTTTAGGCAAAACCCGAACACCGCCGCCGTGTCTGGCCTCGCCGGCGTCGAGCCGCCGGTGGGTTTTGACCTGTTTGACCACGCCTGGACCCCCCTGTGTCGCTGACATGTGGGGCGGGTCGTTGACTAACTTTGGTTTAGATTTTATTTTAAACACTAATTGATGTCATTAGTCAAATGAGTCACAGACATGTGGGGCCTAGCCCCTGTTAACTTTAGTTTAGTGTTAAGCTCTTTTTAGTTAGCACCAGAGTCACTGACATGAGGGACCCACTGGTCAGGTTTGACCTGGGCGCCCTATTGACTGGCTGACGTCAGGATGATGTCATGCTGACGCAGTAAAGGATTTTCTGGGATTTTTAGATTTAAAAACAATTCAGGAAATTCCTGAAAATGCTGTAAACTTCAAAAAATCATATAAATTCAACAGTAGCTCAGATGGAAAAGATTTATATATGAAAATTGATCAGAAAAATACAATCTTTCCAATGGCACTGGTTTCATGCTTGTTTGAGCAAGTAAACCTTGCTGTTTGCATTAAAACAAGTTAATGCATTTAATTAAATAATAGTTTGGGTTTCAATTTGAATCTTGATTCAAATGGGCTCAAGCCCTTCTGGTTGTAGTTGCATTAGTCCAAAACACATGCATTCTGCCATATCATGAGCATGCATCATATTGTTGCATTTGTTTGCTTATTTATTGTATCGCCGGATTCTCCGTGTTAGGTCCTGCTCCCGAGGATACTCCTGCGTATCCAGCTGAAGAGCAGTACCTGACAACCTCTCTATCAGGCAAGGAATCATTGATCATTTCGATATAAACCCATCTTCTCGCTCCTGCTCTCTTTTACTGCATTAAGGCAACAGCGTGTGAACTGCTACTTGCTGCAGTAGTTGAACCCTATTCCCTTGCATGACCTGTCATTGCCATAGTAAATAGTTGAAACCCACTAGCATGTGTAGGAGTTGTTTGAGCCATGTGATGTGTGATCCACCATGCTATTTGTTTATGTTGCCTGCTATGCTTAGAGTCGTGTCAGGTCTGGTTCATCTGGGTGATGGATCAGAGTGAAATGATCATATCGGTAAAGAGAGGGAAGTGTGGAACATGTTTGGTAAAGGTATCGATGAAAGGCCATGTAGGAGTACGTGGTGGGTTGTTTCATTGGAACCGTCCATAGGACCTGAGATCTGTATGTGTGGTTCAAGTTACAGCTACTACCACACATTGGGCCCTGAAATATGACCCCGCTCGACTTATTGACTGCCCATGTTCTCTGTCCAGGAGTTGCAACTAGTTTCTGGTGTTTGTAGTTTACTGGTGGTCGTGCATAGCGCTGACCCTCGGGGTGGGCTGTGATGCGACAGGTACATGGCCGGGTGTACCGAGCGCCCGTTTGGTGACTCGGGAACCCTGTACACATCGTTTGGGGCCGTGAGTGACACCCCGGCCGGATCTCCCCACGGATGGAACCCAAATAGGCGATAAACCTGGACGAGAGACTTGAGTGGTTGGTTAGGTCGTGGTCTACACCCACGTCGGCTTTCGCTTGAAGTCTGCCGAGCACATGTCGTGTGCAGACGCTAAGTGGTGAAAACATGTGCGAAGAAGTACACCCCTGCAGGGTAATCAATCTATTCGAATAGCCGTTGTTTGCGGTACGGACTACTTGGTTACTCTTACAGTTCATAGACAAGTTGATGGATACTACTAAAAACCTCAAGACAAGTGTGAGTGCCGTTGATGGCCCTTCCGTAGGATGACGGAAGAGGATCCTCAGTGGTGTATTGTCGTGGTGAGTAGAGGACTCGTGTACATAGTAATATCTTGCAATCTGTTGAGAGTTGTAGTGTAGGTTAGCCAAGAGTCAAAGCTGGCTTTCTGCTATGAAGTCCACTACCCCCTTTTGATAATGTTGCATGTATGATAGGTTCTGTTGTAAGACTTGTTGAGTACCTTTGTACTCATGTTTGCTTAATAACTATTGCAGAGGAGAACCCTGCCCCTTCTGATGGGTTCTACATAGACGTTGACGTCAACGAGTAGCTTGCTACCCAGACGGAGATCTGGAGCTTGTGGAGGGCCTTGTAGATAGTCAGGCTTCACCAAGCCTGTTTTATTTTCTAAGTTGTCTGTACTCAGACATGTAGCTTCCGCTTGTGCTTGTATGACTGTATGACTTGAGTGTTGGGTCATGTGACCCCTACCTGTATGGATATGTTATGTATGGCTCTTGGAGCCTCTTAAATAAAGTACTTTGAGTCATAGAGTTCTGTTGTGATGCAATGTTGTATTTGCACATATTGAGCATATTGTGTGTATGATTGAAATGCTTGGTATGTGTGGGATCCGACACCTAGTTGTTTTCCTTTGGTAGCCTATCTTACAGGGAAATGCCTCCTAGTGCTTCCAATGAGCCTTGGTAGCTTGCTACTGCTCGAAACACGTAGGCTGGCCGGCATGTGTCCTTCTTCGTTCCTGTGTCTGTCCCTTAGGGGAAATGTCACGCGGTGTTCCTTTAAGTCCATGTAGCTTGCTACAACTTGGGTTCATACGTTGATGACCGACACGTTCGTTGCTGGGTCATTGATGTCTGTCTCTGTAATTTAGTGCCACTTTTGGTTTATAACTAGCCATGTCTGCCCGGGTTCTCTGTCATATGGATGCTAGCGACACTCTCATATACGCGTGCCAAAATGCGCAAACGGTCCCGGGCTAGGTAAGGTGGCACCCGTGGGGATACCGTGAGTGAGGCCGCAAAGTGATATGACGTGGTACAGCTAGATCGGTGTGACTTAGGATCGGGGTCGTGACAGCGTTGGCATCAGACCTGGACTGCCTGTAGGTTTCTCAAGCCAAACTGGTCGATGTTGAGTCTAGAAAAATTCTTAGTTATATGTAGGGGAATTAATTGTGGAAGGGAACGTAAGGATCTTTTTACTCCTTTACCTTATGCCCTTCTGATCTGAGTCAGTCTATTCTTTCTACGGGGATTTAGGACCAGGCCTCTTATCCTTACTAGGTTCATGTGTTACTAATTCGTAGACTCTTAGGATTGTTGGTTTCAAGCCTCAGTTCAGTTTCTACCCTTTCCGTATGATGATTTGTTGGACCCGCAACCTTGATATGATATGTTGAGTGGCTATGCTATCAGTTGTACGATGTCTCAAATCTTTTGAGCATTTACAGTTGTTATGCTGCCCGATTTCTTCCAGAAACACTAATGCCTTTGCATTACCTTGTGTTTCAGATGTCTGGCCGCACACCTCACCAAGTGGTTCGTTTGACTCGGTGCATTAACGTGCCCGGTCACACGGCCATGCCATTCCGTGTGCTGACTGAGACCGGTTATCGCTGGTATCGTGAGTACACCGTGGAGGAACAGTACCGGGATTTCAATCAGAGTCAGTATTTCTGCACAGTCCGGATATACCCCTCATATCCCGGAGCTAACGACCCCATCCATTGGTCTTATGGACTCGGGGTTACTATTGAGATGGCAGTGTAGGATGCCGCCTATTCGATGATGACCATTCTCCGGGCTAGGCATGCCCTGTTGCTGAACACTGAGTTATGTTACATGCCAGCCTCACTTCCCGGAGAGGAAGGCTACTACACTGGTCTGTACACTGATGCTGCTCATGAAGAGCCACTGCTTCAGACTACTGTCCAGATGCTGGAGGATAGGGACCGTGAGGTCCGTGCCCTCCGAATGGAGCTGTATAACACTCGAGCCGCCCACTGGACTACCTTGACACGGCTTGCACCTGTTGTGCACGCCGGATATCTGGATATGCGGGATTTGTACCCCGTACGGACTCGTCTGCCTGATCGTATGGATTGGCGTGACGTTGGGGGTATTACACCTCCACGTGGGCATCTGTTACCACCAGCGTCAGGCCCGAGGCCACATCCATGTCCCTATGGTCCACAACCTTCGAGTGCTCGAGAGTTTCAAGATCCATCTGTTCCACTTCCAGGCTACGGTGGTAATCTTTATGATGATTACTACGGGAATGTCTGAGCTAGACCGTGGCAGTAGTAGTATTGTAATAGTTGTATTTCCACAGTCCTTCGCGTCTTGTGGAATATGACTTAGCTAGTACTGAGTTTCGGAGGTGTAGTTAAATAATGTATAGGAGCTTGGAATGCCTCTTATGTGATGTACGTCTTTCACCGCAGTTGTACTTTAGCCTTGGCTTGTACTAAACTATGTATGGTGTGTATGACCACTGGTGTATATATAGCAGTTTCTATATTACCATGTCGTACGGATGAACATCTCTGCATTCCGTGTCATCCATTACATTCTGCACTCCTATGTCAAGTTTTTGCCATCCTTGTCTAAACCGTTGTTTTGTTTTCCTAGGATGGTCAACACTCGCAGCACTCCTGCTGCTCAGGAGCAGGGTGAGGCTAGTGGGGCTAGAGATGAGAATCTGCCCCAGCCACCCTCCTTGGCTGAAGTTATGCTTGAGGCAGAACGGAACAAGAGAGAGACCAACCGTCTGCTGGAACGCATAGAGCAGAACACTGGGTTTCGTCAGAGGAATGACGTGGTGTCAATCAATGATTTTATCAAGATGTGCCCACCGAAGTTCCATCACTCCACTGAACCTCTGGATGCGGATGATTGGCTCCGTAGTATCACCCACAAGCTATACTCTGCCCGTGTGGCCGAAGCTGACAAGGTTACCTACGCCGCCTACCATCTTGAGGGCCCTGCCAGTCTATGGTGGGAGAACTTTGAGGCTATGCGTCCTGCTGGCCAAATCACTACTTGGGTTGAGTTCAGTGAGGCATTCCATGAACATCACATTCCAGAAGGTCTCATGGATCGCAAGTGGGAGGAATTCTGCAATTTCACCCAGGGCCGGTTAACTGTGGATGGCTATAGTCGCGAGTTTGGCAACTTGGCACGCTATGCACCTGAGGAAGTATCCACCGATGCCAAGAAGCAGGCGAGGTTCCGCAAGGGACTCAGCCCTGAACTCCGCCGAGATCTACGTCTACACGAGTGCACTTCCTTCCAGAAGCTGGTAAACAAAGCTATCAGTGCTGAGACGGGCCAGACTGATTTCGAAGCCACACGCAAGCATCCTCGAGATTTTGGTTCCTCGTCCGGCTCTGGCTCTCACAAGCGTCGTGTGTGGGTTCCTAACACTGCTCTGCCACCCAAGTACACACCGAGGCCATCCTATGAGGCGCCTCGCCCAACACAACAGTATGCACCTGCCAAGACTTATGGAGGACCACCTACCAACTTTGCTCCACGCACTGGCACTGTGACATGCTTCAAGTGTGGAGAACCGGGGCACTACATGCGTGAGTGTCCTCAGAACCAACCAGGAAAACCCGTTGGCCGTGGTAAGCCAACCGGCAAGGTGAAATATGTCAAGCCAATCCCCACTGCACGTGGTCATGTCAACTATGTCTCTACTGAGGAAGCTTATGAGGATCCTAATGTCGTCCTTGGTATGCTTCTCGTTAACTGCCATCCGGCATCTATTCTTTTCGATACTGGAGCATCCCATTCGTTCATATCTGAGAGCTATGCTCGAATGCACAACATGACTTTTTGTGACATGCCCACCACCATGGAAATTCAAACTCCCGGCTCTAGATGGCAAACCTCTAGAGTAAGCCATGGGAATGAAATTCTTGTCGATAGACTTGTTTTCCTTGCATCACTAATCGCTCTCAAGTCCTCGGACATAAACATCATCTTGGGTATGGACTGGATGACAACTCATTACGCCAAGATTGATTGCTACACTAGGACCGTTCAACTTACACACCCATCCGGCAAGACAGTCAATGTCTTGACCCGAATGGCTGAGCGTCAGCTCTACTCTCTTAATGCCAGCCCTCTACCAGAACTCGAAGATATCCCGGTAGTCCGTGACTTTCCGGATGTTTTTCCAGAAGAACTGCCAGGTGTTCCACCTGACAGAGATGTCGAGTTCGTGATAGACCTTATTCCGGGAACTGTCCCAATCTCTAGGAGACCTTATAAGATGGCACCCCTAGAGTTAGCTGAGCTTAAGAAACAACTCGATGAGTCCTTGCAAAAGGGTTTCATCCGTCCTAGTTCTTCCCCTTGGGCTTGTCCCGTCCTCTTCGTCAAGAAGAAGGATGGAACGGAACGGATGGTTGTAGATTACCGACCTGTCAATCTGGTCATCATAAAGAACAAGTATCCGCTCCCCAGGATCAACGATCTGTATGATCAGCTCGCTGGATCCTCAGTCTTTTCAAAAATGGATTTGAGGTTGGGCTACCATCAAATCAAAATCAAGAACAAGGACATTCCTAAAACGGCTTTTGTTACTCGTTATGGCCAATACGAGTACACCGTCATGTCCTTCGGATTAACCAATGCCCCAGCCACCTTCTCCCGGGTAATGAATTCTATATTCATGGAGTATTTGGATAAATTCGTCGTGGTATACCTCGATGATATACTCATCTACTCCAAGAACAAGAAAGATCATGCCGAGCATTTAAGGCTGGTATTGACGAAACTTCGAGAGCACCGCCTTTATGCTAAATTCTCTAAATGTGAATTTTGGTTGCCGGAAGTGACCTATCTAGGTCATGTGATCTCTGGCAAGGGTATTGCCGTCAATCCCGAGCGAGTTCAAGCCGTCCTTGATTGGACTCCCCCTGAATCGGTCAAGCAAGTTAGGAGTTTCCTTGGCTTAGCGAGCTATTGCCGACGCTTTGTCGAGAATTTCTCCAAGGTTGCTAAACCTCTAACTGAACTCCTCAAGAAAGATAAAAAGTTTGAGTGGACCCCACAGTGCGAGTCCAGCTTTCAGGAACTGAAAAGACGCCTGACATCTACACCCGTACTGGTACCACCAGACTTTTCCAAGGATTTTATTATCTACTGCGACGCCTCGCGACAAGGACTAGGTTGCATACTCATGCAAGATCGTCAAGTGATTGCTTACGCATCCCGACAGTTGCGTCCACATGAGGATAACTATCCTACACATGATCTAGAGCTTGCAGCTGTAGTCCACGCACTCAAAACATGGCGTCATTACCTTCTTGGTAACCGCTGTGAAATCTTCACTGATCACCAAAGTCTGAAATACATCTTCACCCAACCGGATCTAAATCTCAGGCAAAGACGCTGGGTTGAGTTGCTCACAGATTACGACTTAGGAATCACTTACACCCCTGGGAAGGCCAATGTCATGGCTGACGCACTAAGTCGTAAGTCTTATTGTAACAACTTGATGTTACAACAAGGGCAACCACTCCTTCACGAGGAATTTCGCAAGCTTAACCTTCACATTGTTCCTCGAGGATTCCTTTCCACCTTGGTGGCGGAACCTACCCTTATGGATCAAATATAGCTGCCTAGAAGCGTGATAAGGGTATATCCCGACTCCAAGAGAGCATTGCTAGCGGACTCGCTAGAAGCTTCTCTATGGATGATCGAGGTGTTGTCTTCTTTGAGAACCGTTTAGTGGTTCCCAAGAATCAACACCTACGGCAGTTAATCCTTAAGGAGGCTCATGAATCTCCTCTCATGATTCATCTCGGTAGTACCAAAATGTATCAGGACCTACGCCAGAGGTTCTGGTGGACTAGGATGAAGAGAGAAATCGCTCAGTTCATTGCTAACTGCGATGTTTGTCGTCGCGTCAAAGCAGAGCATCAACGGCCTGCTGGCACCCTTCAACCTTTAGCTATTCCTGAATGGAAATGGGACAAGATCGGTATGGACTTCATTACCGGGTTTCCCAGGACTAGGAAAGGGAATAATGCTATCTTCGTCGTTATCGACCGCCTCTCTAAAAGATCCCACTTCCTACCTGTTCGAGAGAGTATAACTGCTAGCCAGCTAGCAGATTTGTATATCTCTCGGATAGTATCACTTCATGGTGTGCCGTTGGAGATTAATTCAGACCGTGGAAGTCTCTTCACTTCACGATTCTGGGAAAGTTTCCAGAATGCTATGGGAACTCATCTCTCTTTCAGCACCGCCTTCCATCCTCAGTCAAGTGGTCAACTGGAACGAGTCAATCAAATTCTGGAAGATATGCTTCGAGCCTCTGTCATCTCTTTCGGTATGGAATGGGAGAAGTGTCTTCCATTTGCCAAATTCGCTTATAACAATAGTTATCAAGCCAGCTTGGGCAAAGCTCCCTTCGAAGTTCTATATGGACGAAGGTGTCGAACACCTCTTAACTGGTCAGAAACCGGGGAAAGACAATTCTTTGGTCCGGATATGATCCAGGAAGCAGAAGAGCAAGTTCGCATCGTTCGTGAGAAATTGAAAACAGCCCAGTCTCGCCAGAAGAGCCAATATGATAGTCATCATAAGGCTGTGACTTTTGAAGTCGGCGATAAGGCTTACCTTCGGGTTACTCCTCTTAAGGGAACCCATCGCTTCGGTATCAAAGGCAAATTGGCCCCTCGTTACATCGGTCCTTTTTGCATTCTTGCCAAATGAGGAGAAGTTGCCTACCAATTGGAACTACCTCCGCACCTTTCCAGAGTTCATGATGTCTTCCACGTATCTCAACTCAGGCGTTGCTTCTCGGATCCTATCCGCGGAGTGGACCACGAAACGCTTGATCTCCAGGACAATCTTACATATCAAGAATACCCCGTTCGTATTCTTGATCAAACCGAGTGTACCACTCGACGTCACAATATCAAGTTTCTCAAGGTTCAATGGTCACATCATTCCGAGAGTGGAGGTACCTGGGAAAGGGAGGATCGTCTTCGACTTGAGTACCCCACCCTCTTTCCGGAGGAACCCGAATCTCGGGACGCGATTCTTTTGAGTGGGGGTGAGTTGTCACATCCCTAGTCAGTGCTTGCATTAGGACTAGCTAGAGTGTGCATCATGTTTACTTTTCAAAGAAACTTGAAATGGGAATGACAGAAACCCCAGCACCCCTCTTCTAACAACTAGGGTTTAATAAAATATTTTCCAATGTACCCAAAATGCCCTTCAAAAATGTTCATCATTTCTGCCCTGGTCTTAAACCTCTGCCAAAAATGGTGCACAATTTTCTAGGACATCCAGGTTCTCTGGATTAAATCATATGGTCTTTGCATTTGGGCATTTAAATGCTATAAAATGTTTTATGTGCCCAAATAATCATAAACTAAAATGTTCCATGCTGTTCATATTATATGCAGTGGGCATGACTAGTTTTATGAGCTATAAAAATGTTCTGGCATTTTTATTAAGTCCACAAAGTTGCAAAAGAAATGAAACAGAAAAGTAAATAGGAAAAAAAGGAACCAAAGCAACTTACCTGAGCCCACTTACCTGTCTGGCCCAGCCGGCCCAGCCCACCAGGGGCATCTCCGTCTTCTTCGCCGCACCAGCGCATGAAGCTGCTCGGTGGCGAGCGCCGCCGACGTGCCGGCCACCTCCTGCCTGCCTGGCTGGCCTCCTCGACCCCCTGGATGAAGCGGTACGACGCCACGCAGACCCCCGACTCCCTCAACCGCTCCCCCCTCCCCTGGCTCTCTCCCTCGCACCGCCCGAGCAGAGCTCGTCGCTGCCGCCGCGTCCACCGAGTCCCCCTCGCCTCTCCGACGAGCCCCCGAGCTCCGCCCTGCTGCCGTGCTTCTCTATGCCGAACCACAGCACCCCGGGCGCCTTGAGGCTTCGCCTTCGAGCTCGTCTTCTCCGCACGGCCGCCGGACGCCGTCGACGAATTCGCCGGACCCCGTGTCTCCCCCGCCACGCCAGCAATACCAGAAGAACCGCGGTGAGCCCCGATTCCGTTTCCCCCGTGCCCCGTCGCCTATCTTGCTCCCTAGCAGCATCAGCCACCAGAGCCGAGCACTCCTCGCCGCCGGCCATGGCGCCGCCGCGGCCACAGCGACTGCCACTCGCGTCCGAGTGCATCACCACACTCATCACATCACCACGGACCTGTAGCAACCAACTACTGCTCCTGTCGTGCGCTGTAACGTCGTATTCATCGACGCCCGAATTCCGGCCACCGCCTTCGAGCTCGCCGCCGATGATTCCGGCCACCCCAGCACCTACCGTTGCCTCCACTAGATGCGCACGAGTCCCAGCTCGCCGTAGAGCCCAACCGCGACTCAAATGATGGCCTTTAGGCAAAACCCGAACACCGCCGCCGTGTCTGGCCTCGCCGGCGTCGAGCCGCCGGTGGGTTTTGACCTGTTTGACCACGCCTGGACCCCCCCTGTGTCGCTGACATGTGGGGCGGGTCGTTGATTAAATTTGGTTTAGATTTTATTTTAAACACTAATTGATGTCATTAGTCAAATGAGTCACAGACATGTGGGGCCTAGCCCCTGTTAACTTTAGTTTAGTGTTAAGCTCTTTTTAGTTAGCACCAGAGTCACTGACATGAGGGACCCACTGGTCAGGTTTGACCTGGGCGCCTTGTTGACTGGCTGACGTCAGCATGATGTCATGCTGACGCAGTAAAGGATTTTCTGGGATTTTTAGATTTAAAAACAATTCAGGAAATTCCAGAAAATGCTGTAAACTTCAAAAAAATCATATAAATTCAACAGTAGCTCAGATGGAAAAGATTTATATATGAAAATTGATCAGAAAAATCCAATCTTTCCAATGGCACTGGTTTCATGCATATTTGAGCAAGTAAACCTTGCTGTTTGCATTAAAACAAGTTAATGCATTTAATTAAATAATAGTTTGGGTTTCAATTTGAATCTTGATTCAAATGGGCTCAAGCCCTTCTGGTTATAGTTGCATTAGTCCAAAACACATGCATTCTGCCATATCATGAGCATGCATCATATTGTTGCATTTGTTTGCTTATTGATTGTATCGCCGGATTCTCCGTGTTAGGTCCTGCTCCCGAGGATACTCCTGCGTATCCAGCTGAAGAGCAGTACCCGACAACCTCTCTATCCGGCAAGGAATCATTGATCATTTCGATACAAACCCATATTCTCGCTCCTGCTCTCTTTTACTGCATTAAGGCAACAACGTGTGAACTGCTACTTGCTGCGGTAGTTGAACCCTATTCCCTTGCATGACCTGTCATTGCCACGGTAAATAGTTGAAACCCACTAGCATGTGTAGGAGTTGTTTGAGCCATGTGATGTGTGATCCACCATGCTATTTGTTTATGTTGCCTACTATGCTTAGAGTCGTGTCAGGTCTGGTTCATCTGGGTGATGGATCAGAGTGAAATGATCATATCGGTAAAGAGAGGGAAGTGTGGAACATGTTTGGTAAAGGTATCGATGAAAGGCCATGTAGGAGTACGTGGTGGGTTGTTTCATTGGAACCGTCCATAGGACCTGAGATCTGTATGTGTGGTTCAAGTTACAGCTACTACCACACATTGGGCCCTGAAATATGACCCCGCTCGACTTATTGACTGCCCATGTTCTCTGTCCAGGAGTAGCAACTAGTTTCTGGTGTTTGTAGTTTACTGGTGGTCGTGCATAGCGCTGACCCTCGGGGTGGGCTGTGATGCGACAGGTACGTGGCCGGGTGTACCGAGCGCCCGTTTGGTGACTCGGGAACCCTGTACACATCGTTTGGGGCCGTGAGCGACACCCCGGCCGGATCTCCCCACGGATGGAACCCAAATAGGCGATAAACCTGGACGAGAGACTTGAGTGGTTGGTTAGGTCGTGGTCTACACCCACGTCGGCTTTCGCTTGAAGTCTGCCGAGCACATGTCGTGTGCAGACGCTAAGTGGTGAAAACATGTGTGAAGAAGTACACCCCTGCAGGGTTATCAATCTATTCGAATAGCCGTTGTTCGCGGTACGGACTACTTGGTTACTCTTACAGTTCATAGACAAGTTGATGGATACTACTAAAAACCTCAAGACAAGTGTGAGTGCCGTGGATGGCCCTTCCGTAGGATGACGGAAGAGGATCCTCGGTGGTGTATTGTCATGGTGAGTAGAGGACTCGTGTACGTAGTAATATCTTGCAATCTGTTGAGAGTTGCAGTGTAGGTTAGCCAAGAGTCAAAGCTGGCTTTCTGCTATGAACTCCACTACCCTCTTTTGATAATGTTGCATGTATGATAGGTTCTGTTGTAAGACTTGCTGAGTACCTTTGTACTCATGTTTGCTTAATAACTGTTGCAGAGGAGAACCCTGCCCCTTCTGATGGGTTCTACATAGACGTTGACGTCGACGAGTAGCTTGCTACCCAGACGGAGATCTGGAGCTTGTGGAGGGCCTTGTAGATATTCAGGCTTCACCAAGCCTGTTTTATTTTCTAAGTTGTCTGTACTCAGACATGTAGCTTCCGCTTGTGCTTGTATGACTGCATGACTTGAGTGTTCGGTCATGTGACCCCTACCTGTATGGATATGTTATGTATGGCTCTTGGAGCCTCTTAAATAAAGTACTTTGAGTCATAGAGTTCTGTTGTGATGCAATGTTGTATTTGCACATATTGAGCATATTGTGTGTATGATTGAAATGCTTGGTATGTGTGGGATCCGACACCTAGTTGTTTTCCTTTGGTAGCCTATCTTACAGGGAAATGTCTCCTAGTGCTTCCAATGAGCCTTGGTAGCTTGCTACTGCTCGGAACACGTAGGCTGGCCGACATGTGTCCTTCTTCGTTCCTGTGTCTGTCCCTTCGGGGAAATGTCACGCGTTGTTCCTTTAAGTCCATGTAGCTTGCTACGACTTGGGTTCATATGTTGATGACCGACACGTTCGTTGCTGGGTCATGGATGCATGTCTCTGTAAGTTAGTGCATGTTTTGGTTTATAACTAGCCATGTCGGGCCGGGTTCTCTGTCATATGGATGCTAGCGACACTGTCATATACGCGTGCCAAAATGCGCAAACGGTCCCGGGCCAGGTAAGGTGGCACCCGTGGGGATACCGTGCGTGAGGCCGCAAAGTGATATGACGTGTTACAGCTAGATCGGTGTGACTTAGGATCGGGGTCCTGACACATCCCCATTTCAGGTTTCCTTTGAAATTAAACATGATGACATGAAGATCAAGCAAAGACAACCGGGGAGGCTATGGTTGTGACAACTCACCCCCACTAAACAAGAATCTCGTCCCGAGATTCAAGACGTGAGGTAAGAAGATAGAGGGAACACAAGCTAACACGATCTTCACGATCCAACTGTCCTTCTCAAAGATGTTGATTCATTGCATCATCTTGATCTTGAGATCTTGCTCGAGAATTCCATTCAACATGACCACGAGAGGAGAAGGAGACCCTAGAAGGATCGATCTTCTCGAAGATCGAACAACTTATGATTAACTCTCGGAATGAGACATAGCAACATCTCTCGAGCTGAGACACGAAGCACACATCTAGAGGGATGGAGTGAAACAGATGATGAAGGTTCACTTGGTAGACAATAATTCCACACCTAAGAAGGTGGTGAACAGTTGTCAACATAGCGAGGAGTTGAATTGCCATGATACCATAACGAGACATCTTAGAGGAGGTCACTCGTGGAATCATCCCTTAAGTGGCAAAAAGAATTACTTTGATACATAGATCATTGAAACTCTTTTATACCAGCCTAAGGCAAATCTCAAATGATCATTTGAAAGAGTCCTAAAGAATGACATTCTCGGGCCAGAATGGATGATGTGGACTACCTTGTTGAAGACAACACAAGGGATGATTTTTCTTATCATCGGAAATGGATGGAACCCATGGTGAAATGGCACATTGGCGGTGCAAGCTGGGAACAAAATGCAAATGCTGGGAATGATTCTGGTAACTGGGAAGAAACCCAACTGTAGAGAGTGAATCTACTCTTTGAGAGGTTATAGCATAACCAAGAACACTGGGAGCAATCCCGGTTAGTGCCAGTGATAACACCTAGTGCTTGTGCGTGCTCTCAAGAACTTGAGCATTTCCATATTCATCAAGGTTTTCCCAACATCCGTGTCATCGATCCTTAGCGGAGCCAAGGAAGCAAAACTGGATGATCGACCGAGAGACATTTAGCACTCCGCTTCTAATGTTCTCCTTGATGTGTTAGTGTAATCCATTCATAGATATGTTTGGTATCTTGAACATCAAGTAAAGGTCGGACTTCGGGAGCACAAGAATCCATAAGGAGCAATTGTTGGAGTACATCCTACGAAATCCATATGGGGAGGTGGCCAACTTCCTCAATCAAGATACTACAATAATAGGTCTTCCGGCTGGTGTGTTGGCCACAACATCCACTTACCGGGTTACAGAGAGACCACTATTATAGTTCTTGGGAAACGTTCAACCATGATATCTGCCTGAGATTCAGATCTGGTTGGTGTCAGGATATTCCAGACTCGTCAAGTCTAGGAAGAAAATGAAAGTTTGCAACACAATTGATGAGATGACGTTGCGAGATTCTCGGGAAATGAACAACGATAGCAAGCTCCAAAACATGAGCCGATTCTGCTACATACCTGTGAACACGCTGTCCAAGACAAGTATGACCACATAGTAGTCTTATGATAGAGCACTACCGAGTTCAGGTTGGGAACCATCATTGAGGATAAAGAAGTCTCTATGCAAGTCCATGGATTAGATCCCAAGCATAGACTTCTCTTCCTTGAACAATTCAGTCGGTGGCTTGGTGTGCTAGGGAATACATATGGAGTGGAGGTAATTAATCTCCAGGCCACAGTATACATTCGCGCGTGCATAACTGACTTGGGATGATTCCAGAAGAAGCAGAACAATCTTTCTCAAATTCACGGTGGCAACTTACATCAAATGCACATGAATTAGAGGAAGTCACTTCTTTCTTCCGAACATATGCTTCACGAACGGGTCATGAAGATAATTCTTACAAAAGTTTCCAATACTAATTGGGTGTTCAACACAGATCATGGAAAGATAACAATGTTGCTGATGGGCTCAACAACAATTCATCCAGGTTTCCATATAGGTGGAATTCCACAATTAAGTGAACACGGTGATAGCATTGGTCAGACCAAGAGATATAACGGTGTATGCTCGAGGAATCAACCACGAGTAAGACAATGTTACGAATATCGTTGGTTATGATTTGACTTGGCGATAACCCATACTCAAATCAAAGTCTGGACAAGACAATAGATCCACAAATGATCACGGAGATCAATTGAAGAAGATATCATCTATCTTCAATACACACACAAGATATCCCTTCGGAGTGAGCTATGTGGATTAAGCTTTTATCTTCCAACCCTCCAAGTTGTTGTTTAGCTTAACCAACTTGCTCAGGGTATCCTACACAGATTCTTGGAGAAAGGATGGTTTACAAGAATACCAACTTGATCACGAGCTCAACATAGCGGTCAGATGACAACCTGGTGATACTTCCGAGAAGATATTCGGAAAATCATGAACCACCAATATGTTACTAAGCTCGCAAACAATCTTGCTTTTCGAGGCAAGATGATATGATCACAAGACTGAGGGATTTATGCAATCCTAACTCATTGATCGAAGAGTGCGCCAGAATGATGGACTAGGTAGCACGATCAATCTTAGAATGATGATTCAGTAACCAACACGCTAAGAATGAGATTATCGTCCATTAACTACCAAGCAACGGAGTTGCTAGGAGTGTTATTTTCACACATCACAATTCACTTGTCAGAATTCCGGTTACAATAACACGGAGACCGAGGAATGAACGATGATGGTGAGAAGCATTACTGTATCAAGAGTTCATAGGAGGTTGTGCATTTCCCATGGAATTCTTGACATAAAGATGGCAATACTCCAAGGTAGAACCGAACAAAAGCTCAATTGGCATTTTGCCCTGCGAAACACAACTACTCTGACCCAATCCTAGATATGGATAAGGTACTGGAGTTTATTTCTCCTAGTCATTCCAGAATAGAATGGCTTGACGGACCACAAGAGTAAAAGCATCGATGAACACGAACGCACAACTACTCCTGACTATCAACTGATAGATGGGAGTCGTAATACAACTAAAGAGGGACAACTCAAAGGAACATATAACTTTCTGAGTTGTGGATGCATAGATTATCGTGTCGAACTAGTTCAACATATTTCTTCCGGATAATCCATGCAGAAAGGTAGAATTGGCAGAGTCACAACATGGAATGGAGAACTCATCAAGAGCACTCTGGTTGTGGTCTTTTGGTTCAAAAGAACTTCTGCCATAACGGTTCATGGTATTGGAAGAATGACATACCACGGACCTCGAGGACTATTGCAAGGTTACTAATATCCTAAAGGAACGAGCAAATACTATCAACATGAAGTAAGTGGGGTGAATCTCGGGTTCAAGAACCCAGAAATGGAATTCCTACTAACTAAATGGCATCACGGGATGCTTTCGAGAATGATGGCCAGAATCATCACACTAGGAATATAAAGCATTGCTAGATTACTGGGTGATCATCTAAGACACCTCGGGTCATAATAATAGCTCCAACATATATGTCAAGGCAACAGAGTACCTCAACACACTGACTAGTGTGGTTAATCTGGCCGGAAAGGACATTCAGAACAGGGAGGAATGATTTGCAAATGCATCAGATTATTTAGAGACCTGGGATGACTCGGTCAACATAACGACTGTAATTGCTCAAAAGATTTTGAGAGATCCTGCAAAAAGGTAGCATAACCACCCGAACTCATAATGTCAAGGTATGAGACCAACAGTTTAACAAACAGGAGTACTTAGGATTGAAATGAGAGTTGAAACCACAGTTAACGTGATCCTGATAAATAGAATGAGAAGCCTAGTTTCTTAACCCCCATAGAAAGGAGAAGGTGACTCAGATCAGAAGGTCATAAGGTAAAGGAGTAAAAAGAGCCTTACGTTCCCTTCCACAATCAATTCCCTTATATAACTAAAGAATTTCTAGGCACCACTTCAACCAGTTTGGCTTGCTAATCCTACAGGCAGTCAGGCTCTGATACCAAAGCTGTCGGGACCCCGATCCTAAGTCACACAGGTCTAGCATGTAACACGTCATATCACTTTGCGGCCTCGCGCACGGTATTCCCACGGGTGCCACCTTACCTGGCCCGGGACCGTTTGCGCATTTTGGCACACGTATATGATAGTGTCGCTAGCATCCATATGACAGAGAACCCGGGCCGACATGACTAGTTATAAACTAAAAGTGGCGCTAAATTACACAGACATGCATACATGACCCAGCAACGAACGTGTCAGTCATCAACGTATGAACCCAAGTCGTAGCAAGCTACAATGACTTAAAGGAACAACGCGTGACATTTCCCCTAAGGGACAGACACAGGGACGAAGAAGGACACATGCTGGCCAGCCTAAGTGTTCCGGAGCAGTAGCAAGCTACCAAGGCTCAGTGGAAGCACTAGGAGACATTTCCCTGTAAGATAGGCTACCAAGGGTAAACAACTAGGTGTCGGATCCCACACATAGCAATACACATTACACGTACGCATAACATGCAAGTATGTGTTGTACAACATGGCATCACAACATAACTCAACAACTCATATAGATAAGGCCTAGAAGAGCCATCATAGCATTTATTACAAACACGGGTCACATGACCCACCATACAGAGCATACAGACAACGGAAGCATAACATGTCTGAGTATAGACAACTACACATGAAAAAGGCTGAGAAGCCTGACTATCTACAAGACCCTCCCAAGGGCACAAGATCGTAGCTGAGGTAACAAGATAAACGTCGAAGTCCACGCGGAACCACTAGTGAGACTGAAGTCTCTCTGCAAAAACATAAATTAAGCAAACGTGAGTACAAAGGTACTCAGCAAGACTTACATCAAAACTAGCTACATATGCAACAGTATCAACAAAGGGGTGGTGGAGTTTGACTGCAGCAAGCCAGCTTTGACTCGGTGGCTATCCTAAACTACGACTGCAAGTAACTCTTTTGAGGTGGCGCACACGAGTCCACATATTCACCAATCAATACACCACTATGGATCCGCTCCCGTCTCCCTACGAGAAGGACATCCATAGCACTCACACTTGTCTTGAGTATTTTAGAGTATCCACTTTCACTTATCTATGTACCACGTAAGCATCCAAGAAGTCCATAACCTCGGACCCGGCTATTCGAATAGATCATGTTAACCCTGCAGGGGTGTACTTCTTCACACACGCTCTCGCCACTTACTGCCATGTACACGTCGTGTATCTCGGCAACCTTCAAGCGGAAGCCTGGTGAGGGTGTCGGCCACGACCTGACTAACCACACAAGACTCTAGTCCAGGTTTATCGCCTATTCGGGTTCCGTCCGTACGGAGATCCGGCCGGGTTGTTGCTCACGGCCCCAAACGATGTGTACAGGGTTCCCAAGCCCACCATACGGGTGCCACTTGGTACACCGGGCCACTGCACCTAGTCTGTCCCAGCCCACCTGTACCGGGTGCCACTTGGTAGACTACTAGCACTACCTACAAACACCAGAAACTAGTTGCGACTCCTGGACAGAGATCTAGTTGATTAATAAGTCGAGAGGGGTCGAGTTACCGGAACCCAATGTGTGGTAGTAGCTAGTCATTGGACAACTTACACATAACTCAGTTCTTAAGGACGGTTCCAGTGAGACAACCCACCATGTACTCCTACATGGCCCCTCACCGCTACCTTTACCAAATCGTGTTCACACACTTAGCTCTCAACAGTAGGACATGTTCATAACTTCCCAATTAATCCCCGATGAATCAGACCTGACACAACTCTAAGCAATAGCAGGCATAACCAGAAAGCATGAATGAGTAGGCACAACATGGCTCAAACAACTCCTACTCATGCTAGTGGGTTTCAACTATTTACTATGGCAATGACAGGTCATGCAGGGGAAAGGGGTTCAGCTACCGCAACAAAAAGCAGTTCAATCGTTGTTGTCCTAATGCAGTAAAGGAGAGCAGGAGCGAGGGAGTGGTATTGTATCGGGATGCTCAATGGGGGTTTGCTTGCCTGGTACTTCTGAAGATAGTAATAGTTCTTCATCCGTGTCATCGATCTCATCGTCGGAACCACGTCTACTGAGAGGGGACAAACACCGGCAAATAAGAGAGAACACAATCAATGCAATGCAACAATATGATGCATGATCATGTCATGGCAATATGCTTTTGATTGAGCTAATGCAACTAGAAACCATATTAAATGAGGTTGATTTGAACCAAGGGTTCAAATTCAAACTTCACATGTGATTATTTAAATGCAAAATATGCAAATTGTCATATACAGCAACCTTAGGTTGTTCAAACATGCATGAAAATGCCATAAACAGATTCCTTGAAGTTTTCTGATCATTTTTCATATATAAATTATTTTCATTGGAGTTATAGATTATTTTCTATGATTTTTAGAAGTTTTAACTATTTTCTGAATAAATAAATCATTTCTGATTTATTTGAAATCCCAGAAAACAATTACTGCATCAGCACTGCGTCAGGCTGAGGTCAGCAGGTCAACTGAATGGTCCAGGTCAAACCTGACCGGTGGGACCCACCTGTCAGTGTCACATGGACTAATCCCGGTCAAACCCTGTGCTGACTGGGGTTTGACCAGGGACTGGGCCCACTGTCAATGGCTATAGGGGTGATTAGTGGGGTAATTAGCCCGTAAGTAAGTGGCCACATTGGCAGTCGCCGGAGACTGGCCGGCGGCGACCAAAACAACGGCGGAGGCTCGCCGGAGTTGCTCGGGCTCGCGCTACAGGCGGCGGGAGGACGCGTGAAGACCACCAGAAGTTAGCCCGCACACGCCCGCATCTAGCTAGCCACACAAGAGGCCGCGGGGTGGCCGGGAAAAGCGCCGACGACGAGCGAGGCGGTGGCCGGAATTCGGGCATCGGCGAGGACGACAATGCGGTGCATGGGAGGAGGCGCAGAGAGGTGCTACGACCTCCTGGTGATGTGCTGAGCATGGTGACGCGCTCGGTTTCGAGCTTACGCGTCTGTGGCCACGACGGCGACAAGGCCGGCGGAGCCGAGCTCTCAGTCGTGATGGGGTTAGGGGCAGCTCGAGTGACGTGGCTAGGGGGAGAAGGAAGAGGAGCTCACGGCAAGTGCAGCAGTGGCTTCGGCGAGCTCGGGGAGGCGGCGGACGTCGCGAATCGACGGCGAGGTCGCCGGCGGCCGGAGGTTAAAGACGAGCGCGGTGACGACGAAGCAGAGCCTCCCGGCGTCCCGTAGCTCGGTGGAGAGGACGAGGAGGACGCGGCGGTGCTTCTGAGCTCCACGACAGGGCGAGGGGTGGACGATGGCCATGGGTACGGCGACCAGCGGTCTCGGGTGTGCTCGGCGACGCGAGGAAGAGAGAGCAGAGGAGGGGGATGGGGTCCAGGGAGAGAGAGGTGAGGTGCAAGGGGTCGAGGGCGTCGCATGGCACTCGTCCAGGGCGTCGGGGAGGGAAGCAGGCAGGGAGGAGATGGAGGCCTGGCGCTCTCTCACGGCGACAGCAACAGCTTTGGGGCGAGGGGAGGAAGACGACATGAGTAGCTGGCGGGCTGGGCCAACAGGAGCTGGGCCGCCTCTGCTACTGGTAAGCGCCAGGTAAGTTACTCTCTCTCTCTCTGCTTTTCTCATTTTTGTTTCTGTTTTCTATTTTTGCTTTTGTTTTGAATTTGGTTTACTAACCAAATTATTTTTGCAGCTTCTGGAAACTTTTGTGGATGTAAAATGATTTATTCCAGAGTTCCACAAGAAGTCTCAGAATTATTGGGGCAATAAAAAATATTTATAGGATTTATTTGCTCCAACTCAAATACATTAGTGAATTAAATCAAAGCCCAAATTCCCCAAAAATGTTCAATATTTTTGGTTTGGACCAGAACCCTTGCCAAAATTATCAAACATTAATGAAGGCATTTTTGGGTTTATTGAAAATATTTTTAGGTTAAACCTAATTGCTTTGATTTGGTGCTAGGGTTTAGTCATCCCCATTTCAGGTTTCCTTTGAAATTAAACATGATGACATGAAGATCAAGCAAAGACAACAGGGGAGGCTAGGGCCGTGACAGTAAATCTATGTTGTTGTGGCACAGTATTATATCGTTTGCCCTTTTCTCTCTATGTGGTGATATATATTCTTGTTTGTCCTTTCTCTCATCATGCTCTCTGTTTCTGCCTCTACCCAGGTGACCAGGAAATTTGATGCCGTGAAGGATGAGTAGAGTGATGAATGGCCATAATAGGGGGTTGCTGCCGAGTGGAAGGATTTCGACTGTTGTCAAGTGTTTGAAGGGCCAGCATCCAATGGGGTCAGTGCTCCTCCCCTCCCTCTTCCTAACCATTTTTTGTCTACTTGCCATTACTTGCAATTGCTACTTGCCACTCCAGCGTATGCCTGGAGGAATTGGATTATCAATTGTAGGAAAATGCCTAATCTGAAAGAAGGCCCATTTGGGCTTGAGTACACTGCAATATGTTTGTGTCTTGTTTGATTTGATGAACATGGATGTATGCCAAATTGCCAAGTTCACTTGTCAGCTTCAGGCACTCTTACATTTACAGTACCACTAGTTGAATCTTGTGTTTTTCATGTTGAATGCCGAGGCTCAAAATTATAGCTTGGCTGGCCAAATATGGCTTGTTTGTGTATATAACTGGGAAACAAGCCAAAAAACACTTGGATGCATCGGAGTAGGAAGTAGAGCTCTTAAAGACGAAAACAAAATCCTGGGAAGTCGCAGGCTGAGAGGGAGGGAGGTTGATACACACGCCACAGTCATCCTGCTATGACTTCCCCTACTGCTTAGTGCTTACGTAGTTTGTTTAATTAGCGTGACATGCATTGGATCCATGTTGACAAGTGTAGGCTCCATAGTATGTTAAATCAATTGATGTACAGGTTTGAACCTTTGTAGCATTATATCTATGTTGTTCAATTATTAAATTGCAAATACATGATGGCGTGAACCCCTGATGTGGTTTGCTTATGCACCCCATGTGTGGTGTGCGTGGTGATTTTAACATTATTTTCAATGATCACTTGTCCTGACGAACTGAGCGTGGTACTGCTGGCCTGACATCATAGTTGCGGTTGATAATTTTTTGGTGGTGATCATAAGTGGTGCATACATATAGAGGCTCTTTTTAGGTTGTTGTGGTATTTCCTGCTATAAATAAAACATATCTAGTGCATATTATTTCTTCTTTGTTGCTACTATAAATTTATGTTGTTGTGGCACGGTATTATATTGTTTGCCCTTTCTCTCTATGCGGTGATATATATTCTTGTTTGTCCTTTCTCTCATCATGTTCTCTCTTTCTGGTTGTGCCCAGGTCACTAGGAAGTTTGATGCCACGAAAGGCGAGTAAAGCGATGGATGGTCGTAATAGGGGGTTGCTGTCGAGTGGATGGATGTCGGCTATTGTCAAGTGTTTGAAGGGCCAGCAGCGAGTAGTGAAAGCTTCTTGTTAGATTCATCCTTGAGTAGCTTAGCTTATTTTGTTTGTTGTGGAAATTCAAGATTTGGTAGGTAGGATGATGATGATGATATGGAACTGACTTGGATGACTCGCATGAATAAGTTTTGGAATGAACAACATGGCGACATCATTCGTCCTTGTTCATTTGAATTACTCTTCCCCACCAACGCGTTATGTTGCCAAAATTTCAAATGAAAATCGTCATCTCTTTTAGGGCTTTTTGAGTTGTGCCCTCAGTAGAACTCTTTCATACCTCCTTGTTATGTGTACTCTATGTAGTGCGTGTGCTGTTGAACTGATTGGATCTGCCTTTTGGGGTATGA
This sequence comes from Secale cereale, assembly GCA_902687465.1. Lineage (NCBI taxonomy): Eukaryota > Viridiplantae > Streptophyta > Magnoliopsida > Poales > Poaceae > Secale > Secale cereale. The sequence goes on from LR738712.1 coordinate 601,772,813, forward strand.
TTTATATATAAAGCGGGGAAAAAGCCTTTTTCAATAAATCGTCTACAGGAAATAACACAGGATGAAGTTGTAATTGGAGTCCACAAATAGATCAAGGTAACTATTATTTAATACAGGAAAATAATCAGTTTGTAATGCCTAAAGTGCATAGCATTTACATTTCTCAGGCACAAGTCAGGCTTGCAATGGGGATTACCCAGGCGGGTATTGGACTCCCATCCCCGTCCCCGTGACAGCCTTACCATGCCCGTCCCCGTCCCCATACCCGTGTGTGGGGATAAAAATATCCCCATCCCCATCCCCGTCGGGTTTTTTTATACCCGTGGGGAAACTCATACACACAATCAACAACTACATCAAATTGCATTTCAGTAGAAAAATATAGTATTTCAGCATATTAAATAATATGTTATGTCTAGGTTAGGGTTTTCTTCGGGATATTTGGCCAAAGGGGTGGGATGGTGAAAAGATCGATGGGTAAGGGCGGTAATTACATGGGTTCTACTAATTTTTTAGGCCCGGTGTAAGGCCTTCACGGGTAAGGTGGGTAATGGGTATGGGTAATGCTATCCCGTCCCAATCCCCGTCGTGCATGCTGGGTAAGGTATTTGACCCACAAGCTTCCCCGTGGGTATTAAAACTTGCACATCTCCGTCCCCTAATAGAGTAATTACCCACGGGAACGTGGGTAACGGTTAACCATTGCCAGCTTGAGGCACAAGAACAAATGCTTCTTCTTGGTTGGCAATGCATCACAATAGGGTGATATGTGGAGACTTTTTGAAGCTTGTATTGACGAATATGGCCACGAACAAACCCACCAGCCATGGGTATCATCAAATGAAAGAATAAAGCCTTACTTAGCAACAAATTGCAAGGCAATGTTTATTCCTAAATTCATAACTTGACATAAAGAATATTGCACATACATGGAATCTTACATCAAACAAAACTGCAAATTAGTACCGGTTTACATGCCATGAATATAGCATTATTCGGCATGGAGTGTGAAGTTGGCTAGCACCTGACAAAATAAGGCAAAACCCTACAAAAATCAAAAATAACCATTCTGAACATGTCAACCTTGAATATAGCAATAGTATCCAAAGTAAGCTTAATTGGTTACTGGCAAAGTTGGTCAAAGTTTTCTTGTGGCGGTTTTCCACCACTGCTGTGAAAAAATTTAACATCGCACTTGTGCTCTATTATAGCAGTGATACGGGTCTACAATCCTCTACACATGTGGAGACCCTTTAGAGGTATATAACTATTGATCTACTCCCTCCGTCCGGAAATACTTGTCATCAAAATTGATAAAAGGGGATGTATCTAAACATATTTAGTTCTAGATACATCTCTTTTTATCTATTTTGATGACAAGTATTTTTGGACGGAGGGAGTATATTATTATGAATTCATTTATGAATATAAGAGAAAGCTTCATCATACACCTTATATCTCTTGTCAACCTGTGATAATCGTGAGAGGGATAGCCAATAACGTCATAGTATAACACTATAACACCATTAACTCCAACCAACACCAGACTGAAACTTTTAGAAACCAAAGGCACCAGCCGGCCTTCCTCCATAGCTGGTCTCTTCCAAGCACGAGTACAAGACAGTGACAGCGTGCATGATCCCGGCGCCGGAGCCGACGACGCCGGCAAGGCCTGCCAGAAGCTTAAGTGCCCCAATGCAGAGTCCTACAAGAAACGCCGCCTTGCCGACATAGCACCTCCATAGCTCCAAAGGAACAGAGTCCGGCTGGGGGACTGTTACATTTCGCCGCTCCTGTAAAAAGACGGCAGGTAAGATTACTAGTTTACTAAGAGATGCATGTACGCTCTCGAGTCTCCTGATAATCTTAGATTCACTCACTTACCCCAAGCAACCTGCCAATGTACAACTCTGAATGTGAACAAACACTGAAAAGGGAAAATGACGCAAGGCCACAGTCCAGAAGCTGCCACAGCGCATAAACCACTGTCTGGAATGGGTGTCTTCCTACTTCAGCCAAGCTTCAATTCCAGGAGGAAACATTTAATTACCATGTCACTAAAACTTTCAATTCAAAAGTATATCACTGGATAGATAGTCTACTAGTTCCGTCTATTTTTCTAGCTCATCGCCCACAATGCTTTCTTATAGAGAAAATGAATATGGGTGCATGCATATACTAACGTTGGTGGTGTAGTAACGTAGTAGGCTAAGCCACTGACCGGAACTGCTCGCCCAAAATATTTGGATTTCTTCCACTTGCCCAGCAAAATGACCACCTTGTTCTTTTCGCCAAACTTCACGTATAGCAACTGCATAATTGTATTCCAAAAGGACATAAAGCATATTACTTCTTTTTGGCATTTTCACCAAATTTACTAAACAACATCATAATGTGATAATATATAATAACAATAATAGTCCATATATACTTTCCTTTTTGGCATTTCTCAAATTCAATTCTCCCTCTGGTTTTTAAGTAATGGCGTCAGGATACACCTTTAGATCAATAATGAACTGAAAGTGTTGTCCTAATGTCATCAATTAAAAACCAGAGTGAGAATAATATATTGGCGCCACAAGCTTTAGTAAAAAACACTTCATTAAAAATGTTTTTTGGAAACAAATAGAGCTAATCCATGGCAAATATTCCATGTGCATGTGTGTCATGCAAAAAAAAAATACATATTAATAGTTTTGGCAACAGAGAGTATTCTACAGTGATGTGGCTGGTACCTCTGAGATGATGTATAGGAATATGGCCATTAGATCCTGGAAGAGTAGGGGTGCAAAGGAGAGGTAGGAAAGCTTGATGGCATAGTTCATTTGCACCCTAGGCTCCTCACTGGATCTGACTGGCAACATGACATGGAAGCCTTGCAGGCTGAGGACGAGTAGAAAGAAGGCGCACGTGGTGAGCACACTCCCCATCTCTGGGAGGTCTCGACATCCGCACACTTTATGCATCGAAGTCAATTTGTAGTTTCCATTACCAACGAAGCGATGAATAAGGGAGGAAGTCAGAGCTTCCCCATGTTGATCACCATGCTGTCCACCGTATAGCTTTATGATACAGGGGCTAAAAGCTTTCCAGAAAATACTTGCACTGTACAAATGAAACATAGGGCCCATTAATTTGAGCTAATATAACTACAGCACATGTATGTATTATTTCTTAGGCTAATTGACTTAATTGCGTATCAAGAACAGATCTCGCTGGAGCGATGGAGTCGTGACAGTATGACTCCACCCATCAAGGTTTAAATCGCAATGCCTAAGGTTTAAACCACTACCATGAAGCATTGTTTCCCAGTTGAATCAATTTGACAGCAAAAGCATATAGTCCGCCGGTGCATTCAGGGCTAATATTTTAGACCTTTCGAAAAGGAAAATTAAACATAGCTGACTAGTTGTTATTGTGCTAGAGACAATCAGTCAAACTTTCATTTAAACACCCTTAATTCTTTTTCCTTCAATCAAAGCCGTCAAATGTTTAACTAATCTTGACTTGGGTGATGAACAAGTGAATTTTGTTTAGCTTACCCAGTATATTGTTAGATCATTATGCCACTGTGATCAATAAATTGTGATATGGATTTGAATTTGTGTAAATGTAAATTCCTAATCCAAACAAGGAATGATGATAAACAAGTAGTGCAACTCTGCACTTTTGTGGGCATCTTTTGCACACCAAATATTCATTAGAAAAAGTAACAAGACAAACAGCCATACAATTGTCAGTAATCTTTAATAAACTTCCATTGCTAATATGAAGCATCATAGCTGTATCAGATGGAAACACTGGTGGTTTTGGGGTCACAGCAACAACTACATATCCAAAGGTTGTAATGTCTGAAATTTAATTATTTCTAAAAGCTGACAAAAGAATGCATTTATGTTGATGGGCTTGATACAGGAAGCAAATAGAATAGTGATGCTTCTTTCTTCTTAAGAACTCCTTCTGCTCACTATTTAGCACTAAGTTTAAATTGCAGGAGTTTCCAATTCCATACATTAGACTGTTAGTTTCTACTGCACGCGCGCACTATATTAGTGATTGTTATGAAATCAGTAACTCATCAAAAGCATCGTGTAAAACACATTTATTGATTAAATTTTTTGTCCATGAAACATGCATAAATTTTTACAGAGCGTCAATGAAACTTCAGCTTCTTACTTCATGATGCCCTACAGAAAAGGAATGGAACATAATTTTAGAATTTTGGTCTTACCAAATGTCAGTGGCACTGAACAAGGGGATACTCGGAAGAAACCCATATCCCTTTTTAAGGAGATCATCAACATAAATGACTATGACACTTCCAAAGAAATGCTGAAGCACGATCAGAATTGACTGCCCTATGGTCAGTTTTCCCAGGCTAGTTGAAATTAGCACCTTGCAGATTGAGAAATAAGCGGCACAAACTACCCCAAGCAACTTTTGCACCCGATTCCTGAGAAATAATTGATATAATCATTAGACTCATATATGGAGAAAAGAAGAAATAAATAAATTGTGACTGAATATAATGGAGCAAAGGCTTATATTACTAGTACTCACAGGAGCATCCGGTCCTCATGATTGTTCACCCTAAGAACCTTACACCACAGCAGCGAATGAAGCAACATCTCGGACAGAACGAGGGGCATGATCCCGTCAGACATGACGGAGTTGCGGTCGGGCGTGTCAACCCAGTACTGAGAATCAGCAGCCGATGGAGAGCGGACTCCATATCCATACACAGGCAGTTGGCTGCCGACAAGGTAGATGAGGAGGGAAACGGCCGTGTAAGCCACCTTCTGGCGGTGAGAGACCGTGCTGCTAGGCCTCTGGACCTCCGGTAAGACCCCCACCAGCTGCAGGGCCAGATTGGACCTGCGATCTGCCATTGAATTTGTGACGTAATGCAGCTAGATTACAATTGTTGGTACCTGCGGCTGCATGCAGAGAAATGAAGCAATGGAGTTTAAAAGGTTGGCAGAATCCATTGCGACTGGATTGGATTAACCAAACGGCAGCAACACCGACGTTTGGAAACTACAGCAGCACGATTGATGCACGATTGATACGTGATTGATGCCATTGATACGTGATTGATGCCATTGATTGGCGAGGGCGTGGGCCGCTCTGTCCCTGCAGCCGAGCCGTGGTCAGGAATTAAAGCCCATTAAGGCACAGCCCAGTCCAACCAAATTCAGTGCACCGACTCTGGGAGGCAATTCTCCGTGATCTGCCGCAGATTACAAATTCCCATGGCATCGAGATTCGAGAGTTGGTTTCGGATCTGAGGCTCGCAGCTCGCGGGGCCCGGCGTCTCGACGATGTGGGGCGGTGATCGCCTCTCCGTCCTCCCTGATGACCTCCTCCTTCGCATCCTCCACTTCGCCCCCGTCAACGAGGCCGCGTCCACGACCGCGCTCTCCAAGCGATGGCGCGGCCTCTGGTGCTCCTCGGGCGCCGTCAACCTGGTGGCCCGCGTTCCCGAGCGCACCTGCAAATTCGGTATCGACAACGACATCAGCTTTTACTCCCGGCGCGATGCCTTCGTCTCCGGAGCCAGGTTGGCCCTTGAAGCCGCCGGCAGCTCCGCCCCCGTCACAAGGCTCAGCTTCTGCGTCGAGGCCAGCCACGACCACAACTGGAGGTTTCTGTACCAGGACAAGAACCGCGACTCCATCGACGTGCTCGCCGATTTACTCTCCCTCCCGGCGGCGCGCCACGTTGAGGAGCTGCGGATCACCACAAGAGAGAGAGACTCCGGACACCTCGTGCCTTTGATCCACCTCCATCTGTCGAGTCTGCACACCTACTTCTACGGGCTCAGCTTCCTCTCTCTGCCGTCGGAGACGCTCCGCGTGCTCGACCTCACCAGCTTTGGAGGCCTCGAGCCGTCGACCGGTGTCTCGTTCCCGCGGCTCGAGTCATTGCGGATGAGCCTCTGCAACGTGAGAAATAAACATCTCCAGGCCATCATCGACGTGTCGCCGGCGCTCGCCACAATACACCTCCAGTCCCTCGTGCTCGAGGGAGAAATTGCTCCACACACAGACGCGACGGGCAACGTCGCCGCTTCCCTTGCCGAGCCACCACCACTCGAAGATGACCTCATCATCCGCATCGATTGCCCTGCAGTCACCGCGCTCGTGCTGGATAGATGCCGGTTGACCAAGTCGTCATACTCATACGGGGAAGGCGCCGCCGCTGTGGAGATCCATGCGCCCAAGCTACGGCGCTTCACGTACAAGGGAGTTCTCCGGCAGTTCTCTCTGACTTCACAGGCGACGGACTTGGCATGGGCAGACCTGCACATTATCCGTGAACGTTACCGTAGAAACGAGGATGCACGCCGCGACCTCGTCACTTTCTGGGGATTCGCTCGGAACTTCAGTAATGCCAAGGAGCTCAAGCTGAGGGTGAGCTTGCTTGAGCAAATCGCCGTAGTCGATGCGGCTACCCGGACCAAGCTTCTGTGCTCGTTTCTTAACCTCGAGTGCCTCGAGATAGAAGGAGCGCACGGTCCCAAGGAAAAGACGGCAGCCGTGGCGATCGCGAACCTGCTCCGGTGTAGCCCCATGCTCCGTGACCTCCGGATCAACCTTTCCGAGGTGTCCGGCGATTTGGACACACATCATCATCACGGGAGACTCTCCTTGGAGAGGAAATATCGACATGATCTGGACAAGTCGATCCATGGTTTTGAGAATCGTAGATCACAGCCTGTGGTTTCTTTTGAAGAAGATGATACATACGATCATTTATCCGACCTTCCTGCCTTGAGCGGGCGTGTTTTCCCCTGCTTGCAGACTAGCTTAAGACGCGTAGGCTTGCAATTCAGGATGGACAAGACCTATAACAACTTTGGAGTAAAGTTGATCAAATTCTTTGCCCAAAATGCCATGCTTCTTGAAGAAATGCAAATTGACAGTGGTAACGGGAAGATGCAGGATCACATAAATTGCGATGTTGAAAGATGGTTTGCTAACTCGTCCAATGACAGGAAGACAAGCTTCGTGGTCTTGCCCCTTGAGAGGCAAAATCACCATGATATATAGGTTGCTCTAAGGTATTCTTGTGCAATCTTTGGGTTTGAGATAGCTACAAAAAAAAAAAAAAAAAACTGGGAAGATAGGATTATTCTTGTGCAATCTTTGGGTTCTCTAGAAAATTAAAACAATCGACAATACTTCTCATCTGCTAGTGTACGAATAATCATGTTTATAAGACACTGGAACAAGTTGAGCTCCGTATTGCCAATTGTATTTTCTTAGCAACTTGTACTTGCGGCCGCAGGATTTGGTATTCATAGAATTACGATGCAAATATGATGTTCAAAATAGAACTGTTCGCGTTATAAATAGTGATTTGATACTAGTTATTTGATTATGATATACATTACTCAAACAATATGTTTAGCATCTAATTTAGTTAAAACATACTTCAAAATTTTAGTTGATTATAATAAATGTTTTTAGTAATAGTGGATGCAATTCGAATAAACTGTTAGCAATCAATGAAAATGCATTCATTAAATAAGAAACTAAGCAGAAAGGGACGCGGAGTTTCTGCTCCCGAGCTCATCTGCACCCCGCAAAAACAAAATCAAAACAACTACTAGAAATATTTTAAAAAATCCATTTTTTAGTGGTAGATAATTTGATACGTGAGGTCCACTCCAAATTTCAACTCATTTGAACATCTGAGCAGCTCTGTGCAAAATAGACAAAATCGGGGTCTGTAAAAATGTTTACTGTTCACGCACTGTTCTGACCCGATTTGTCTTTTTTGCTGAGAGCTACTCAGATGTCCAAAAAAGTTCAAATTTGGAGTGGACCTCACACGGCAAATTATCTATCATACGAAAAACAATTGGATTTTTTTTGAATTTTTCTAGTATTTATTTTGATTTTTTTCTGAGCGGAAGCAGATGAGCTTGGGCAGAAAGAACTTTTTCAAGGTACCCCACACCATGCGCATACGTTAGCAAGCTCTCGCTCTCTCTCTCCCACACACTCTCCCCCCC
>LR738712.1:601796013-601815353 GCA_902687465.1 Secale cereale
TGGCGCACCAGGGCAAGGTGCGCCACTACTATTTTTGATAGTAGTGGCGCACCTTGCCCTGGTGCGCCACTGGTAAGGCTGGCATGGCTGGTATACTGTTCAAAAACTTACCAGTGGCGCACCGCACACCTGGTGCGCCACTAGTAATGTCACTATTAGTGGAGCACCTGTTTGTGGTGCGCCACTGCTATATAGTAGTGGCGCACCACATCTCTGGTGCGCCACTAATAGTGATATTACCTATAGCCTTTTTTCTAGTAGTGATGGAAGCAATTGTGTCAACGGTAGTAGTACTTCATATGTGTCATGCATAAAACATCTTATAAGTTGCAAGCCTCATGCATCGAATACTAATAGTGCTCGCTCCTCGTCCTAATTAGCTCGGATCCCCATGGGTTATCATTGCATTGCATATGTTTTAACCAAGTGTCACAAAGGGGTACCTCTATGCCACCTGTACAAAGGTCCAAGGAGATAGATCGCATTTGATTTCTCGTTTTTGACAGATCTCAACTTGAGGACATCCATACAGGGACAACATAGAAAATAGATGATGGACTCCTCTTTAATGCATAAGCATATTCTCATGAGAGATTGAGGATTAAGGTCCAAGCTAAAACTTCCACCATGATGCATGGCTTTGGTTGGCGGCCCAATGTTCTTCTCTAACAATATGCATATTAATTCAACCCACGGTAAATCACCCTTACTTCAGACAAGACGAACATGCATAGCAACTCACATGATATTCAACAAAAGTGTGACAGTTGATGGCGTCCCCAGAAACATGGTTACCGCTCAGCAAGCAACTCATAAGAAATAAGATACATAAGCAACATATTCTTTACCACAATAGTTTTTAGTCTACTTTCCCATGAGCTATGTATTGCATGGTTAATTTGCTTAGTGCAGGTGTGGGTTAGCAAAAGACTGGGAGCGACCAACTAAGAGAGCAATGACGGTCATAATCATGCAGAGCGACAAAGCAATATTGAATCAGGCATGGTAGTTATATCGCTACTTAGAAACAAAAGATCATCAAGGCTTGACAGACTTTCTTTACAGTCTTAAATATGCGTGAGCATACGCCAAGTCAATCAAAATAAATTCTCGAAGGAAGATATTACTAAACCATACCACATCATAGGCAAACAAACCAAGTTGGTACTCCAATGACACATTGGGAACCCCCCAGCTATTCGAGATTAACCATAAGAAAACCTGAACTACTAAGCACCATCATGAAAGTAGCATCTTTATCATAGACACATTAACCCATGCAACGGAAGCAAACTCTCTTAATAAGATGAGCATGGTAATTAAAGAGAGTTCAAGCAACCAACTAAATAAAAGCTCTTGAAAAGATAAGCATGAATACTAAGAGCAAAGCACGATAGTAGCTATTTAAAGACAAAGAACACACACAACATAGATAGACATGAAAATTCTATGTAATGTTCTAGGTAGAAGTGGAGCGTGTTTCTCTCCCACATAATGGAATGCTGGGTTCCGACTCGTTATGAAAAACTAAAAAGAAAACTAAAAGCAAGACGCTCCAAGCATAGCACATAACACATGAAGTGATAAAAATATAGCGGAACGAAAGACGAACTGATAATGTTGATGGAGAAGGGGATGCACGGGGGGCATCCCCAAGCTTAGACGCTTGAGTCTCCTTGAATATTTCTTGGGGGTGCACGGGGGCATCCCCAAGCTTGAGCGCTTGACACTCCTGAATCTTTTTATCATCTTCCCTCGCACACTTGAAAACTCCCTTCATACATAACTCATCATAATCTGATTAGCGAGGTTAGTACCCTTAATAAAATAATTATACCTTGCTGGAAATAAGGATATTCTTGAAGTTCTACTTTTTCTCAAGATTGCCAAAAGGTTTTTGCAAAGAAAAAGCAAGTTCTCAATTTGCAAAGTTAAGGTAAGGCAAAACAGGACAGAATCTGTGAAAAACAGAACACCAGGCAGTAATTGACCTGTTCGGGATACTTCTGCAACTCAAATCAAAAAACTCAGAACTGACGCACGAAAGACAATTATATAGAGAACACTGTCGAAAAAATTCAGACCAAAAAGATGATCTTGTGATTTTATACGAATTTCTCTATCCAATGACAGAATCTGTTTCCTGGACAGCACCTCACAACTTTTGAACTTTCTAGCAATCAGAGGCTATACTTGGCACAAATATGAAAAGCAAAGATACAATGATGATGCTACAGCAGTAAACAACATCAAGACACAACAAAAGCAAAAAAAATTATTCATGTGGGCTGCCTCCCAAAAGCGCTTTCTTTTATGCCTTTAAGCTAGGCATAATGCATAGATCAAGTTTTATCAAGAGTAAAAGAATAACTAGCCCGTACAACGGACTCAAAGGGTAACTTGACCTTCTTACGAGGGAAGTGTTCCATCCCTTTCTTGAGAGGAAACTGAAATTTTATATTACCCTCTTTCATGTCAATGACAGCACCAACGGTGCGCAAAAAGGGACGTCCCAAAATAATTGGACATGAAGGATCACATTCAATATCCATAATAGTGAAATCAACGGGCACATAATTATCATTGACAACAATAAGAATATCGTCAATCCTCCCCAAAGGTTTCTTTATGGAAGAATCAACGAGAGCATCACCAAAAGAACAAGAATCAAAAGATTTTAATTTAAGCATATCATATAGTCTTTTGGGCATAATAGAAGTACTAGCTACAATATCACATAAAGCAAAGCATGAGAAGTTGTTTATCTTAATTTTAATCATAGAATCCCAACCATCTCCTAGCTTTCTAGGTATGGAGGCCTCTACTCTGAGTTTCTCCTCCCTAACTTTGATGAGAGCATTAGTGATATGCTCTGTGAAGGCAAGATTAAGCGTGCTAGTGTTGGGATCCTTAGCCATTCCTTGTAGAAAGGTGACAACTTCTGTAATACTACAATTATCAAAATCAATTTTATCATTAATGGGCAGAATTGTAGTGTCATCCTCATTGTTTAATTCGCTATCTATTATAAGAGTTTGAACATCTTCCCAAGTTTTGGGAAGCTTAGGAGCAATTTTAAACTGAGGCTCATACTTTTTTCCTGGAAGACCATGCCATGGGCATAACTCTCCATCATAACTAGTATAATCACAAGGTTTATTTTTTTTTGTAAATCCCGTCAGAGATAAGTGGGGCAATGGAAGTAGGGGTGTACCCCTCCCATTTAGTGTTTTTGGTAGAACCCATAGTAGGAAGCAAGCAAGATAACTATTTTTGTGATTTTCGATAAAAGGAACTAAAGCAAATATGATAGGTAAACTAACAAGACTAAAAAGCAAAGGTAAAAGATAGCATGCAACTCACCTATCCTGAAGAGTGGAGTCCCCGGCAACGGCGCCAGAAAATACTCCTTGATGGGCCTCGAACCCCTCGTTGGTTACCTCAAGTGGAAGGTGTAAGATGCAGTAAGTAGAAGTGTTTTCCCCTAGCAAAGATGCCAAGGATCGAATCACCAGAGACTCCTAGGTTCAACAGGTAGGTGTCAACTGCTAACGGCACAATTAGCAATCAACGTGGACCTGCACACAGATACAAGTAACTTTGCTCCCAACGAGTACAGAGAGGTTGTCAATCTCTCCGGCCTTGTAGTTCACAAAGGGTTAAAAGCAATATGATAGTAGTGATAGATAGTATTTTGCAATAGTAAATAAAATAGCGAAAAGTAAAATAGTGTATGTGATCAATGATGGTAATATGGACCGGAGTCTCATGATGTTCACTAGTGATGTCTCTCTCCCAAAAGACGATAAAACAGCTATGTGAGGTAAACAAATTACAGCTGGGCAATTGACAGGACCACGAACGCAAACCAATGCTGATTACATTGCAAGAAAGGTTGAGGTTCAAAGCATGGGCGGTACGCCAAAGTAAGTAGACCGAAATCCATCAATATCTACTACTAATCATCCACCTTGAGATATCTATCCAGAACATCTCGCTGGTATTAAGTTGCGAGTCCCACCCATAGTGTAAACTCAATGCAACAGACAACTGCATTAAAAGAACTTTGCGTAAAGTAAACAATCCTTGCACCCGCGGGCACAAGCACCGTTGTTTTCCCCCTTGTGGCAACAGCACATCCCCTAGACTCATGTTTCTGTCACTCAAGCTAGTCATCGAGGGGCATGAACCCACAATCGAGCATAACGTTCCCTCTTGGAGTCACTACCTATTACTCGGCCAAAGCAATAAATAAGAACGGAGAACATGCAAGAATTACTTATGAACTAAAATATAAAAGAGGTGAATCAAATATATTACTCAAGATCAATCTGAACATAATCTCATAATCCATCGGATCCCAGCAAACTCAACATAGCAACAGCATAAGGATTACATAGGTGCCTCGATCATGTAGGGCAGCTCACGAGGACTAATTAGTGAAGCACAAGAACGGGAGGAGAACATCACATAGCTACTGGTCATGGACTCATGGTCCAAGGGAGACTACTCACGAGTCATCCGGGAGGCGTCCATGGTGGTGGAGAAGCTCCCGGTGGTGATCCTCCCCTCCGGCAGGGTGCCGGGAAGAGTTCTCCTGGTGCTCCCGATCTTGGAAGCGGCGGCGGCGGCGGAACAGAGATGGGATCGCGAAAAGAAGTCCTGTTTCGAGGGTTTCGGAGAGTCCTTTAAATATATGCCAAAGTAGGGCACCGGGGGGCTCTCGGGGGGCCGAGGCGCCCCCCCAGGTTGCCCTTCGGACGCATTGTTGTTTCCGTATTGCTGATTTTTTATATAATTTTTCTGGATTTTTCTGGGCAGTTCTCGAAACGTGAAAACCTGAAATACAAAAACAGCCGAAAACAGAAACTGGCACTGGGATGCACTGGATTAGTAAGTTAGTCCAAATATGATCAAAAGTGTATGGAAGTATATGAATATCATAGCAATATCACTCAAAAGTGGCATGGAGCAAGCATAAATTATAGATACGTTTTGGACGTATCACATACTAATGGCGCACTCCAGCAGGATGCGCCATTAGTAATGTCCGCATAGTAATGGCGCACTTGCTGGTAGTGCGCCATTAGTATCCTTTGGCATACTAATGGCGCACTCTGCTGTGATGCGCCATTAGTATGAATATTAGGTTTTTTATATTATTTTTCTGTTTTTTTTGCACAGATTACAAAATGTATAATTGCACAGAATATAGACAGCACACATCAACAACAAATTCATCGAATACAATAGAAGATTAGTCTCTGAATACAATTCATCATATTAGTCTCCGAATACAATTCATCATATTAGTCTTCGAATTGAAAAGACCGAACAAAGATAGAACAATATATTACAAGTCTCGAGACCGCGAGTAGCGAGTTTGTCTTCACATTACAAGTCGATATCGATCATCTAAACTACCATCACATAGAAGAGAGCTGCGGTCATCGCGATGAGCATCATCACGATGAAACTCGTCTTCATCCGGTTCCTCCAACGCTCCCTCCCCTCTCCCGCTAGATAGCGGGCGTATCTAGATTCGGCCTCGGCCCTAGTGGTGTACCCTTTGTAACTGTTACCGCTGAATCGGTGAACCTGTCTCCGACACTCCTCCCAGTCGTCGTAGACTCCAGGAACCTTACCCTTGTACACGACATACGACGGCATCGCTATGCACTAGCCAAACGAAACGTTAGTACCAATTCACAGACAATTCATAAGCAATATATAAGTATGCAACAGAACGATCGAAAGAGAAAAGGAAGACATTAATAGCATCGATTACATCTAAGTTGAACGACTCTCGAAGCCAAAGAGACATACTACAAGTTCATTAAAGTTTAATTACAACATGAGCCAATCGATGTTTCAGAACTAGACACAGCATCAGTGCTTTCGACTCGACTCAATGCACCGGAGCGTGGATGAAGCCGCCGTCTATCGTGGGAGTCATGAAATCACGGGCGTTGTCAGCCTGCATTTGTAGCATTGTGTCGATGTCACTGTTCGACGGTTGATTTCTGAGGTAGAACTGCCCCGAGGTACGAAGGACATCTTGATGGATGATTTCCGCAAACTCCGACTGGATGCGAAAGAAATCTTGTCTGATGTCCGCGTCCTGGATTGCCGACACGCGCGCGGCCCAATCTTTGAGCTTACTCGGTAGCAGAAGTTGATGATGGTCCCGTACGATCGCTCGCATGTGATGGATGGCGTAGTAGGCACCCTTCTGACCGCCAGGCGGCTGCTTGACGCAGCAGAACGTCGTGTTGTGGGAGAACACGTGCTTGCCGTACTTACGAGCTGTCCTGGTGAAGGTGCCTCCAGATTTGGCATAGCCGGGGAGAACATCATCAAGAACCTTCTTGACATTTGTGTAGTCTACAGCCGACTGACGGTCCGGGTTGAAATACGTGGCCATGGAATATTTGGGGCTTAGTAGGATGAGCGTGCACTGTGTGTCACTGCAGAAAACACGGAATGTTAAAAGAAGAACGATCGAAATCTAAGAATTCATATGTTACGGGGCGGTTGAGGCGGAGGACTTACTCGGGAAAGTAAGGCACGAGGAAGTTATCCTTATCTCGGTTTGCCAGAATGACGCCTTCGAGGTAAGAACTCGCGACTTGCCGGTCCCCAGCGCTGCCCAAGAACTTGGCACGCATGTAGAAGGGGTCGACTATCACGATGTCCGGGGTCTTGTCGCGAATGATCCGCATCTCCATACTCAGCGAAAATAGCCGAACGAAGGTGTAGTGCAGCGGAAGAAGGTTCAACATAGCGTGGATGTCATCAAACCGCAGGACGATCGTACCCCCGATGGAGTTATCCACAAAGCCCTTGCCCTCCAGCACCTTGGCCGCGAAAACCGGGTATGCCACATCCTTCTCTCTGAGACGCCGCTTCTCCAAAGAAAGAACACTGTCATGCAGACTCCGCATAGCACCGGTTGCAGCATCGAGCATATTTGTCGGTAGCATCGGCCTACCCACCACATGCACCCTCCTCATTACATCCTCGGGTGAAGGTGGCCCGTCCTGAGCACGGATCGTACTCGGTGCCGGCTGGCTCGCACCCTTGTTAGTTTTTCTTTTGCGTGCCTTCTTCTTGATCTCCTGAATTGGGACCGAGTTCTGCTCAGAGACCGCCTTCTTTAGTGTGTTGGGGCTGATAATATTTCGCACCTCGCCTATCTGAGGCTCGGTGAAGTCGGAAGCTGGAGGCGTCTCCTGAGAGCTGAACGGCAGACGACGCCTGTTGCAACTTGGCTTCTCCGCGGTACCGGCTTGATCGCGCACGTCTTTTATTGGGTCGGGTTCTTGAGAAGGAGCCCCCATGAAGTCGTCACCGTACCCATGATCGGCAAAGTACTAATCGACGTTGGCAAATGTATCGTCGTCGCCATCGTTTTCATCCTGTGCCATATGCATGTTTGGATCCAGTGGCATAGGGATTTCCGGCACCGTTGCGGCGGACTTGCCATGGGGACGACTTGGCGCCGGCACGACTGGCGGTGTTGTCTTTGGGGTGGTTTCCCCCGCCCCCAAACGAATCTGGCTCTTCGGCCAAAGCAGGGGCCAGCTCCGGCAGGCGCTGAGGGTCATGACGTCATCATCGTCGGCATCGACGGGTCGAATCGGAGGTAACACCTCGTCGCAGCCTGGCAGCACCCAAACCAGTTGAACCCTAAACAAGTTGGGTGGCATCTGGGTACCGTGGAACAAGGGCTGGCCCGGTTGAACGATTTTGCCCTTGGCGACATCGACCAACTCGTTGTTCATGAAGTGCAGGAGAGTGCACGGAACATCGGCGGCGCCGTGCGAAAACATGTAGGGCGTTAGGGATGCCGAGTCAAAGGCAAGGAGATGAAGTCCTCGGCCGAGAGAGGCTTAATTAGTTACCGTGAAGATGGCGTCGAGCTCGGCTAATGTCGAGGCACCACCAACGGCGGGCGTGCAGTTGACGGAGGGGCCGCTTGCTGCAGAGGTGCCGGCCGGCGTACACACGGGTGCATTAAGCTCCCGTGCCGGCGTCGGAGACACCAATGCCGCCTTCGCCGGAGACACCAATGGCCCCGCCATCGCGTTCTGCGAGTTGCTGGCCGTGAAGCTAGGAATCGGGGGCGGCCCCTGTTGGCCGCCCGCAATCCACGCCTGCAACCCCTCGATCAAGCTAGGCACAATGGCGGTGATCGTCGCTCCGAGCTATTGTTGCACTTGCTCTTGGACAATCTCTGGAATCCGCGCCACCTGTGCCTTGAGTTCTTGAACCTCGCGCGCCTGGCTTTCCGAGCTGGTCTTTTTCTCCTTTCGCCCACCAGCGTTATAGTATGACGACCATTTTGTTGACAAGCCTTTGCCGGCCACACGACCAGCTGACGTCGGCTTCTCGAGCTTATCCTTGTTCTTCATTACATTCAACGCCCTATTTAGAGTCGTGTCCCAAGGGCCGCTCTTAGTCGACCCCGCGCTACTGCTTTCAGTCGCCTGCGGAAGGAATGTGAATCATTTAGAAATTTGGCTTCATTAATTAGAATGCAACCATATGGAGCTAATTACGCGGGTGTGTATTCCTTACCAGAACAACCTCAAGCGCCCTGGTCTTCGGATCCGTGGTCAGCTCCTTTGTTTTCGGGTCCTTCTTGTACCGGGCCCTGATAAAGTTCCTGGTTTGCTTGTCACCGTATTTATCGAAGAGGGGCGGTAGGCCTTGCTCGGCACGGTCCGCCTCCTCCTTGTCCCATATAGGCTCCGTCACTCTGTAACCGCCGGGACCGAGTGTGTGTTCCCCTAAGTTGAGCTCCCGCATTTCTTTCCCCCACTGACTTGATTCGGAGTGTGCGGTGCTCGAGCAATTGATCTTGAAGTCGTTGTAGTCATCTTCGGTGATCGAAGGATGTTTCTCCTTGATCTTCTCATAACTCTCACCTTTCTCGATCATTCTCTTCACATTGGTTTTCCAAGTAGACAGGGCCTTGCTCATCTTCGTGAGGGCAGCACTGTTCACTTTATTCCCTTTGAGGCTTGTGTTATCAAATTGAGCGGGGAACTTGTATCGTTCGTGCAGCTTCGTGAAGAGGAGGTTGCGGTAATTCCCGTTGTCAGGATGCCTCAGGTTCTCGCTATTGATCGAGACGGTGCTCCGGAGAATGCACCCGAGTTGAAGCGAGTACCCCTTGACTATTCGTTCGGGCGCCGTTGGATTCCCGTCGGAGTCCACTTCAGTAACTTCCTCCTTGAGGGTGCGGAGCACGGTCGGGAGCCGCCATCATCAGTGGTGGCATTCTCGGCGGCACCATTAGTGGTGGCATCAGTGGGGTCATCCTCCGCGGTACCATCAGTGGTCTCAGGATCCGTGGGGAAGGCGGCGTCCTGATGGGCCTCGAACCCCTCGTTGGTTACCCCAAGTGGAAGGTGTAAGATGCAGTAAGTAGAAGTGTTTTCCCCTAGCAAAGATGCCAAGGATCGAATCCCCAGAGACTCCTAGGTTCAACAGGTAGGTGTCAACTGCTAACGGCGCAATTAGCAATCAACGTGGACCTGCACACAGATACAAATAACTTTGCTCCCAACGAGTACAGAGAGGTTGTCAATCTCTCCGGCCTTGTAGTTCACAAAGGGTTAAAAGCAATATGATAGTAGTGATAGATAGTATTTTGCAATAGTAAATAAAATAGCGAAAAGTAAAATAGTGTATGTGATCAATGATGGTAATATGGACCGGAGTCTCATGATGTTCACTAGTGATGTCTCTCTCCCAAAAGACGATAAAACAGCTATGTGAGGTAAACAAATTACAGCTGGGCAATTGACAGGACCACGAACGCAAACCAATGCTGACTACATTGCAAGAAAGGTTGAGGTTCAAAGCATGGGCGGTACGCCAAAGTAAGTAGACCGAAATCCATCAATATCTACTACTAATCATCCACCTTGAGATATCTATCCAGAACATCTCGCTGGTATTAAGTTGCGAGTCCCACCCATAGTGTAAACTCAATGCAACAGACTACTGCATTAAAAGAACTTTGCGTAAAGTAAACAATCCTTGCACCCGCGGGCACAAGCACCGTTGTTTTCCCCCTTGTGGCAACAGCACATCCCCTAGACTCATGTTTCTGTCACTCAAGCTAGTCATCGAGGGGCATGAACCCACAATCGAGCATAACGTTCCCTCTTGGAGTCACTACCTATTACTCGGCCAAAGCAATAAATAACAACGGAGAACATGCAAGAATTACTTATGAACTAAAATATAAAAGAGGTGAATCAAATATATTACTCAAGATCAATCTGAACATAATCTCATAATCCATCGGATCCCGGCAAACTCAACATAGCAACAGCATAAGGATTACATAGGTGCCTCGATCATGTAGGGCAGCTCACGAGGACTAATTAGTGAAGCACAAGAACGGGAGGAGAACATCACATAGCTACTGGTCATGGACTCATGGTCCAAGGGAGGCTACTCACGAGTCATCCGGGAGGCGTCCATGGTGGTGGAGAAGCTCCCGGTGGTGATCCTCCCCTCCGGCAGGGTGCCGGGAAGAGTTCTCCTGGTGCTCCCGATCTTGGAAGTGGCGGCGGCGGCGGAACAGAGATGGGATCGCGAAAAGAAGTCCTGTTTCGAGGGTTTCGGAGAGTCCTTTAAATATATGCCAAAGTAGGGCACCGGGGGGCTCTCGGGGGGCCGAGGCGCCCCCCCGGCGCGGCCCAGGGGGGGGGGCGCCCACAGGGCGCCTGGAGCCCCTGTGGCCCCCCCGAGGCTGCCCTTCGGACGCAGTGTTGTTTCCGTATCGCTGATTTTTTATATATTTTTTCTGGATTTTTCTGGGCAGTTCTCGAAACGTGAAAACCTGAAATACAAAAACAGCCGAAAACAGAAACTGGCACTGGGGTGCACTGGATTAGTAAGTTAGTCCAAATATGATCAAAAGTGTATGGAAGTGTATGAATATCATAGCAATATCACCCAAAAGTGGCATGGAGCAAGCAGAAATTATAGATACGTTTTGGACGTATCAAGATCCCCAAGCTTAATTCCTGCTCGTCCTCGAGTAGGTAAACGATAACAAGAATAATTTCTGTGGTGACATGATATTAAGCATATAGGACTTTCTCATAGTCATATGACAAAAGCTTACTGAGACAATGATTCTAAAGTAATTAAGTTGTCTCAAGAGAAAATTACAAATGACTGAAAGTTTTACAACATGAAACTGAGACATCAAAAAGATTTGTAATGAACATGATGTGCAAATATGATCAAGTGATATCTAGCTTGCCCCCTTTAGTGATGCAAAACATAAGTGCAGGGGCACCTTCAAGGTTTAAATGATGACTAGATACAATCATTTCAGAATAAACGATATCACAATCATGCAAAAGACAATGCTACTTCGGGACAATGCACATTACACTCAGAATGACAATCATGCTCTCAGTTGTTGGTGCTTGAAGTGCTAGAGCTTTTTATTTTGAAACATGGAAGCAATTGTGTCAACGGTAGTAGTACTTCATATGTGTCATGCATAAAACATCTTATAAGTTGCAAGCCTCATGCATCGAATACTAATAGTGCTCACTCCTTGTCCTAATTAGCTCGGATCCCCATGGGTTATCATTGCATTGCATATGTTTTAACCAAGTGTCACAAAGGGGTACCTCTATGCCACCTGTACAAAGGTCCAAGGAGATAGATCGCATTTGATTTCTCGTTTTTGATAGATCTCAACTTGAGGACATCCATACCGGGACAACATAGAAAATAGATGATGGACTCCTCTTTAATGCATAAGCATATTCTCATGAGAGATTGAGGATTAAGGTCCAAGCTAAAACTTCCACCATGATGCATGGCTTTGGTTGGCGGCCCAATGTTCTTCTCTAACAATATGCATATTAATTCAACCCACGGTAAATCACCCTTACTTCAGACAAGACGAACATGCATAGCAACTCACATGATATTCGACAAAAGTGTGACAGTTGATGGCGTCCCCAGAAACATGGTTACCGCTCAGCAAGCAACTCATAAGAAATAAGATACATAAGCAACATATTCTTTACCACAATAGTTTTTAGGCTACTTTCCCATGAGCTATGTATTGCATGATTAATTTGCTTAGTGCAGGTGTAGGTTAGCAAAAGACTGGGAGCGACCAACTAAGAGAGCCATGACGGTCATAATCATGCAGAGCGACAAAGCAATATTGAATCAGGCATGGTAGTTATATCGCTACTTAGAAATAAAAGATCATCAAGGCTTGACAGACTTTCTTTACAGTCTTGAATATGCGTGAGCATACGCCAAGTCAATCAAAATAAATTCTCGAAGGAAGATATTACTAAACCATACCACATCATAGGCAAACAAACCAAGTTGGTACTCCAATGACACATTGGGAACCCCCCAGCTATTCGAGATTAACCATAAGAAAACCTAAACTACTAAGCACCATCATGAAAGTAGCATCTTTATCATAGACACATTAACCCATGCAACGGAAGCAAACTCTCTTAATAAGATGAGCATGGTAATTAAAGAGAGTTCAAGCAACCAACTAAATAAAAGCTCTTGAAAAGATAAGCATGAATACTAAGAGCAAAGCACGATAGTAGCTATTTAAAGACAAAGAACACACACAGCATAGATAGACATGAAAATTCTATGTAATGTTCTAGGTAGAAGTGGAGCGTGTTTCTCTCCCACATAATGGAATGCTGGGTTCCGACTCGTTATGAAAAACTAAAAAGAAAACTAAAAGCAAGACGCTCCAAGCATAGCACATAACACATGAAGTGATAAAAATATAGCGGAACGAAAGACGAACTGATAATGTTGATGGAGAAGGGGATGCACGGGGGGCATCCCCAAGCTTAGACGCTTGAGTCTCCTTGAATATTTCTTGGGGGTGCACGGGGGCATCCCCAAGCTTGAGCGCTTGACACTCCTGAATCTTTTTATCATCTTCCCTCGCACACTTGAAAACTCCCTTCATACACAACTCATCATAATCTGATTAGCGAGGTTAGTACCCTTAATAAAATAATTATACCTTGCTGGAAATAAGGATATTCTTGAAGTTCTACTGTTTCTCAAGATTGCCAAAAGGTTTTTGCAAAGAAAAAGCAAGTTCTCAATTTGCAAAGTGAAGGTAAGGCAAAACAGGACAGAATCTATGAAAAACAGAACAGCAGGCAGTAATTGACCTGTTCGGGATACTTCTGCAACTCAAATCAAAAAACTCAGAACTGACGCACGAAATACAATTATATAGAGAACGCTGTCGAAAAAATTCAGACCAAAAAGATGATCTGGTGATATTATATGAATTTTTCTATCCAAGGACAGAATTTGTTTCCTGGACAGCACCTCACTACTTTTGAACTTTCTAGCAATCAGAGGCTATACTTGGCACAAATATGAAAAGCAAAGATACAATGATGATGCTACAGCAGTAAACAACATCAAGACACAACAAAAGCAAAAATTTTGTTCATGTGGGCTGCCTCCCAAAAGCGCTTTCTTTTATGCCTTTAAGCTAGGCATAATGCATAGAGATCAAGTTTTATCAAGAGTAAAAGAATAGCTAGCCCGTCCAACGGACTCAAAAGGTAACTTGACCTTCTTACGAGGGAGGTGTTCCATCCCTTTCTTGAGAGGAAACTGAAATTTTATATTACCCTCTTTCATGTCAATGACAGCACCAACGGTGCGCAAAAAGGGACGTCCCAAAATAATTGGACATGAAGGATCACATTCAATATCCATAATAGTGAAATCAACGGGCACATAATTATCATTGACAACAATAAGAACATCGTCGATCCTCCCCAAAGGTTTCTTTATGGAAGAATCAACGAGAGTATCACCAAAAGAACAAGAATCAAAAGATTTCAATTTAAGCATATCATATAGTCTTTTGGGCATAATAGAAGTACTAGCTACAATATCACATAAAGCAAAGCATGAGAAGTTATTTATCTTAATTTTAATCATAGAATCCCAACCATCTCCTAGCTTTCTAGGTATGGAGGCTTCTACTCTGAGTTTCTCCTCCCTAGCTTTGATGAGAGCATTAGTGATATGCTCTGTGAAGGCAAGATTAAGCGTGCTAGTGTTGGGATCCTTAGCCATTCCTTGTAGAAATGTGACAACTTCTGAAATACTACAATTATCAAAATCAATTTTATCACTAGTGGGCAGAATTGTAGTGTCATCCTCTTTGTTTAATTCGCTCTCTATTATAAGAGTTTGAACATCTTCCCAAGTTTCGGGAAGCTTAGGAGCAATTTTAAACTGAGGCTCATACTTTTTTCCTGGGAGACCATGCCATGGGCATAACTCTCCGTCATAACTAGTGTAATCACAAGGTTTATCTTTTTTATAAACCCCGTCAGAGATAAGTGGGGCAATGGAAGTAGGGGTGTACTCCTCCCATTTAGTGTTTTTGGTAGAACCCATAGTAGCAAGCAAGCAAGATAACTATTTTTGTGATTTTCGATAAAAGGAACTAAAGCAAAAATGAAAGGTAAACTAACAAGACTAAAAAGCAAAGGTAAAAGATAGCATGCAACTCCCCTATCCTGAAGAGTGGAGTCCCTGGCAACGGCGCCAGAAAATACTCCTTGATGGGCCTCGAACCCCTCGTTGGTTACCCCAAGTGGAAGGTGTAAGATGCAGTAAGTAGAAGTGTTTTCCCCTAGCAAAGATGCCAAGGATCGAATCCCCAGAGACTCCTAGGTTCAACAGGTAGGTGTCAACTGCTAACGGCGCAATTAGCAATCAACGTGGACCTGCACACAGATACAAATAACTTTGCTCCCAACGAGTACAGAGAGGTTGTCAATCTCTCCGGCCTTGTAGTTCACAAAGGGTTAAAAGCAATGATAGTAGTGATAGATAGTTTTTGCAATAGTAAGTAAATAGCGGAAAAGTAAATAGTGTATGTGATCAATGATGGTAATATGGACCGGAGTCTCATGATGTTCACTAGTGATGTCTCTCTCCCAAAAGACGATAAAACAGCTATGTGAGGTAAACAAATTACAGCTGGGCAATTGACAGGACCACGAACGCAAACCAATGCTGACTACATTGCAAGAAAGGTTGAGGTTCAAAGCATGGGCGGTACGCCAAAGTAAGTAGACCGAAATCCATCAATATCTACTACTAATCATCCACCTTGAGATATCTATCCAGAACATCTCGCTGGTATTAAGTTGCGAGTCCCACCCATAGTGTAAACTCAATGCAACAGACAACTGCATTAAAAGAACTTTGCGTAAAGTAAACAATCCTTGCACCCGCGGGCACAAGCACCGTTGTTTTCCCCCTTGTGGCAACAGCACATCCCCTAGACTCATGTTTCTGTCACTCAAGCTAGTCGTCGAGGGGCATGAACCCACAATCGAGCATAACGTTCCCTCTTGGAGTCACTACCTATTACTCGGCCAAAGCAATAAATAACAACGGAGAACATGCAAGAATTACTTATGAACTAAAATATAAAAGAGGTGAATCAAATATATTACTCAAGATCAATCTGAACATAATCTCATAATCCATCGGATCCCAGCAAACTCAACATAGCAACAGCATAAGGATTACATAGGTGCCTCGATCATGTAGGGCAGCTCACGAGGACTAATTAGTGAAGCACAAGAACGGGAGGAGAACATCACATAGCTACTGGTCATGGACTCATGGTCCAAGGGAGACTACTCACGAGTCATCCGGGAGGCGTCCATGGTGGTGGAGAAGCTCCCGGTGGTGATCCTCCCCTCCGGTAGGGTGCCGGGAAGAGTTCTCCTGGTGCTCCCGATCTTGGAAGCGGCGGCGGCGGCGGAACAGAGATGGGATCGCGAAAAGAAGTCCTATTTCGAGGGTTTCGGAGAGTCCTTTAAATATATGCCAAAGTAGGGCACCGGGGGGCTCTCGGGGGGCCGAGGCGCCCCCCCGGCGCGGCCCAGGGGGGGGGGCGCCCACAGGGCGCCTGGAGCCCCTGTGCCCCCCCCAGGCTGCCCTTCGGACGCAGTGTTGTTTCCGTATCGCTGATTTTTTATATATTTTTTCTGGATTTTTCTGGGCAGTTCTCGAAACGTGAAAACCTGAAATACAAAAACAGCCGAAAACAGAAACTGGCACTGAGGTGCACTGGAGTAGTAAGTTAGTCCAAATATGATCAAAAGTGTATGGAAGTGTATGAATATCATAGCAATATCACCCAAAAGTGGCATGGAGCAAGAAGAAATTATAGATACGTTTTGGACGTATCACGTCCTCATACAAGTGAGGTTGTTCCTCCATCTCCTGGGACAGCTCCCAGAATGCCTTCCCGCCCGAACCCCCGGCCTCATCATTGTGGGCCATGTTTCTCTCTAAATAGGAAAAAAGTTTGGTCAAAAAGTTGGTTATTGTCAAGGAACAAGATCATGGTCTCGTCATTTAGGGTTTGTCGACACCGAGGCATCCTAAAAGCTAAGCTTTTATCATTGAGGGTTTGTCGACGCCCAGGCACCCTAAAAGCCTAAGCTTTCATCATTTAGGTTTTTATCGACACCGAGGCACCCTAAAACCCAAGGTTTTACAATTTATGGTTTGTCGACGCTGAGGCCCATGCATAACACAAGAGGCAGTTGATCCTACTTAATTAAGTACTAAGATACCCGACCCATGCATTAGTCGCAAGTACCCCATATGTCCGATTTTTAGCAAAGTCATGCTAAAATTCACGGAAAATTTCAGCACGACCTTTGCTGAAAATAGGACATATGGAGTACCCGAATTTGCCGGAACGGAAGTTAATCAACATTCTGGCAAACTCAAGGGCCTCTCGGGGTACCTGCAAAATCATTATCCTCGCGTAATGAAGTCGCCAATGGTTCATTTCAGAAGATCACAAGTAGCATCATCACAAGTACAACATCATCACAAGTACAGCAACAACAGCAGTGAATACAGGCATAACAGCATCAGCAGCAGGTTTATTCTTCTTCTTCATAAACATTAATTGGTGTGGGTGACTCTATCTGCCCTCTAATGACTCACACAAGTTAACATGACAACCCACAAGCATTGTTTTGATTCCAACAGCTGCTGTAAAATACATCCAGCAAAGGTGCTCTAAAATTAGAAATACTACCCCCCAAATCTTTAGCTCAATTCTGAAAATACATGGCTAGGACAATGGTAGCATTCAACCACAAGCCCAAGCCTATACTTAACTAGGCCCAGGTCCATTAAATTCTTACAGAAACCAAGAAATGGAATCAACTCCCCTTGTTGCTGATTCAGTCATGGGAGATGCCATGTCTCAAAAATATCAAGTAGCACCATCATGTTCGATTTCAATATAAGGAATATTACAAACTTAATAGTTAAGATCCCAGGTGAGTAATACACTTTGGTCTTCTAGTTACAAAACAAAACTGACATAATTCTAGATGCCATAATCAGATCAAAATTTCAAACCACACACTTACTTTCAAATATCAAATTAGGAACATTTTGAGACATAGGAAAACAGTGTACATCTGAAAATGCTGCAAACTATGAAGAAAAGAAGAACACTATGTAATACATGACTATTCAGTTAAGACAAGAGAAACCATCTGCAACACCTGTTAACACGTTTATGAACATACATCCAGCAAGTTTCAGTAGACCAGAGAATATCCCTGAAGTAGTGCCCTCCAACAGTAGTTCTTGCTTGCAGTAGTTTTAGGGAGTACTACAATTTTGCAAGTTTAAAGTAAAACGTTTCAGTTAATGCAAGTACTCCTCTTGCTCTCTACTTTCTCTCTTCTATTCTTCAGTTAATTAACTGAATTTTACTGATGTTGTTGTTAACTGAATTTTACTAATGTTGGTACGGTAATATTTCATAGTGTTCTAGCGTTCGCTTGTTTTAATTATGCTGCACATTTGTTCATGGAAGGACTAGCAACGCTCTTGATTTCTAGCGTTCGCTTGTTTTAATTATGCTGCACTTGGCATAACTAAGCTAGGAACAAATGTGACTGGGTGAGAGAAGTAGTGGGCTCTGGTCCTACCCTGTATGAATGAGGTCAGCTACAAATGTGGTAGCACAGACCATCAATCATAGACACTAGAAATCAGGGAACCAACAAACAAAGCCTAGAAATTATGCATCAGGGAAGGGCCACCAAATTGAACGCCGGGACTTCACTTTGACCAGAGTGCTAAGCTAGGAAACAAAAATTCCCACTCAGCAGGGCGTTATCTAGCCACTCCAGCCGCCGCTCTATCTCACATCGCTCATGATTTGGGGGCAGCAAGTGCATAAGCAATGGGCTGGTGGTGATGGATGGTACAGAAAGTGCCGAGTGGGATTAGTACCTAGTGTAGACGGAGCTTGCACTCGACCAACCAAGAGCTTCTTGTGGTCGCTGCTGTCGATGCTCCTCTTTCTGCTGCTGTACCTATGGATGGAATCTTGTTGCTGCACAAGAAGGAAATCGAAAGCAATGGTGAGCCGCTGCACACAGAGAGGAAAACAGAGGTGAATCACCGTACCAAATTCAGTTAAACTGACCACACGGACGGAGCAGAGAGGGGACGTCGACGGCGGTAAAGGCGAGGGGCTCGTCCGGGGGGGTGGGGAGGCGTCGGTGGTGAGGCCGCGGCAGCGCTAGGGCACGGCGCTGTGTGGGAGGACGTCGAGGGCGCGGGCACGGGCAGAGGGGGGACGGCGAGGGAGGCGGCGCTCAGCTCGGGGAGGGGGCGTTGGGGGCGGTGGTGATCGGGTGCGTCGGGGGCAGCGAGCACGGCCGGCGCAGTGGGTCGGGGCAGCAGCGGGGGCGTCGAGGGCGGCGGCATCGGGGGCGTGGGGCGGCGGCGGCGGCGGCGTCGGGGGCGTCGGGTGCGAGAGGTGCGAGAGGGGAGAAGTGGGGATCTGGCGAGAGGGAGGGACGGGCGACAACGCTATAGGGCACAATACTAATGGCGCACCGCGCCCTGGTGCGCCATAAGTACGTCCATACTAATGGCGCACCACCCCCAGGTGCGCCATTAGTATTGTTTTTTATTTCTGCGCGCGAGCCAACAGTTTATCTCCCACCATACCTCATACACATCAAGCCCCCCTAGCTAGCTCGACTGGTCAGCCCCCAGTTCTCCCACCAGGAGGTCCTGGGTTCGAATCCTAGGCTCCACAATTTTTTTTATGCATTTAAAATGCTTTTTGATACTTATTTGTGTTTAAATATGTTCAAACTGGTTTAAATCATAACAGTAATATTTTTTATAAGACAGAAATAATTTTTTAAAAATATTATCAAATTTAAAACAGGGGGGTCGGCGGCGGCGGT
>LR738712.1:601834678-601921684 GCA_902687465.1 Secale cereale
CAGTACGAGGTGCGCTATGTGGCCATCTCCACATACTACCACGACGTTCTTGGTGTGAAGATGACCAAGGAAGATGCGCGGAGGATGGGCATTACCTTGGAGAAGCCCGAGTTCTTGGCGGTAAGTATAAAAGATTTTCCATTATGCCATTATGCTTCCATTATGCCATTATGCTTTTCATTATGCCATTATGCTTTTATTATGCTTTTATTATGCTTTATGCTTTATGCTTCCATAACACCAATTTGGACACACCTATATGCCATTATGCTTTTATTATGTAGGTGTGTCCAAATTGGTGTTATGGAAAAGACGAGTCCTGGGCGGCATTGGTTGATCTTTGGTGTGATGAGGCTGGAGCCTGGGCGGCTATGAGAACCAAAAATAAGGCTAACCGAGGGACGGAGGGAGTACATGCTCAGGGAAACCGAAACCACTATCTCCACAAGGCAGTTAATGTATGACTAACCCCATTAAACATTCTTCTTCTATTTACCATCAGTTTCTTATGTATGACTAACCTCTGTTTGGTGGTGTAGGAGGAGAAACTGAAGCGGCCGCTGTCAGACATGCAGGCGTGGGAGATCGCCCATACGCGGAAGGACCCCAAGCCTGGCGATAACAAGTACTACGGCAAGAAGACCGCGGAGAACATCCAAGCCTACTCTGAAGCCTATTTAAAGTTGCATCCTGACACACCTGACCCCATTGCGGCGCCTCTGGACGAAAGGGCGGTGGTGAGCATGGGGCCCAAGGAGCACGGTCGGGAGGCGGTTCTCGATGCTGTGATCACTCCTAGTATCTCCTACACACAGCTTCGTCGGATCGACCCGAGCCTGAGCCAGCGCACGAGCCAGCCAGTGACCAGTGCACAGTCCCTCTTCCAGGAGCAACAATCTGTAAGTATTTTCCCTCTTATCTTCATTGCTCATTTTATTTTCCGCATTTATTATTTTTATGAGTTCCATCATGGCATACCGTAGGCCTACCTGGAGTACACACGCCAGGAGACCATGACGTGGCATAAGAGGCTTTATGAACACCAAGTGCAGAGGGATCTCCAGATGCAGCAGGCTTTTCAGGAAATGGCGGCCGGCAGGTGTCCTCAGTTGCAGCCAGCACAATGCCCTCCAGCGCAACCAGTGCTGCTGACCTTTGAGGAGTTTGTGGCACAGACCGCTGGCCCCTCGCCGGTTAGTTCATCCCCAATCTATTCATCCAAAGCATGTCATGCCTTTCAACATAGTCATATATCCCGTTAATATGTCTTTTCAACATCCAGGGAACAGGTGGATCTACCGTTGGCGGTGGTCTTCGCAGCACTCCGGAGACACGGAGCCCGACCACTCCGATCCACGGAGGCGGAGGCGGAGGTGGAGGTGGAGGCTTCGGCGGTCTTGGTGGTGGCTCTGCTGCTAGCAGTGACGACTTGGGCTTCGGCGGTCTTGGCGGTGACGACCTCCGTGGTGCTCGATGATAGTCCTAGATGACTTGCGTGCTTTATCTATATGCTTATGTGATCACTATCGGCAGTGTTGGTTGTGTTGATGATCTTTTAGAGATTTGTGTGTGATGATGATCTTTTAGAGATTTGTGTGTGATGATGCTTAATTATGCATATATTGTTGTGATGGTGCCGGATGATATGTGCTGTTGTTTATATGTTTATTCTGTTATATATGTCTATTCTATCATATATATGTGCTGTTGTTTGAATTGAATTCATTTGAAACAAAACAGAAAAAAAGCAGAAGAAAACTATGCCGACGGCAAGGCCGTCGGCATAGGGATGCTGTGAGCTCCCAGTAGCTGACACGTGGCAGCTATGCCGACGGCCTGACCGTCGGCACACAATTTGCACTAAGCCGACGGCCGGGCCGTCGGCATACCTGCCACGCGTCAGCTACTGGGAGCTGCGTATGAATGTGTAAGCCGACGACGTCGCCGTCGGCTTATAATTCAATATATGCCGACGGCCGGGCCGTCGGCATAGGCCTGGTCCACGACCAACGGCAGGCAGCCACGTGGCATGCCTATGCCGACGACGACCGTCGGCATAGCCCTGGTCCGCGAGCAACACCGGGCGGCCACGTGGCAGACTATGCCGACGGCTTGCCGTCGGCATAGCCCTGGTCCACGAGCAACGCCAGGCCGCCACGTGGCAGCCCTATGCCAACGGCAAGCCGTCGGCATAGCCATATGCCACGTGGCGGCCCGTCGCTGGGCGAACTTGACGGCTGTGGGCGCCGTTAGGCACGGACTTTGCCGACGGCCGTTGCCGTCGGCATTGATGTACGGCCGCCGTCGGCATAGCATATATGCCGACGGCTTTTCTATGCCGACGGCCAACCAGGCTATGCCGACGTATATGTTGCCGACGGCCCTATGCCGACGAGGGCCGTCGGCATAGGTCTGTCCCGACGGGACTCAGGGCTATGCCGACGGCCCTGGCCGTCGGCATAGGGGGCGATTCTGGTAGTGTATATGCAGCTATGTTGTGTGTTGCTTATTATTCATCTCAACAATACTGATTAGATGTATTAACTACGTACATTAGTATTTATATGTTGTCATACCAAACCAATCTGTATTTGTAAACCTTGCTTTAACGAATATATTGTACATGAGATTTTTCCCGCGTACTTAGTACTTATTAATACTCGCTCCAACTCATAATAAAAGATTTATTACAACCAATATATATAAATAATTGGTTATACTAAGATCTTATATTACGAGACCGAAGGTTTGTCTAGGGCACATCTAGATGTGCCCTATTTATTGCACATCTAAGTGAATCAATCAAACTACAAAGAAAAAGGAAAAAGACAAATAGAATATATGCACGAATCTTTGCGTAAAATCAATGGCATATGACTTACATGTGCAATACTTAGGGCACATCTAGATGTGCTTTAGTAAAACTGATATGGTTACGGTTATGTAAATTAAATGTGTTTTATATGACCACATATTTGAGTATGGCGTTTTGGATCTCGGCCTTCATGGAGGCCAAATTTTAGAAAAAGCCAAATTTTGAAAATTTTGGTTTCAAAAAAATCTGAAATAAAATTGTACAAGTAAACAAGGATGTGAGATGAATGTGTAAATTTTTAGGATGAAATACATTGAAATGTGACCTGTACAAAAAGACAAATTCATGGTTTAGGAGGATGAATAGTATCATACTATGTTAAAAAGTCTTAGATTTGTTTTTTTACAGTGCCCTCATTTCAACGTATTTCATTTTGAAAATTTACACATTTGCGCATTATGATTTCATCTATCTCTGTATTTTTTTCAGAATATTTTAAAATGTAAAAATAATAATATGATTTTTCATGAATTTTGAATTTTGCATTTGGAGGCCTCCATGGAGCTCGGCCTCCAAAAGCAATTTCTGCATATATTTACAAAAAAGATATAATTACTGTATTGTACAAATAGATGGGACATGGGGTAATGAACATTATAATCAGGGTTTAACCGCTCTATAACACTTATGGCAGATCGCATAAACATCAGCGAAACACGGTGCTGGCTTTCTCATTAAACACCCATCCTTTCATCTCACGCATCAATTCTGTCTGCATCCACAACGGACCCTCGGCGAACTGGCACCACAGCTTGTCAATGAGCGGAGCGTTGCAAAGCAAGAACTTGGCCAGTGTCCTCTGCACCTTGCCCCCGTGGTAATGCACCAAGTTGATCTCCCTCACCCGGTTTGCCAAGCAAGGAATCATGACACTGGGCGCGCTGAGGACATCGTACCGGTTGTACTTGAGAATGTGCGAGTCGAGGAGCTCCACCTCCTTCCACCTGTCGTAGCTGCCGCGTCGGACCGTCCCATCATTGTCGGCAGTCGTTGTCCCCATCTCGAAGACGAGCGAGAGCACTTCCAGGTTCGGGGCGTGCCGGAGGATTCTGCTCGTCGTGTCGATGATGGTGGCGCCGTCATCATCGTGCGGCAGGTGCCCGCGCAGCTCGAGGTGGCGGAGCTTGCTGAACGTCGGGAGCTTTGTGCCGATCCTCTTGCCGACTCTGGGACCAAGGCGAGCGGACCTCAGACGCAGATGCTTAGCGGACGCAAACTGGTGGAGGAAGGCCGTGAGCCTGTCGAGCTCCTCCTCCGACGAGACCTCCCCGCCGCAGATGTCAACGGTGCACGACGCGAGCGACGGCATGGCGAGGAACCAGCACGTGGCGCCGAACGTCGTCAGGAAGGAGATCTCCGGGACGGCGCCGCGGTACTCGAAGACGCTGAGTTTAGACACGTCGATGGTGAGGCCGGCCAGGTTGTGGCAGCACCGAAGAGCGAGCCTGCAGAGGCGCACGTGGAAGATGGAGAGCGTGGTGACCGTGTGGCAGGCCTCGAGCGTGACGTCGACGAGGCGTGGGCAGGCGGAGATGAGCCTCTGCACCTCCTCCTCGCCGTCGGAGACGCGGGTGAGGAGCAGCTCCTCGAGGGACGGCAGAGTGATGGAGGACGGCGGGGAGCGGGAGAGCCTGCAGGGCCCGATGCGGAGCGAGCGCAACGCGGTGCAGGAGAAGAGACCCCCCGGAACGCTGTAATCTAGCTGGGGTACCCATGGAGAATACTCGTCCACGGATGAGACGACGTCATCGTCGTCGTCGCCGCCACCGGGGCCGGGGGGATCATCATCTATCTCGTCGCCGTCAACGGTGAGATCCTCCTTGTGTTCCTGGGTACTGGCAGCCGTAGCTCCACTGCCGCCGGCTGGGACCTCAAGGCTTGTCGGGGAAGGGCGGGGGCAGTAGATGGGCAGGCACCTGAGGCGGAGATCGAGCTCGAGCTCGGGGCCGGCCTGCTTCAGGGCGTAGGAGACCCACTGATCAACGGCAACAGAGTCACGGCGCCTGTAGGCGTGCAAGGCGACGCGGAGCGCGCGCAGCGGTGGCGCGTTGGTGTCCGGTCGGCGGCTGTGACGGGCGACGATGGCGGATGTGATTGTGGCGCCGAAGCTCGACGGCGGGTCGTCAATCTCCCTGGACCAGTCGTAGTCATCGTAGGTGGGGATGGGGCGGCCCTCCGGCTCCTCCAGCGAGAGGGTGTGGACGCCGGCGAAGGCGTCGCGCCACCGGGTGGAGAGTGCGGCGGCGCGCGCGGCCTCGTCGGACGGGAGGAAAGAGAGGAGGTGGCCGAGCACGCGGTCGTCGAGCTTGCTGATGCGGTCCGCGCGCCCCCGCTTGGCAGCTTTGTCGATCTCCATCGTGCACAGGCACAGCACGTACGGCGGCTGGGGTGGACTGGCTCACGATCGATTGAGATGCCGGCGGCAGCGATCGATGTACGTTGGCAACTTTTAGATGCATGGCTAATTAACCTAACATAGCCTTCTTTCTTTTGTTGAGATGAACCGCCATATAGCCTTCGGGAATACACATACGTGTCCATCTCGACCGATCGCTCCGTGAAACACGTCATAACTGCCTATTTTTCGCGAGCGTGCCGATGCGGTCCTCGCGCCGCTGCTAGGCGGCGTGGTGGATCTCGATCGTCCAGTGCAGGAGGTACGGCGCCGGTTGAGATGCCGGCAATCCATCTCGACGAGGAAGGAGTACGACAGCTTCATATTTTTGAAAACTTATAGTTTTTTTATGTCTACTTTGTTCTATACACATTGTATATGTTTGTATACATTTTTCTTATACATCAAAAACATTTTTTTCTATGCTACATCTAATGAATAGACTACGAGGGCCTACGTAATCTTTTAAATAAAATCCTCTCGGCCCCTCATTTTCAAACCGTGTGGGCCCCAGCCTCTAATCCTGGCCCAATTAATCAGAAAAAAAATTCTATGAGACCAGGTCTCACGGATTAGCAGGTGAGACCCATCTTGATAAATGACACGTGGCAATTCACAAATCACAAAGCACCTACCCCACCCCCACCTGAAATCAGGGGGGGGGGGGGAAATTAGATGCTTTGTGATTTGTGAATGTCACGTGTCATCCATCAGGATGGGTCTCACGTGCATTATATGAGACCTGGTCTCATATAATTTTTTTCCCAATTAATCACCCCCACGTCAGATTTTACGTAGAACTCTCACGTGACCTTTCGTACGTGTAGCATTGTCCTAAAGAAAATCCCAGATTTCTCCTTTAAATAACCAGCGGCCACCCGGAAAAACAGGATGGGCGATCCCTCCCGCGACGTGCCCCGCGTGCGCGTCACGGGAGTTAAAATGAGCCGCCGCCGCCGGGGATCCTCTCCTCTCTCTCCCCTCCGGCGGCGGCGGGGTAGTCTCGTCTCCTCGCGTGGGGCTTCTGGCGCGGGCTGAGGCTGCCAAACATGGATGCTACGTTGGCGGCGGGCGCAGCAGCGTGGTGGCTCGCCTGAGGCCATCGGCAATGACAGCTTCGCGGCGGCGTGGCAGACGTCGAGGTGGTGTGCTTGCATAGTGGTCGGGATCGCCGGCTACTGCGATCTGTCAGCAGCTCTGGCCGATCTGGCCGCTGGAGCAAGGCGGGCTGAGGGCGGCGTGGGTCATGGGAGGCCGACTCCGTCGTGGCCTTCGGCTAGTGGAGTTAGGGGTGCGACAGTGATGGTTTGGCCCTAGCACTTTTCATCCGCCAATTCGCCTTTCTGCCATATATCAACATCCTCGATCTTGCCACTGATGAGGTCCAGTGTTCCCCGTCGGAGATCTATACATATTGGCCTATGTTGCCTCTGGATATCCAGATCGAAAATGCATCGGTCGTGCGCGATTATCAACCATCACGGCCATATGAGAGCGCGGCGCGAAGCTTTGCTTTCTTATCGGTGTCATGAGACATGTCTAAATCAATATTCTCATCGCATTGTTAGAGGTGGAGAAAGTCATGGCGACTGTGATTGGAGGTCTTGAAGCTTTGGCGGAAGAAAATATTGGATGCGATGAAGACTGTGTGTCAGGTGGTTGGTGACTACTTGTAACAGCAACCTCGGCAAGCGGGGGCGGAAACACTGGAGGATTACATTTTAAGTGACACTCCTCGAGTACCAAGTCTTGATTCTCAGGGTGAAAACCCAAGGTCTGGCCTTTATTGGTTGTACCTGGCAATGACCTTGTTGAAGGCATTGTTTCTTGGATGAATCGGACTTTCTCGAGGGTGAAAATCCAAGATATTCGATCGGGCAACGAGAACGCTTATGCATTGTTTTCTTTTTGGAGGCGTTGCTTTTGGAGAACTTTTTTTGTAATCCGGGTGTTGTCTTCGGTGGTGGTTAGAGTGTTGCTGCTAGTGATTGATCATCGAGGCGGGGTCCTTTTTCTTTCTTCTGTTTTTTTTTTCATTTCTTTTTTGGTTGTGTGTATTCTTGATGTCTTCTGATATCTTGTTGGTACAAAGGCCAGGTATGATTCGTATTTTCGTGATATTAATATATTCCCTTTATCGAAAATAACCAGCGGTTCAACATTAAGTGTCATTTCTTTATTGGGCTTCGGCCCAACTGAGGCAGATCTCACGCGTCTAGGCACCGGTTAGTATTCCGCGTTCAGCTGCGGTAGGCCCAATTCACTTTGTTTTCAGCCCGTTAGGTCCCTAGGTTATATGTAATTTGATGAGATAAATGTGGAGTTCTCAAATGTACCACTGTTTGGTGATGATATAATTCCGAGGTCCTTTTTTCGCAAAACAATATTAAGAATAAAAGGTTGAATTTAGTCCAATCCAATTTTCTCTATTCGAAATCCTTGTTAGACATATGCGCCTACGTAGTTTTACATAAAGAGCAGGAGCACAATATTTTGTTTGAACAACTTGGGTCCAAATGATATGACTGCCAAGAAAACATTCAAAATTTTGACATGTAATTCACACCACTGTTTATTTTATACCTGTGAATACATTGTCATCACAAACTACTAATAATCAAGTGAAAGAACAAACTTAATAAATTGCAAAAAGAAAAATGTAAGGTCAGGGGACTGACTAGAAAAGAAAAACTAGAGCCCTCAACAAGAGACATCAATCGCAAATTAACGAACAAATCAAATTAGAGAGGAAACCAACGGTTCTGATCCTCTGTGACTAGCATTTGGGGAGATCAGCCGGTGAGGGTAGCAACTTCTGGTTCGGAAGGCTTTCGTCTAGTACCAGCCATGCCATTCTCAATCCCCAACGGATCTGAGTCTGAGTCTGCGCGCCTAGCATTTCGGGAGATCGGCCGGCGGGGGGAGCAACTTCTGGTTGGGAAGGCTCCCGTCTAGCACCAGCCATGCCATTCTCAGTCCCCATGTTGTGTGCACCTCCAGATGACAATGCATGAACCATACGCCTGCACATACATCCATATGATACGTATGAGCATGGACAAAAACATTATGGGCAGTGCAACTTGTAGTAATAAACTGTAGTTACCTGGGTTATCGGCGAGGAAGCGAATGGCCACCCACCCGCCGGCGGGCACCCCAACGGTGTTCCGCTCTACCGGGTCGACGAGGTTGAACTTGGCCGGATCGTTCACGGCATCATAGTTGCCAAACCCTTGCCCAACCACAAAGAAGTTGAAGCCGTGCAGATGCAGGGGGGTGGCTCTCGAAGCCGAGGATGCTCGTGTCCTGCATCACCAGCTCCACCGACGCGTTGAATGGCAACACGAGGAGCTTCGTCCCCTTGGCCACGTTTGTGTTGTTCGGCGGCGCCCCCGTGTAGTTGAACTTCAAGAGGGGCGTGACCGGGAAGTTGGACCCGTAGACGCCCCGGGACACGCCGGTGAAGTGCGACTGAAGGAGCGCCGTGGAAGGGAGCACCAGGGAGACGTTGTTCATGGCCGCCGCGAACTGCGTCTTATTGGTGGGCCCCTGGCACGTCGTGTTCGCGGGGCATGGGAGCGTGCCCAGTCCGACCGTGAAGAAGAACCGCTTGTCCACCGACCGTGGCACGGCCGCCGGGTACCGCGGCGTGGCGAGGCTGCGGAGCTTGGAGGTGAAGTTTGTAACGAAGCCAGTGTCGTTGAACCGCGGGAGAACCGGCTTGAACAGCGGCAAGTCCTTGTCAAAGGTTGGCACGGAGGGGGAGCCGGGCTTTTGGTACTCGAGAATGCCGGCGACGGTGGTGTTGTCGAAGGTGCCGGGCCTAATGGTGGAGTAGGGCGCGGCCGACATGTAGAAGTTGGCCTTGGGGTAGAACGGCTTGGCGGTGAGGAGTACATTGGTGGTCTGGCCCGGGGAGATGATCAGGGTCTTGACGGTGAAAGGCTTGACGTAGACGGCGTCGACGGTCGACCTCGACGACCGTGAGCGTGTGATTGGCGACGGAGAAGAAGAGCTCGTCGTTGAGCGCGGCGTTGACGAGGCGCAACATGTACGCTTTTCCGGGTTCTACCTTGAGTTTGAAAGTGTCTGCATCATGCACAACATCTGTATTAGTTGGCACGTTTTGCAAAGGCATAGACAGAATAGAAAACATGTGATAGTAGTACCTTTGGCAGAGCAGTTGTAGAGCGGCCCAGGGAGTCCGTTGATCGTGAAAGCGTCGGAGATATTGGGTGCTCCGCCCGTCCGGAGCGCCTGCCTGACCACCGCCTCCGTGTCGGCCCTCCACCACTCGCCGAAGATGACCGGAACTTCCTTGTGCGGCGCGGGGAACGGGTAGGGCACGCCGTGCTTGGGGAGGATGACGATGGCGCCGTAGACAGTGGCGCGGAGCCAGGAGATGTGCGCATGCCACCACAGCGTGCCGCGCTGGCCGGTGACGGTGAAGTCGTAGACGTAGCTCTGGCCCGTCTGGATGGGGCACTGCGTGACGTAGGCCGGACCGTCGGCCCAGCCACTCCGCAGCTGCCGGATGCCGTGCCAGTGCAGCGTCACGTTGTGCGCGACGTTGTTGGTGACTCGAACGACGACGCGGTCGCCTTCCCTCGCCTGCAGCGCCGGGCCGGGGTACTCCCCGTTCACCGTCACAATGCTCTTGGTGCCGCACAGCCTCGTCACGTTCGCCATTTGCACCTGCATGTATGCAGTTGTATAAGGTTCCGATCAAGACGAGCGCCATGCATGGATGCGATCAAATCAAGATGATGGCCGGAAATGCATGCATAACATAGATGAATTGCAAACATACGTTGAAATTGTAGTGCCTGGTGATGCTCTGCGCTTGGACGATGAGCAGCAGCAGGGTCGCCATGAGGAGAGAGCGAGCAGCCGGTAGGCCGGAGGAGATAGCCATGGCCATAGCTTGTAGCCCTTTTGAGCTTATGTATCTCGAGGTAGCTCTTGAGGAGCAGAGGAGCAGATGATGGTGGATGGAATGAATGTTGAGACAAGCACTTGGGCTGAGTTTATATATGCACTGAAGAGGAGGTCCCAAACGTGTGGCAACTACGTACCACCGGCCGGCCGGACCATTTGCTTGAGGTGCATGCATGAATGGTCGCATGACAGACAGCTGCCTCATGGCTTAGGCGGCAATTTTCGTTATTTGGTAGATGAACTATCAAGGCTAGCTTCAAGGCTTCAAGCTTGAGCTGGAGCGTGGTCTAGCTTTGGAGTGTGGCTACAGCTAGTGTTTTTTTTTTTTTTTTGGTTGAGTTGTACAGCCAGTGCACTTGATCGATTACCTCTAGTTTTAGTTTGCATGCCTAGGTCACGTACCGTGTCCGTTGCAAAATATACCTAAGCGCGCTTAATTAATCGCGACGATCATTTGTATGATACTCTAGAAAGTATAATTAGTTAGCCCATGAAGATAAAGAACAGCAGGATAGATAGTCACTGTCACCACACCAACCTATACATATATAGCTATCTATGCTACTAGCCTATTAAAGATAAAAATAAGTTCACTGGTCGCTAAGCGGTAAAAGTCAGTTCGTGATGTACTACTCGTATTCTTCCTCCTACGGTACACCAACGTTTGCATAGTGACTTAAATTTTTGACATGGAACTCGATTCAGTAGGTGCAGCATGCCTACCTAGTTGTTGGTGTCTTTGACGTGCGCCCTCGAGTTCTTCCCTTGTAGTACAATTCCCAACGAACAGAGGGATGCTTGAGCCTTGACCCAACCCGAGTAACAATTCACTTCTACTTACACCCCATAAACACAACATAGATCAGCCGATACCTTCTTATGGATGCGCCCCGTCCGGACGCATTTCGGCCGCATCTCATTCACATACATTTTTTCGACGCATTTATTATTATTATGTTCATTTTCATGTATTTTGTTGATTTATTGGAGTACATTCATCAAATCTTGATTAGAATATCAAGACAAAAGAAAACAAGAACCACGAAAAGACAATTTAAAACATATGCAATTTTCATAACTGCTCTCATAAGTTGGATTAGTGCCTTGTCGATGTCTTCATTGTTGATCTGCGGAGTCTCGATCTTGCATGCTTCTTTCCTCTTCGAGTCTAATGTAGACGTTGGTTCTTCGCATCTAGTCTCATCTCTACCCTCTATTCTAGCAACAAGTGCACGGACATCTATGAAATTTTGTTCTATATCAATAGATCGATTTATTCTGCTTCTCAATACCAAAAGTTGCATCCATCCTACACAATAAAAATTTGAGTATAAGCAAAATGCGCCGAATCCGGAAGCACAACCGAAGCTAAACTAGCACATACCCCATAGTTTATGCAATTGCTGAACACCCACCCGGGATGTTCCGGCTTTGTACACGCGCGACACACGACCTTCCGTGGACAGTCGTCGTGTCACACTTTATAAGCGGCATGGTGCGCCGACGAGCCTTTGGATCAGCATCGAGCCCGTACGATGGTCGTTGGTGTATTTGCTGGCGAACCGACGACGGGGTAGATCCGAGCGGCTAAAGGCGGAGTCAATACCTACATGCGTCCTGGGGGCATTGCCGGGGCTGGGCGGTACGATGTCCGGCCAGTCCATGGCACGGTGTCGCCTCAAGTAGCCGGCCGAGCTCAAATCCAGTCGGATCCGCTTCAAATCCGACCACGGGATGCGCTAAAATCAGACGTTCGGTGTTGGACAACTCGGGGCATCGAGGAAACTGGATTTGCGACAAGGGTAGGGCGAGCGCATGGCCGTGCTGGACAGCGACACAGCCGAGAAAAATGGCGGCAGTGGCGACTAGGGACGAGAGGGGAGTGGGGCGGGGATGTGGCTGGAGTGGGGGTGAGGGGAATAGAAAAAGGGCGCGTGTGTCCCCGACGGGCGGGCCACGGGAGGACATGGCCATGCGCAGCGCCCGTCCACGCGTGTCCGTTCGGTCGCAAACACGATTTAAGTTGTTTCGGGAATGGGTCGAAAGCGGACTGAAAATGGAGATTGGTCCTGCTCCCACGCGTTGGGCCGCGTGTTCTGTCCTTTGGGGTGGTGCGTTGGAGTTGCCTAACTACTGTACTTACCATCTATAAGCTTGGTTGTAGATAACATGACAACATCGTATAGCCAATAGCTCACTGTACTATTATACAACACATATAAATACATATAGAAATTCTTGCGCGCATATGATACGTCTATCTATAATTTTTTATTCTTCCATGCTATTATATTATCAACTTTGGATGCTTATATGCATTAATATGTTAATTTATATTATTTTGGGACTATCTTATTAACCTAGAGCCCTGTGCCACTTTTTGTTTTTTCCTTACTTTTGAGTTTCGCAGAAAAAAAATATCAAACGGAGTCCAAACGGAATAAAACTTTCTCGATGATTTTTCTTGGATCAGAAGACACATGTAGGACTTGGAGTCCAAGTCAAAGAGTCCCCGAGGAGACGACAAGCAAGGGGGGCGCGTCCCTAGGACTTGTGGCCCCCTCGGAGACCCCCTGGCCCCCTTCCTTGCCTATATATATTCAGAAGTATTCCCAAAACCCTGAAAGCATCCACGAAAATACTTTTCCACTTCTGCAGGTTTCTGATCTCGTGAGATCCCGTCTGGAGGCCTTTTTCGGTACTCTTCCGGAGGGGGATTCGATCACGGAGGGCTTCTACATCAACCTTGCCGCCCTTCCGATTATGTGTGAGTAGTTTACCATAGACCTATGGGTCCATAGCTAGTAGCTAGATGGCTTGTTCTCTCTCATTGATCTTCAATAAAATGTTCTCCTCGATGTTCTTCGAGATCTATTGGATGTAATCTTCTTTTGCGGTGTGTTTGTCGAGATCTGATGAATTGTGGATTTATGATCAGATTATCTATGAATATTATTTGAATCTTCTCTGAATTCTTATATGCATGACTTGATATCTTTGTATTTCTCTTCAAATTATTGGTTTGGTTTGGCCAACTAGATTGGTAGCTCTTGCAATGGGAGAGGTGCTTAGTTTTGGGTTCAATCTTGAAGTGTCCTCTCCCAATGACAGAAGGGTAGCAAGGCATGTATTGTAATGTTGCCATCAAGGATAAAAAGATGGGGTTTATATCATGTTGCTTGAGTTTGTCCCTCTACATCATGTCATCTTGCTTAAAATGTTACTCATTTCTTAATTATGAACTTAATACCCTAGATGCATGCTGGATAGCGGTCAATGTGTGGAGTAATAGTAGTAGATGCAGAATCATTCCGGTCTACTTGTCATGGACGTGATGCCTATATTCACGAACATTGACTTAGATATTGTTGTAACTTTGCGCTGTTCTATTAATTGCTCGACAGTAATTTGTTTACCCATCGTATGCTTTGTTCAAGAGAGAAGCCTCTAGTGAAACCTATGGCCCCCGGGTCTAATTTACATCTATTATTTTCAGATCTATAAAACGAAAAACCCAAAACTACCTTGCTGTAATTATTTTGTGTTTACTTCATTTTATTTTTTACTTTAGTTTTAAATCTATCTCTATCAGATCTCACTCTTTTTCGTGACGTTGAAGGGATTGGCAACCCCTTTTCCGCGTTGTGTGCAAGTGCTTGTTATTTTATGCAGGTGCATATATTGGCGACTTACTTGTATCTCCTACTGGATTGATACCTTGGTTCTCAACTGAGGGAAATTATCTCTACTTTGCTTCATCACCCTTTCCTCTTCAAGGAAAAAAATCAACGCAAGATCAAGAAGTAGCAGGAAGAATTTTTGGCGACGTTGCCGGGGAGGTCTACATCAAGCCTATAGATAGGTTTTATGCTATTTGGAAGCAACATTGTGCGAAAGGCAAGAATTGGAGACATGATAATCTCCATTCTCCATAATGGAGAGTCAGGGCCTATCTTGTTTTATGCTATTTTACCTAAGAGAAGGTAGTAGGTCCTAGCTAATACTCATGATCATGTGCTAAGAACAACTAAGTAGGATTGGTTAGATGACTATGATGGTGATGATGAGTATGACTTGTTATTATGGCATCGAGTAGAAGTTGTATGATCGATGATGATGAGTATGACTTGTTATTATGATACCAATGATGAGTTATTTATTATTATGATCGATGATGCATGATGCTAAGTTATTATATGAGCATGATTAGTTATTATATATATCAGTAGGTGAAATGAATATAGATTAGATTCAAGTGGAGGCAACATGTGGTGCACATCGAAAGTACTACTAATCCAAACTTGATCTAGTTTGGATTAGTAGTACTTTCAATGTGCACCAGTACTTTCGATGTGCACCACATGTTGCCTCCACTTGAATCTACTCCACGTTCATTTCACTCACAGTTATATATAATAACTAATCATGGTCATAAAATCATATGATGAAATGTTTGTATATAAAACCACAACGAAAATAAGCTGTATTTTTAAAAATACACGAAAAGTTAGCAGCAGCGCTTTTCAGAAGAAACGCTACTGCTACTTACTACTACCAGTAGCACTTTCCAACAAACGCACTACTGCTAACTAGGTATAGCAGTAGCGCACCCTTTTCAGCGTTACTGCTACTAGTTAGCTGTAGCGCCTTAATGGTAGCACTTGTACAAGCGCTACTGCTAGCTATAAAACAAGCACTACTACTAGGTTTTCCCTAGTAGTGCTACCAAGTACTTGTCATAAACTCTCATCTCTTGCACTTACATTATTTTCTATTCTCCTCTCGTTTTCACCCCCCCATCCACTTCTAAAACGTTTTTCGAAAAACATAAAAATATTTGCCTTTTTATTCGCCATTATGTCTTACTTGGTTTGTTTTCTCGTTTACTTGGCATAATTGTGTTTACTAAAATTTAGGAGCAAAGAGATTAATGGATCCTCATCCACTTGCTAATCTTTTTCAAAGATCTAATTATGATAAACCAATTTCTAGTTAGTCGAGTGCACTAGATTATATTTATGAGGTTTTGCTTGAAATTCATGAATCTGAAAATTGTGAGGAAGTGTTAAAAGAAATTCATAAAGTGATTCACGATAGTTCCTTAAATGAAAAAGCATGATTGCAATGATGTTATTATAAATTCTATGAGTGATAATTGTGCTAATGATATGCAAAACCCTAAGCTTGGGGATGCTTATTTTGCTATGCCGACTACTTTTTGCAATGATCATGATTGGGGTGATGCTTCTTACGATCTTGAAAACTTATTTAAATCACATGAGGAATATGAGATTGATAATAATGTTTGCCATAATATTGAAAGTGGTTTTGAAAGAATGTTAAATTTTGATCCCACTACTTTGGATATTGATCAATCTTATGAATTTTTTGGTACGAGTGGGCTTGGAGAAGCAATGACTTTGTTCCATGTTAATCCCACTATTTTGAATGAGTGTCAACTTAGCATACATGTGGATCATGTAGATAATATGTTATGTGATAGCTATATTGTTGAATTTGAAAATGATCCTACATGCAATTATTATTAGAGAGGGAAATATGGTTGTAGAAATCTTCATGTTACTAAATTACCTCTCGTCATGTTGAGATTGCTATTGCTTCTTTCTTCTTCCTTACATACGCTAGAAAT
This sequence comes from Secale cereale, assembly GCA_902687465.1. NCBI lineage: Eukaryota > Viridiplantae > Streptophyta > Magnoliopsida > Poales > Poaceae > Secale > Secale cereale. The sequence goes on from LR738712.1 coordinate 601,850,537, forward strand.
TGATTGTCTTGATAATTTGTTTGCTTATAAAATGCCTATGCATAGGAAGTATGTTAGATTTGGATTGGTTTGTCACATGTTTTATGATGCTCTCTTTGTGCTTCAATTCTTATCTTTCATGTGAGCATCATTGAAATCTTAATACCTAGCTAAAAGGTTATAAAGAAAAGCGCTTCTTGGGAGACAACCCAATATTTTTATTTGTTGTTCTTGAATAAATCTATCATCTAGCCTCTGGTTAGATGTGTTTTCATGTTTTAATTTAGTGTTTGTGCCAATTAAGAGCTTTGGGATGATTTGAAAGATAGTAGATTGGTTTTTTATGGAAAACTGGAACTTTTGCATCTAGTGTCAGAATTGTTTCTGGTTGATGGAACGTGAAAAACTCTGAATTTTTATAAGTTTCTGATCTGCAAATTTCCCGCGTTGTCCTAATTTTTCAGAATTTTTAGAGATGCAGAAGTTTCACATCAGTTCACATCTTTACAAATTGTTCTGTTTTTGACATATTCTAATTTCTTTGGGTTGTTTGCTTATTTTGATGCATCTATGGCTAGTATCGGGGGTATGAACCATGGGAAAGTTAAAATACAGTAGATATTACACCAATATAAAATAATAACGAGTTCACAACATATGCGCCGAATGGCATCTTCTCTTTCATCTTCAATCCATCGGTAAATTTACTTGAGGCTATATTTTTATTCAACACATCATATGTGTTTTGCTTGGAGCGTCTTGTATGATTTGAGTCTTTGCCTTTTAGTTTGCCACAATCATCCTTGTTGTACACACCTTTTGAGAGGGACACGCGTTAATCGTGAATTTATTAGAATACTCTATGTGCTTCACTTATATCTTTTGAGCTAGGGTAGTTGCTCTAGTGCTTCACTTATATCTTTTTGAGCACGACGGTGATGTTTTATTTTGAAGAAATTGATGAACTCTCATGCTTCACTTATATTATTTTGAGAGTCTCTAAACGGTATGGTAATTTGCGGTTATGAATTTAGTCCTAATATGATAGGCATCCAAAGAGGGTATAATAAAAACTTTTATAAAGAGCATTGAATTTATGAGAAGTTTCATTCCTTGCAATTGTTTTAAGATATTAAGATGATGATATTAGAGTTATGCTAGTAGTAAGTTGTGTCGTTAAAGAAATAATTGTGTTAAGGTTTGTGATCCCCGTAGCATGCACTATGGTCTTCTAGTTATGTGATGAACTTGGAGCGCGATTTATCCTTGATTGTCTATCTTTGCGTGAAAGTCGGGAGCGCGCGATGGTTAACTCTACCAACTTCTCCCCTAGGAGCATGCGTAGTAGTACTTTGCTTCGATGGCTAATAAACTTTTTGCAATAAGTATGTGAATTCTTTATGACTAATGTCGAGTCCATGGATTATAAACACTCTCACCCTTCCACCATTGCTAGCCACTCTAGTAGCGCGCAACTTTCGCCAGTGCATCAAAACCACATTATACCTTTCCTCAAAACAGCCACCATACCTACCTATTATGGCAGTTCCATAGTCATTCCGAGATATATTGCCATGTAACTCCATCGTTCCGTCATCATGTTTGAGTTTACCGTCGAGTTGTAATTTTGAGTTGAAGTAAATAAAAGTGTGATGATCATCATTATCAGAACATTGTCCCATGTGAGGTTATAAAAAAAGAAAGGAGAGAGGCCAAAAGAGTCTCCAAAAAAAAGAAAAAAAAAGAGAAAAGAGTCTCCTGATGGGCCTCGAACCCCTCGTTGGTTACCCCAAGTGGAAAGTGTAAGATGCAGTAAGTAGAAGTGTTTTCCCCTAGCAAAGATGCCAAGGATCGAATCCCCAGAGACTCCTAGGTTCAACAGGTAGGTGTCAACTGCTAACGGCGCAATTAGCAATCAACGTGGACCTGCACACAGATACAAATAACTTTGCTCCCAACGAGTACAGAGAGGTTGTCAATCTCTCCGGCCTTGTAGTTCACAAAGGGTTAAAAGCAATATGATAGTAGTGATAGATAGTGTTTTGCAATAGTAAATAAAATAGCGAAAAGTAAATAGTGTATGTGATCAATGATGGTAATATGGACCGGAGTCTCATGATGTTCACTAGTGATGTCTCTCTCCCAAAAGACGATAAAACAGCTATGTGAGGTAAACAAATTACAGCTGGGCAATTGACAGGACCACGAACGCAAACCAATGCTGACTACATTGCAAAAAATGTTGAGGTTCAAAGCATGGGCGGTACGCCAAAGTAAGTAGACCGAAATCCATCAATATCTACTACTAACCATCCACCTTGATATATCTATCCAGAACATCTCGCTGGTATTAAGTTGCGAGTCCCACCCATAGTGTAAACTCAATGCAACAGACAACTGCATTAAAAGAACTTTGCGTAAAGTAAACAATCCTTGCACCCGCGGGCACAAGCACCGTTGTTTTCCCCCTTGTGGCAACAGCACATCCCCTAGACTCATGTTTCTGTCACTCAAGCTAGTCATCGAGGGGCATGAACCCACAATCGAGCATAACGTTCCCTCTTGGAGTCACTACCTATTACTCGGCCAAAGCAATAAATAACAACGGAGAACATGCAAGAATTACTTATGAACTAAAATATAAAAGAGGTGAATCAAATATATTACTCAAGATCAATCTGAACATAATCTCATAATCCATCGGATCCTAGCAAACTCAACATAGCAACAACATAAGGATTACATAGGTGCCTCGATCATGTAGGGCAGCTCACGAGGACTAATTAGTGAAGCACAAGAACGGGAGGAGAACATCACATAGCTACTGGTCATGGACTCATGGTCCAAGGGAGACTACTCACGAGTCATCCGGGAGGCGTCCATGGTGGTGGAGAAGCTCCTGGTGGTGATCCTCCCCTCCGGCAGGGTGCCGGGAAGAGTTCTCCTGGTGCTCCCGATCTTGGAAGCGGCGGCGGCGGCGGAACAGAGATGGGATCGCGAAAAACAAGTCTTGTTCTGAGGGTTACGGGGAACCCTTTAAATATATGCCAAAGTAGGGCACCGGGGGAGCCTCGGGGGGCCCAGGCGCCCCCCCGGCGCGGCCCAGGGGGGCGCCCACAGGGCACCTGGAGCCCCTGTGGCCCCCCAGGCTGCCCTTCGGACGCAGTGTTGTTTCCGGTTCGCTGATTTTTGATATAATTTTTCTGTATTTTTCTGGGCAGTTCTCGAAACGTGAAAACCTGAAATACAAAAACAGCCGAAAACAGAAACTGGCACTGGGGTGCACTGGATTAGTAAGTTAGTCCAAATATGATCAAAAGTGTATGCAAGTGTATGAATATCATAGCAATATCACCCAAAAGTGGCATGGAGCAAGCAGAAATTATAGATACGTTTTGGACGTATCAACATCCCCAAGCTTAATTCCTGCTCGTCCTCGAGTAGGTAAATGATAACAAGAATAATTTCTGTGGTGACATGCTATTAACCATATAGGACTTTCTCATAGTCATATGACAAAAGCTTACTGAGACAATGATTCTAAAGTAACTAAGTTGTCTCAAGAGAAAATCACAAATGACTGAAAGTTTTACAACATGAAACTGAAACATCAAAAAGACTTGCAATGAACATGATGTGCAAATATAATCAAGTGATATCTAGCTTGCCCCCTTTAGTGATGCAAAACATAAATGCAAGGGTACCTTCAAGGTTTAAGTGATGACTAGATACAATCATTTCAGAATAAACGATATCACAATCATGCAAAAGACAATGCCACTTTGGGACAATGCACATTACACTCAGAATGACAATCATGCTCTCAGTAGTTGGTGCTTGAAGTGCTAGAGCTTTTTATTTTGAAACATGGAAGCAATTGTGTCAACGGTAGTAGTACTTCATATGTGTCATGTATAAAACATCCTATAAGTTGCAAGCCTCATGCATCGAATACCAATAGTGCTCGCTCCTTGTCCTAATTAGCTCGGATCCCCATGGGTTATCATTGCATTGCATATGTTTTAACCAAGTGTCACAAAGGGGTACCTCTATGCCACTTGTACAAAGGTCCAAGGAGATAGATCGCATTTGATTTCTCATTTTTTATAGATCTCAACTTGAGGACATCCATACCGGGACAACATAAAAAATAGATGATGGACTCCTCTTTAATGCATAAGCATATTCTCATGAGAGATTAAGGATTAAGGTCCAAGCTAAAACTTCCACCATGATGCATGGCTTTGGTTGGCGGCCCAATGTTCTTCTCTAACAATATGCATATTAATTCAACCCACGGTAAATCACCCTTACTTCAGACAAGACGAACATGCATAGCAACTCACATGATATTCAACAAAAGTGTGACAGTTGATGGCGTCCCCAGAAACATGGTTACCGCTCAGCAAGCAACTCATAAGAAATAAGATACATAGGCAACATATTCTTTACCACAATAGTTTTTAGGCTACTTTCCCATGAGCTATGTATTGCATGGTTAATTTGCTTAGTGCAGGTGAGGTTAGCAAAAGACTGGGAGCGACCAACTAAGAGAGCAATGACGGTCATAATCATGTAGAGCGACAAAGCAATATTGAATCTGCAGGCATGGTAGTTATATCGCTACTTAGAAACAAAAGATCATCAAGGCTTGACAGACTTTCTTTACAGTCTTGAATATGCGTGAGCATACGCCAAGTCAATCAAAATAAATTCTCGAAGGAAGATATTACTAAACCATACCATATCATAGGCAAACAAACCAAGTTGGTACTCCAATAACACATTGGGAACCCCCCAGCTATTTGAGATTAACCAAAAGAAAACCTGAACTACTAAGCACCATCATGAAAGTAGCATCTTTATCATAGACACATTAACCAATGCAACAGAAGCAAACTCTCTTAATAAGGTGAGCATGGTAATTAAAGAGAGTTCAAGCAACCAACTAAATAAAAGCTCTTGAAAAGATAAGCATGAATACTAAGAGCAAAGCACGATAGTAGCTATTTAAAAGACAAAGAACACACACAGCATAGATAGACATGAAAATTCTATGTACTGTTCTAGGTAGAGGCGGAGCACATTTCTCTCCCACATAAAGGAATGCTGGGTTCCGACTCGTTATGAAAAACTAAAAGGAAAACTAAAAGCAAGACGCTCCAAGCATAGCACATAACACATGAAGTGATAAAAATATAGCGGAACGAAAGACGAACTGATAATGTTGATGGAGAAGGGGATGCACGGGGGCATCCCCAAGCTTAGACGCTTGAGTCTCCTTGAATATTTCTTGGGGGTGCACGGGGGCATCCCCAAGCTTGAGCGCTTGACACTCCTGAATCTTTTTATCATCTTCCCTCGCACACTTGAAAACTCCCTTCATACACAACTCATCATAATCTGATTAGCGAGGTTAGTACCCTTAATAAAATAATTATACATTGCTGGAAATAAGGATATTCTTGAAGTTTTACTGTTTCTCAAGATTGCCAAAAGGTTTTTGCAAAGAAAAAGCAAGTTCTTAATTTGCAAAGTGAAGGTAAGGCAAAACAGGACAGAATCTGTGAAAAACAGAATAGCAGGCAGTAATCGACCTGTTCGGGATACTTCTGCAACTCAAATCAAAAAAATCAGAACTGACGCACGAAAGACAATTATATAGAGAACGCTGTCGAAAAAATTCAGACAAAAAAGATGATCTGGTGATTTTATACGAATTTTTATATCCAAGGATAGAATCTGTTTCCTGGACAGCACCTCACAACTTTTGAACTTTCTAGCAATCAGAGGCTATACTTGGCACAAATATGAAAAGCAAAGATACAATGATGATGCTACAGCAGTAAACAACATCAAGACTCAACAAAAGCAAAAAAATTATTCATGTGGGCTGCCTCCCAAAAGCGCTTTCTTTTATGCCTTTAAGATAGGCATAATGCATAGATCAAGTTTTATCAAGAGTAAAAGAATAGCTAGCCCGTACAACGGACTCAAAAGGTAACTTGACCTTCTTACGAGGGAAGTGTTCCATCCCTTTCTTGAGAGGAAACTGAAATTTTATATTACCCTCTTTCATGTCAATGACAGCACCAACGGTGCGCAAAAAGGGACGTCCCAAAATAATTGGACATGAAGGATCACATTCAATATCCATAATAGTAAAATCAACGGGCACATAATTATCATTGACAATGATAAGAACATCATCGATCCTCCCCAAAGGTTTCTTTATGGAAGAATCAACGAGAGCATTACCAAAAGAACAAGAATCAAAAGGTTTCAATTTAAGCATATCATATAGTCTTTTGGGCATAATAGAAGTACTAGCTACAATATCACATAAAGCAAAGCATGAGAAATTGTTTATCTTAATTTTAATCATAGAATCCCAACCATCTCCTAGCTTTCTAGGTATGGAGGCTTCCACTCTAAGTTTCTCCTCCCTAGCTTTGATAAGAGCATTAGTGATATGCTCTGTGAAGGCAAGATTAAGCGTGCTAGTGTTGGGATCCTTAGCCATTCCTTGTAGGAAGGCGACAACTTCTGAAATACTATAATTATCAAAATCAATTTTATCATTAGTGGGCAGAATTGTAGTGTCATCCTCTTTGTTTAATTCGCTCTCTTATAAGAGTTTGAACATCTTCCCAAGTTTCGGGAAGCTTAGGAGCAATTTTGAACTGAGGCTCATACTTTTTTCCTGGAAGACCATGCCATGGGCATAACTCTCCGTCATAACTAGTGTAATCACAAGGTTTATCCTTTTTGTAAACCCCGTCAGAGATAAGTGGGGCAATGGAAGTAGGGGTGTACTCCTCCCATTTAGTGTTTTTGGTAGAACCCATAGTAGCAAGCAAGCAAGATAACTATTTTTTGTGATTTTCGGTAAAAAGGAACTAAAGCAAATATGAAAGGTAAACTAACAAGACTAAAAAGCAAAGGTAAAAGATAGCATGCAACTCCCCTATCCTGAAGAGTGGAGTCCCCGGCAACGGCGCCAGAAAATACTCCTTGATGGGCCTCGAACCCGTCGTTGGTTACCCCAAGTGGAAGGTGTAAGATGCAGTAAGTAGAAGTGTTTTCCCCTAGCAAAGATGCCAAGGATCGAATCCCCAGAGACTCCTAGGTTCAACAGGTAGGTGTCAACTGCTAACGGCGCAATTAGCAATCAACGTGGACCTGCACACAGATACAAATAACTTTGCTCCCAACGAGTACAGAGAGGTTGTCAATCTCTCCGGCCTTGTAGTTCACAAAGGGTTAAAAGCAATATGATAGTAGTGATAGATAGTATTTTGCAATAGTAAATAAAATAGCGAAAAGTAAATAGTGTATGTGATCAATGATGGTAATATGGACCGGAGTCTCATGATGTTCACTAGTGATGTCTCTCTCCCAAAAGACGATAAAACAGCTATGTGAGGTAAACAAATTACAGCTGGGCAATTGACAGGACCACAAACGCAAACCAATGCTGACTACATTGCAAGAAAGGTTGAGGTTCAAAGCATGGGCGGTACGCCAAAGTAAGTAGACCGAAATCCATCAATATCTACTACTAATCATCCACCTTGAGATATCTATCCAGAACATCTCGCTGGTATTAAGTTGCGAGTCCCACCCATAGTGTAAACTCAATGCAATAGGCAACTGCATTAAAAGAACTTTGCGTAAAGTAAACAATCCTTGCACTCGCGGGCACAAGCACCGTTGTTTTCCCCCTTGTGGCAACAACACATCCCCTAGACTCATGTTTCTGTCACTCAAGCTAGTCATCGAGGGGCATGAACCCACAATCGAGCATAACGTTCCCTCTTGGAGTCACTACCTATTACTCGGCCAAAGCAATAAATAACAACGGAGAACATGCAAGAATTACTTATGAACTAAAATATAAAAGAGGTGAATCAAATATATTACTCAAGATCAATCTGAACATAATCTCATAATCCATCGGATCCCAGCAAACTCAACATAGCAACAGCATAAGGATTACATAGGTGCCTCGATCATGTAGGGCAGCTCACGAGGACTAATTAGTGAAGCACAAGAACGGGAGGAGAACATCACATAGCTACTGGTCATGGACTCATGGTCCAAGGGAGACTACTCACGAGTCATCCGGGAGGCGTCCATGGTGGTGGAGAAGCTCCCGGTGGTGATCCTCCCCTCCGGCAGGGTGCCGGGAAGAGTTCTCCTGGTGCTCCCGATCTTGGAAGCGGCGGCGGCGGCGGAACAGAGATGGGATCGCGAAATGAAGTCATGTTCTGAGGGTTACGGGGAACCCTTTAAATATATGCCAAAGTAGGGCACGGGGGAGCCTCGGGGGGCCCAGGCGCCCCCCCGGCGCGGCCCAGGGGGGGCGCGCCCACAGGGCGCCTAGAGCCCCTGTGCCCCCCCAGGCTGCCCTTCGGACGCAGTGTTGTTTCCGGTTCACTGATTTTTGATATAATTTTTCTGTATTTTTCTGGGCAGTTCTCGAAACGTGAAAACCTGAAATACAAAAACAGCCGAAAACAGAAACTGGCACTGGGGTGCACTGGATTAGTAAGTTAGTCCAAATATGATCAAAAGTGTATGGAAGTGTATGAATATCATAGCAATATCACCCAAAAGTGGCATGGAGCAAGCAGAAATTATAGATACGTTTTGGACGTATCATCTCCAAAAAAGAGGAGTCTCCAAAAAAATGAGAGAAAAAAGATAGAAGGGACAATGTTCTAATAATGCATCCATTAGTTTTCTTGTGAGCTTTCATACACTTATAGCTCTAATGCATCCGTTACATGGCAATCCCTACTCAATCACATTGATATCGATTGATGGACATCTCCATAGTCCATTGATTAGCCTAGTTAATGTGAGACTTTCTCCCTACTTTTGTCTACTACCACCTTTTATTCCACCCATAGTGCTATGTCCATGGCTCACGCTCATGTATTGCGTGAAGAGTTGTAAAAGTTTAAGAATGTAAAAGTATGAATAAAATTTCTTGGCTGACATGGGGGTGGGCATGATTTATACTTTGTGTTGAGAAGAGGGAGTAGAACAAGACTATATGATTTTGTAGGGATAACTTTCTTTAGCCATGTTATTTCTGAAGCTTCATAATTTTCTTTCTAGTATGCTTGAAGTATTATTGTTTTGATATTAATGAACTTTTGTTTTGAATCATATGGATCTGAACATTCATGCCAAATAAAGAAGAAATACATTGCTAAATATGCTAGGTAGCATTCCACATAAAAAAATATGTTTTTATCATTTACCTAGTCGAGGACGAGTAGGAATTAAGCTTGGGGATGCTTGATACGTCTCCGACGTATCTATAATTTTTGATTGTTCCATGCTTTTATAATGTCAAGTTCGGATGTTTTATATGCATTAATATTCTATTTTATTTCATTTTTCGGACTAACTTATTAACCTAGAGCCCAGTGCCAGTTTTCTGTTCGTTCCTTGTTTTCGAGTTTCGCAGAAAAGGAATATCAAACAGAGTCCAAACAGAATAAAAGTTTCGCAGTGATTTTTCTTGGACCAACAAACACATGTAGGACTTGGAGTCCAAGTCAGAGAGTCCCCGAGGAGATGACAAGCCAGGGGCACGCCCATAGGGCTTGTGCCCCCCTCTGAGACCCCCTGGCCCCCTTCCTTAGCCTATATATATATATATATATATATATATATATATATATATATATATATATATATATATATATATATATATATATATATATATTCAGAAGTATTCCCAAAACCCTGAAAGCATCCACGAAAATACTTTTCCACCACCCCAGGTTTCTGATCTCGTGAGATCCCGTCTGGAGGCCTTTTTCGGTACTCTTCCGGAGGGGGATTCGATCACGGAGGGCTTCTACATAAACCTTGCCGCCTTTTCGATGATGAGTGAGTAGTTTACCACAAACCTACGGCTCCATAGCTAGTAGCTAGATGGCTTCTTCTCTCTCTTTGATCTTGAATACAATGTTCTCCTCGATGTTCTTGGAGATCTATTCAATGTAATCTTCTTTTGCGGTGTGTTTGTTGAGATCCGATGAATTGTGGATTTATGATCAGATTATCTATGAATATTATTTGAATTTTTCTCTGAATTCTTATATGCATGATTTGATATCTTTGTATTTCTCTTCGAATTATTGGTTTGGTTTGGCTAACTAGATTGGTAGTTCTTGCAATAGGAGAGGTGCTTAGTTTTAGGTTCAATCTTGCGGTGTCCTCACCAAGTGACAAGAGCGGTAGCAAGGCACTTATTGTATTGTTGCCATAAAGGATAAAAAGATGGGTTTATATCATATTGCTTGAGTTTATCCCTCTATATCATGTCATTGATGTCTACTACGCAACTTTATTCTTGTAGACACATGTTGGGCCTCCAAGCGTAGAGTTTTGTAGGACAGTAGCAATTTTCCCTCAAGTGGATGACCTAAGGTTTATCAATTCGTAGGAGGTGTAGGATGAAGATAGTCTCTCTCAAAAAACCCTGCAACCAAATAATAAAAAGTCTCTTGTGTCCCCAACACACCCAATACAATGGTAAATTGTATAGGTGCACTAGTTCGGCAAAGAGATGATGATACAAGTGTAATATGGATAGTAGATATTGATTTTTGTATTAGTAACAAAACAAATCAGCAAGGTAGCAATTGATAAAACGGAGCACAAACAGTATTGCAATGCTTAGAAACAAGGCCTAGGGTCCGTACTTTCGCTAGTGCAATCTCTCAACAATACTAATATATTTGGATCACATAATCATCCCTCAACGTGCGATGAAGAATCACTCCAAAGTTCCTATCTAGCGGAGAACATAAGAAGGAATTGTGTGTAGCTATTCTTTACGATCGATCTATCCAAGAGTTTGTACTAAAATAACACAAGTTATACTTTCTAATCGATCTATCAAGAGTTCGTACTAAAATAACCCAAGTTATTCTTTTCGATCGATCTATCAAGAGTTCGTACTAAAATAACACCAAAACAACTTCATATTCATAATACTCAATCCAACACAAAGAACTTCAAAGAGTGCCCCAAGATTTCTACCGGCGAAACAAAGACAAGAGCGTGCATCAACCCCTATGCATAGATTACCCCAATGTCACTGCGGGAATCCGCAAGTTGAGTGCCAAAACATATATCAAGTGAATCAATATGATACCCCATTCTCACCACGAGTATTCAACTTCAAGATATATATCAAGTGTTCTCAAATCCATACAAGTATTCAATCCAAAGAAATCTCAAAGGGAAAACTCAATTCATCGCAACAAGATAATGAGGGGGAAACACCATATGACCCGACTATATTAACAAAGCCCGCGATACATCAAGATTGTGCATCTCAAGAACACGAGAGAGAGAGAGAGAGAGAGAGAGAGAGAGAGAGAGAGAGAGAGAGAGAGAGAGATTAAACACATAGCTACTGGTACAAATCCTCAGCCCCGAGGGCGGACTACTCCCTCCTCACCATGGTGGCCGCTGGGATGATGAAGATGGCTACCGATGATGATTCCCCCCTTCGGCGGAGTGCCAGAAAGGGTCTAGATTGGTTTTCAGTGGCTACATAGGCCTGCGGTGGCAGAACTACTGATCTAGGGTTATTTCTGATGGTTTCTCTATTTATAGGAATTTTTGGCGTCGGTCTCACGTCCGGATGGGCCTCGAGGTAAGCACAACCCACCGGGGCAAGCCAGGCCCACCAGGCAGACTTTACTTTTCCCCCTTTCCTCTATTTGTTCGATAGGGTCTTCGTCTCCGTGTAAAAGCAAACTCTCCAAATTTATGACCAACCGTTCCTTCAGTGATCGCCCTGGTGGGTTGTTCCCTCCTCGTGGCTCTTCTGGCCGTCCCACGAAGATTCAGGGGTCTCTTTTGTTCCATAAAAAACTGTCAAAAAATTTCAGCTCATTTGGAGAACTTTCATTAAAAAACAACACCATGGTAGTTCTGCTAAAAACAGCATCAGTTCGGGTTAGTTCCATGCAAATCATACCAAAACCATATAAAATTGTTATAAACATGGCATGAATACTTCATAAATTATAGATACGTTGGAGGGTATCAGTCATCTTGCTTAAAGTGTTACTCTGTTCTTATGAACGTAATACTCTAGATGCATGCTGGATATCGGTCGATGTGTGGAGTAATAATAGTAGATGCAGAATCGTTTCGGTCTACTTGTCACGGTGATGCCTATATTCATGATCATTGCCTTAGATATCGTCATAACTTTGCGTTGTTCTATCAATTGCTCGACAATTATTTGTTTACCCACTGTATGCTTTGTTCAAGAGAGAAGCCTCTAGTGAAACCTATGGCCCCCGGGTCTATTTTACATCTATTAATTTCAGATTTATAAAACCAAAAACCCAAAAATACCTTGTCACAATTATTACATGTTTACTTTCTTTTTCTTTTTTTACTTTAGTTTTAAATCTATCTCTATCAGATCTCACTCTTGTTCGTGACGTTGAAGGGATTGACAACCCCTTTTCCGCATTGTGTGCAAGTGTTTGTTAGTTTGTGCAAGTGCATATATTGGAGACTTGCTTGTACCTCCTACTGGATTGATACCTTGGTTCTCAACTGAGGGAAATACTCATCTCTACTTTGCTGCATCACACTTTCCTCTTCGAGGAAAAAATCAACGCAAGCTCAAGAAGTAGCAGCATACTGTACATATCTATGTATATGTATTACAATATTGTTTCCGGAATTTTTGGGTTATAAAAAAATAACCATTTGCTTTTTTAAAAGGCTCCAGGTAGCACAAGCTTTGAATTGCCTTTTTTGAGGACTCTTCGTTGTATACACATATATTTTTTTAGTTCATTTCATATTTAAAAATAATAATGATGTATCCATACCCTAAAAAAATTGTTCATTAATTACCATGATCTCAAAATGTAACATTTCCTATAATGTGTACTAACTCACTATTTTAACACAACTAAAATTGTTATAATTGTATATTTCCTCTATTGCTATTTTAACATAAAATGGAAATTTTAGAGGTATACCTGGGGCCGTTAGATCATGTACATTTGATATTACTGTGACATCTCGAGTAGATTTTCATATTAAAATACATTTTTTTGATACTAAGCTCCTTATTTCGCTGGGTAGTTGTGTTCATTTATGGTGCTGCTCAAGATGAACAAGAGCAAGAGTTTCTCTCTGAACTAGCTGTTGTGTATTTGTATCTGATGACCCACAAGTGTAGGGGATCTATCATAGTCCTTTTGATAAGTAAGAGTGTTGAACCCACCGAGGAGTAGAAGGAAATGACAAGCGGTTTTCAGCAATGTATTATCTGCAAGCACTACAATTATGGGTAACAGGTAGTTTTGTGATAAGAAAATTTGTAACGAATAACAAATAACAAGTGTAAGAAAGGTGCAGCAAGGTGGCACAATTCTTTTTGTAGCAAATGATGAGCCTGGACGAACTCTTATATAAAGCAAAGTGCTGCAGAGGACACATAGGAATTATTATCAAGTTAGTTTTCATCATGCTCCTATGATTCACATTTGTTACTTTGATAATTTGATGTGTGGGTGGACTGGTGCTTGGGCGCTGACCTTACTTGGACAAGCCTCCCACTTATGATTAACCCCTCTCGCAAGCATCCGCAACTACGAAAGAAGAATTAAGATAAATCTAACCATAGCATGAAACATATGGATCCAAAACAGCCCCTTATGAACCAGCGCAAAACAACCCCAAGATTTCTACCGGAGAAACAAAGACAAGAACGTGCATCAACCCCTATGCATAGATTACCCCAATGTCACCACGGGAATCCGCAAGTTGAGTGCCAAAACATATATCAAGTGAATTTATATGATACCGCATTGTCACCATGAGTATTCAATTTCAAGACATATATCAAGTGTTCTCAAATCCATAAAAGTATTCAATCCAAAGAAATCTTAAAGGGAAAACTCAATTCGTCGCAACAAGATAAAGAGGGGAAAACACCACATGATCCGACTATATTAACAAAGCCCGCGATACATCAAGATTATGCATCTCAAGAACACGAGATAGAGAGATAGAGAGAGATTAAACACATAGCTACTGGTACAAACCCTCAGCCCCGAGGGTGGACTACTCCCTCCTCACCATGGTGGCCGCCGGGATGATGAAGATGGCCACCGGTGATGATTTCCCCCTCCGGCGGAGTGCCAAAAAGGGTCTAGATTTGTTTTCAATGGCTATAGAGGCCTGCAGCGGCGAAACTTATGATCTAGGGTTATTTTTGATGGTTTCTCTATTTATAGGAATTTTTGGCGTCGTTCTCACGTCCGGATGGGCCTCGAGGTGAGCACAACCCACCAGGGCAAGCCAGGCCCACCAGGCGCGCCCTGGTGGGTTGTGCCCTCCTCATGGCTCTTCTAGCCCTCCCACGAAGCTTCGGGGTCTCTTTTTTTCCATAAAAATCATCAAAAAGTTTCAACTCATTTGGAGAACTTTCATTTCTGTACAAAAAACAACACCATGGTAGTTCTGCTGAAAACAGCGTCAGTTCGGGTTAGTTCCATGCAAATCATACCAAAACCATATAATATTGTTATAAACATGGAATGAATACTTCAAAAATTATAGATACGTTGGAGACGTATCAGCATCCCCAAGCTTAAATCCTACTCGTCCTCGAGTAGGTAAATGATAAAAAACAGAATTTTTTATGTGGAATGCTGCCTATCATGTCATATCATATTCTTTTCTTTATAGCACGGACATTTTGACTTTTATATGGTTCAAAGCAATAGTCTAGTTTTGACATGAGATTTAAATACTCAAACATATCAACAAGCAACCATGTCTTTCAAAATATCAATGCTAAAATAAGTTATCCCTAGCCCATCATGCTCAACCATTGATCCATTCATGAAACACGTTCGCATATGTTACAGCCAATGCTCAAGTACGATCATAGTATTTCCAAGTTGGTGCTTGGTAAGAGAAGATGGAGACTCAAATTCAAAAATAAAAATTGCATAAGTAAAATAAAGGCCCTTTATAGAGGGAAGTAGGGATTTGTAGAGGTGCCAGATCTCAAAGATTAAATTGAGAGATAAAATTATTTTGGGAGGTATACTTTTCCCACAAACAAAAACGACTTAAGGTTCTGTCAGGGATATTACTAGCAGGTATAAACCGACTAGGGATATCCGGATTATGGTAGTGTAGCTGTGTAGTTATAAATTCAGCAGAGATTACAGCCCAAGAAGGCTTAGGGCCCATGTGTAAAGTTTACGGTTTATAAACCGTCCTATCATGTAACTTGAGATACAAGGAAGAAAGAGAAGAGACCGAGGCGGACATGAGTATGAGCCGGCCCCGGTACTCTGTAAACCGGACCGGGCGTTGCCTCCTATATAAAGGAATGACCCGGCGACGGTTCAAGGGCAAGCAACAATCCGTCGAGAGACAGGCAAGCAATCTGCTCCCTGTTCATCGACGCCCAAGCAATACCAAACCAAACTAGACGTAGGCTTTTACCTTCATCGAAGGGGCCGAACTAGTATAAACCCCCTGTGTCCTTTGTGTGCTTTTAACCTCTTCAAGCTAACCCGCACGATGGCTCCACACCTAAGTCCCTTAAACCGGACATCTGCCGTGCTAATTCCACGACAGTTGGCGCCCACCGTGGGGCTATCGCACGATGGTTTCGAGTTCTTGAAGTGCAGCTTTGAAGGACTCAAGGGCTACGCGGTCGGCCGGATGACCAAGAGTTGCCGGGGCCGGATCTACATCGACGACGCAGGCTGGGGCCCGGAGGCCGATTCAATCGAATACGGGTACCGGGTTCCCTTTGGCGACATCCACGTCTTCATCGGCAAGATTGGTGAACCGAGACCTGAGCCGGACATCTTCCCCAACATCGTCGAGCCGGCTCAGCATGCGAGATCGGCCCGGATTCAGCCTGCCGTGAAGCGCGTTTTCGTTGGAGCAATACATGGAGTCCAAGCCAAGGACGGACCGGATTCTGGTGGCGAGACAATTGTCTATTCCGACGATGAATCTTCATCCGGAGAGACCGAATCCTTGTATCTGTTGTGGGACGGCCGATCCGAGGGTGTGTCCGATGGTGATAGTATTCCGGACCCTTTTGATCCGCCAAACCGGGTGGCTGTCTTTATGGCTGGATCGCAATCTGCGCCGCAGCCCACGGTGACCAGGGCGTTCACAGCTGGTGCAGGGGGGAGCGGCCAAGCCCCCTCGCCCTCGGACGCTCTATCCGCCTTAGTAGAGGAGTTGACAACACGAGCAGTAGCAGTGGTGGCTCCTGCTGACAAGGCGCAACACGGTGCAGAAATCCTTCAGCTGAAGGGCCGGATCGAACAAGCCAGACAGGATCTAAATGCAGAGAAAGCTACGATAGGAACAAGGCAGGCAGAGCTGGATTCTCAGGCTTTCCAGCTCAGGATGGATCAGGTCTCTGCCCAGGGAGTAAGGAATAGAAGGTATCAGACTCGTCTACCGCCAGTCTATGAGGCGATAAATCTCTTTGGCACGCCATGAGCGGGAGCCAGCAATAATCTAGAAGTAAACCGGAGGGGAGCCCCAGCGACAGGTGCACCGGTTCAACAACCCACTGCGGAGCAAGATCGTCGGGTTATACCCACGCCGCACGTCCCCACTCCTCCTGGCCATTACTCAAACCCCCTGGATAACATTGTCGCCACCGCTTCACGCCTGGCCGCTTTACCCATTGAGGGAACATCCCCAGTGGCGATGGAAGCACGCAGGGTCAAGGATCTACTCGACACGGCATTGACGCAGCAACAGGCGTATTCCTACAACAGGGAGAGACTTCATTCAACACCCCGTCACAGCCGGAGTTATACTAGGCATTGGGATGAATCGGAGGTATCCAGTAGTGAACGGAGGCGTCACCGTCACAGACAGGATAATCCGGCAGGCGCAGAGGCGCAAGCCCAGGAGGCAGTAAACCGGGCTAGACCTACGGCCCACGAGGACGTCTGCCAGACGACGCCGGTTCACACAACCACAGCAGAGACGGGAGTCACGACGAGTTCCTTTGGAGTGCAGTGTCTCATTCCCGCTTTACGAAGCATAAGGTTACCCAAGGACTTCAAAGGTCCACGTAAGGTGCCTAACTACGCAGCAGATTTGGCTCCAGAGGCTTGGATCGAGAGCTATGAGATGGCTATGGAGATGTTGGACGTAGATGAAGCGGCATGCGCAAAATATTTTACCATGATGCTTGAGGGTACAACCCAGACCTGGTTAAAGGGCTTACCACCTAACTCCATCGGATCATGGGGTGAGTTGCGCCGCCAATTTATTAAAAAATTTAAGGACACGTGCAAACAGCCAATGTCAGTAGTAGACCTAGCGGCATGTATACAAGGAGAGCAGGAGCCTACGAGCGCATGGGTGCGGCGAGTGTCAGAAATCTTACACTCTTCGAACGGTATCAGTCCCAGTACGGCGATAGTAACATTGGAAAACAATTGCCGGTTTGAGTCTCTGAAACTGAAGCTGGGACGGCTCAAGCGGGATTGCAATGACATGGGAACACTCCTGAGCGCTCTAGTGAAGTATGGGGACTCTGACACCACTAAGTACCCAGAAGCGGATGGGGATAAGTCCGGAAAAGCAAATAAGCCCGGTAAACCGACGCAGGCTAGTCCGGTCGGAACAAGCTTCAACGGTAAGCGAAAGGCAGAGGGTGGCTTTGATTTTGTGGCCAATACCAAGGTTCAAGGAAGCTTTCAACGCAACAAGGATAGACCGCCTCCACGGAGCGGCGGAGGATTCATTAATCTGGAGCGACAGTTGAACGAGCCTTGCCCGAAGCACAACACTGAGGAACGCCCAGCTAAACATACATGGGAGGAATGCCGGGTCATGATGGAGGCTATTAACCGGGCCAGATTCAACAATGGGCCACCGGGCGGCGGTTCAGGCCCCGGGTTTCATGGTCCGGGTCACCAGGGTAATGGCTCCGGATCAGGATATCATGGCGGCAACAATGGCTACAACCAAGGCAATCATCAGTATGGTTAGGGCGGTTACAATAACCAAGGCAACCATCAATATGGTCAAGGCGGTTACAATAACCAAGGCAACCATCAACAGGGCCAGGGTAATCACAACAACCAAGGCAATCAGCAGCGTCAGCAGCAGCAGCAATCCGGATATCAGAGTAATCCGAAGGAGCTGAGTAGTGGACAATATCATGTGTTCACTACGAGTTTGTGCAAACGAGATCAATAAGTTTTAAAGCGGGCGGTCCACACGGTTGAACCGGCAATACCACGATTCTTGCGCTGGTCGGAACTACCTATTGTTTGGAGCAGAGAGGATCACCCGCCGCGGGTCGATAATCCGGGCCAATTGGCCTTAGTAGTGGCACCATAGGTGGGTGGCTACAAATTCACCAAGGTTCTCATGGACGGCGGCAGCAGCATCAATATCTTATATTACGAGACTTTCCGTCGCATGGGGCTGACGGATAAGAAGCTAAGACAGTCAAACACGGTATTCCATGGAGTAGTGCCAGGTAAATCTGCTTACCCAGTTGGGAAAATTGACCTAGAAGTTACCTTTGGAGATGAACAGGATTCCAGGTTAGAGACGATAACCTTTGAAGTGGTAAAGATCCGGAGCCCATACCATGCGCTATTTGGACGGCCGGTTTACGCTAAGTTTATGGCTAGACCATGCTATGTTTATCTACAGCTTAAGATGCCGGGTCACAAGGGAACCATCACGGTTCATGGAAGTCGCAAGATCGCATTGGAGTGCGAGGAAGGAGACGCTGCTTATGCAGAGGCAGTATGTGCTACGAAGGATTTGAAGTTTTATAAAGATAATGTTGATCCGGCAGATATGTCCCCGTTGAAGAAGCCAACTACAGAGCATGATCCGGCGTTGAAGTTTAAATCGGCAGAGGAAACCAAGCAAGTCGACTTTGTGCCAGGCGATTCATCCAAGCAGTTCACTATCAGCGCTAACCTTGACCCTAAATAGGAAAGCGCGCTCATCGAGTTCATCCGTGAGAACCGGGATATCTTTGCATGGAAACCTTCTGACATGCCAGGTATACCGAGGGAACTCGCTGAGCACAGTCTTAATATTGATCCAAAGTTCAAACCAGTCAAGCAGTATCTGCGCCGCTTCAACGAAGAAAGGCGCAAGGCAATAGGTGAAGAAGTGGCAGGCTTTTGGCCGCAGGGTTCATAGTTGAAGTGTTCCACCCGGAGTGGTTGGCTAATCCGGTGCTGGTGTTAAAGAAAAATGGAAAGTGGAGAATGTGTGTGGATTACACAGACCTAAACAAAGCTTGTCCAACCGATCCTTTTGCTCTCCCTCGTATTGATCAGATCATTGATGCTACGGCGGGATGTGAGCGGCTAAGTTTTTTGGATGCATATTCAGGGTATCACCAGATCAAGATGGCAGTTAAGGACCATGAGAAGACAGCCTTCATAACTCCTTTTGGTGCTTTTTGCTATGTATCTGTGCCTTTTGGGCTCAAGAGTGCCCAAGCAACTTATCAGCGTTGCGTATAGAACTGTCTTAAGGGGCAGATAGGTAAAAATGTTCATGCCTATGTGGATGACATCGTGGTAAAGTCAAGGAAGGAGGAGACATTGATAGAGGACCTCGAGGAAACCTTCGATAACCTTCGGGCCTATAAAATGATGCTTAATCCGGAGAAGTGTGCTTTCGGTGTTCCGGCCGGCAAACTCCTTGGATTCTTGGTGTCGAACAGAGGAATAGAAGCCAATCCGGAGAAGATCAAGGCAATCACATCCCTGACTAAACCAACTTGCATTAATGATGTTCAGCGTATCGCCGGCCGGATTACAGCGTTGAGCCGATTCATCAGTCGTCTGGGGGAGAAGGCAATTCCACTTTATCAGATGCTAAAAAAGACAGACCGGTTTATATGGAGCGATGAGGCAAACGCTGCGTTTGAGGATTTAAAGCGGCTGCCGCCCCGTTGATAAGGAGTCGCTGCTGTTATACGTGGCCGCCAATGCACAAGCAGTTAGCGTGGCAATCATGGTCGAGCGCAAAGAAGAAGGAAAGGAGTATCCGGTTCAACGTCCGGTTTATTATGTCAGTGAGGTTCTCATTGAATCCAAACAAAGGTACCCGCATTGGCAGAAGCTGGTATATGGCGTGTTCATGGCAAACCGGAAGTTGAAGCATTATTTCCAAGGCCACCCAATAACTGTTATCAGTTCAGCTCCGTTGGGGGATATAATCCAGAACAGAGAAGCCACTGGCAGAGTTGCGAAGTGGGCCATTGAGCTTAGCCCGCACGGATTGAAGTATGTGCCACGCACCGCCATCAAATCGCAAGCGTTGGTAGATTTTATCAATGATTTGACAGAGTTGCAAGCACCAGAGGAAAAGCCGGATCATACATACTGGACTATTCACTTTGACGGTTCAAGAAAATTAGAAGGCTCGGGGGCTGGAGTTGTGTTAACTTCCCCGCGAGGTGACAAATTCTGTTATGTCCTCCGTCTAATGTTTCCTTGTACTAATAATGCAGCAGAATATGAAGCATTGCTTCATGGCATGCAGATAGCTAATGAGATGAACTTGAGCCGGGTCAAGTGTGTTGGTGATTCAGACTTAGTGGCACATCAAGTATCCGGCAAGTGGGATTCTAAAGACCCTCTCATGGCAGCCTACAGACGAGAAGTTGAAGCAGTCGCAGGACATTTCAAAGGATATCAGGTGGATCACATAGACAGGTGGAAAAATGAAGCGGCCGATGCTCTAAGCCGGCTAGGTTCTCAGCGTAAACCGGTGCCACCGAATACCTTTTTGGATGAGCTACACAATCCATCAGTTCAGGTACCGTCGGAGGAGGATTTGGCTGTTGATCCGGAAGCGCAGTTGGTTGCGGCACTTCATGTTATTCCGGATTGGACGCTCCCGTACTTGGCATATCTAAGCCGTGGAGAGTTGCCGAATGATGAGGTTGAAGCAAGGCAGATAATCCGGCGATCCAAATCCATGACAATTGTGAACGGGGAACTTCACCATCGCAGTGTTTCTGGGGCGTTTCAGCGGTGTGTATCATCCGAGGAAGGCTGTGACATCCTTCGAGAGATCCATGAAGGGGATTGTGGTCATCACGCCGGTTCAAAATCCTTGGTAGCTAAAGCTTTTCTACATGGGTTCTATTGGCTGACAGCCCATGCTGATGCGGAGAATCTAGTCCGAAAGTGCGATGCTTGTCAGAAATTTTCACGGCGTGCTCTTGTTCCGGCACAGGAGCTGCGGATGATACCAATTACTTGGCCGTTTGCGACTTGGGGGCTTGATATGGTTGGACCTTTTAAACGATCCCAAGATCAAAAAACTCATCTGCTGGTTGCTGTGGATAAGTTTACAAAGTGGATTGAGGCAGAGCCTGTGAGCAAGTGTGATGCGGCAACAGCGGTTAAATTCATCAAAAAGGTAATTTTCAGGTTTGGCTTTCCACACAGCATCATCACTGACAATGGCACCAATTTATCTAAAGGAGATATGGAAGAGTTTTGTCAACGGGAGCATATTCGCCTAGATGTGTCTTCTGTAGCTCACCCTCAATCCAATGGTCAAGCTGAAAGGGCCAATCAAGAGATTTTGTGAGGTATCAAGCCCCAGCTTATGACTCCCTTGCAAAGAACACCAGGGTGCTGGGTTGAGGAATTACCTTTTGTCCTCTGGAGCATCATTACCACGCCGAACAGGTCCACAGGTTACACACCTTTCTTCATGGTGTACGGTGCTGAAGCGGTTCTTCCAAGCGATATCCGCCATGATTCACCACGGGTGACGGCTTATGTTGAAGCAGCCAATGAACAGGCAAGACATGACAGTTTGGACTGGCTAGATGAAGAGGGTGACATAGCAGCAGCACGATCCGCGATTTATCAGCAGGACTTGCGCAGATATCACAGCCACCGGGTTAAAACCCGGATGTTCCAGGAGGGGGACTTGGTACTCCGGCTCATCCAGGACCAAACAGATATGCACAAGCTATCCCCACCTTGGGAAGGGCCCTTTGTGGTCAGCAAGAACCTACACAACGGTTCATATTACCTGGTGGACGTTCGAGAGCACAAAGACTCACGGACGTCAGTAGAAGAGACGAAGAGGCCGTGGAACATCGCTCTCCTGCGGCCCTACTACACCTGAGCCATGAGCTCTGCTGTATCCTATGCACTGTTCAAGAATTCACCCGATTAATCAGTTAACGGGCCAGTTAATCGCTACTCACCGCATGGCCGAATCGAATAACACCTATTCATCGAGTTAACTTGTCGAGCCGATTAATTGGCCAGTTAGACCGATTAATCAGTTGTCATGCCGATTAATCCCTGCCGGCTCATTAATAGGTGGGCAAACAAAGCCCAAATTTTTGACCCGTAACCCCTTCCATCCCGATCCCGCTCCTTAATAGCTAGGATTAATAATTGTACCTCCTCTCTATGATTTTCATATGTGTAAGGAAGCATGTTTTAGTATACTACCTATTTGTGATCTTGGGAGTATGGTATAATACATAAAAAATCTTGATATATGTTGGCAAGTTCCTATTCAATCTACCGATTAATGGTTGACCGACTAATCCAGTTAATAGGCCGATTCACCGATTAATCGCTACTCCTAAACCGACCGAGCAACTACCAGTTAACGATTTCTTGAACATTGATCCTATGTATATATTATGATTAATAAATAAACCGGCACCCTTGGTAAACCGAGGGATCAGCCTTTTTCTTCTAAATATATGTCCTGTGAAAATTATTACAGATATCTCGAAACCTGTCTATTTTATGCAGAAGGGACCAAACTAGGGGGCTACGGATCACACGTGAATCCTCGCTAAGAGTCTTTTCTGGTCCGGTATACATGATTATCTTCACATCAAGCGCTCTTTGGATAAACTCCATCGATTGGCAAAAAACTGTTCTTGTCCCTAGGGAACCTTCCTTTGATGGCAAATGCAATATTTCTTGCCCCTTGGTTGATCATTCCCTTTGATGGCAAAAGAAAAAACTGTTCTTGTCCCTAGGGAACCTTCCTTTGATGGCAAATGCAATATTTCTTGCCCCTTGGTTGATCACTCCCTTTGATGGCAAAGGAAAAAACTATTCTTGTCCCTAGGGAACCTTCCTTTGATGGCAAATGCAATATTTCTTGCCCCTTGGTTGATCACCCCCTTTGATGGCAAAGGAAAAAACTGTTCTTGTCCCTAGGGAACCTTCCATTGATGGCAAATGCAATATTTCTTTCCCCTTGGTTGATCACTCCCTTTGATGGCAAAAGAAAAAATTGTTCTTGTCCCTAGGGTACTTCCTTTGATGGCAAATGCAAAATTTCTTGCCCCTTGGAAGAAACATCCCTTTGATGGCAAAAGCAAAAGTTCTTGTCCCTAGGGGTACTTCCTTTGATGGCAAATGCAATATTTCTTGCCCCTTGGAGTACATCCTTTGATGGCAAAAGAAAAAGAGTAATAGCCCTTTGGGTCGCACCCTTTGATTGGCACATATGGAGCCTGGCAGCTCGTAAAAAGCCTCGACTGCATGATTTTATTTGCAACCTGTGTTTTGTGTTTGTGATTTTTTAAAATGTTTTCTATGAATATTGATCCGGAGATGGACAGCTTCAAAGTTGACCACATATTTTCAAAAGTCTGGACATAGAGCTCCAGCATCATTTAAACCGGTAGTTACTATAACCCGGAACAAGTATTGGGTCCACCCCAACAGAGCCAAGAGCTTCCTCAGAAACTACAATGTTCGCCGGATTAAGGATATCAAGCATACTTAATCAAAGGTATGAAGTTATTTTTGGTATAAAACAGGCACTCGTTTGATATATATGAAAGCGATTTAATCGGTCCGGCGGTAAACCGCTAGGACATCTTTTCAGTGTTATCTATGCAGATACAGATAATATAAAAGATCAACCATAGCAGACAAGGGATTAAGATTGGCAGATGCCTAATCAAACATCTGACATCCGGATTAAGGCAGAAAATGTTTCGAGCTATCCTGTTACAAGGCACTTGAAGGCCTGGACGGATTAAAGTTTTTCAGCAACGGATTATAACCGATAAAAATAAAATGAAGTGACCTATGCTTCTTCCTGCTGCGAAGGCTGAGGATCGGCATGTTCCGGAGCATCTTCATCCTCTTGAAGCGGCTGAAAATTAGGAACGCGCCAGTCGATCTTGGATAAGGCACGAAAGTACATCTCTTCAGTAATAAGATCGGACGGATCAACATCTGGGCGAAAGTATGGGGGCACACTGGTGGGATTAGATTTTCGGTGTCATAACCGGCCGATCCACCCGCTCATTCTTTAAGCCATACGCCGGATGATACCTGGTCAAGTCTGATTCATCAGCAAGCTTGCTGTCAAGGGGACGCATTTCTTTAGTCAAAGCATGAAGGTCTTTGCCAGAGAAGGCCGATCCATCTTCCTTGGTGCTGGGGTACCCGTTCATAGCTTCTTCCGGATCAAAGTCCGGAACCCACACCTTAGCTCTGGTCAGCGCTACAAGAGAGCCGGCCCGTGCAGCAGATTTCTTCACCTCTTCCAAGCGTACATGCAATATAGAAAGCTTCTCCAAAGTGCCTTGGATAGTGGTGGGGGGCGCTTTATGAAAAGACATCGCACTTATAATCCTTTGAGCGCCGAAATACAGCTGCTCAACCAGAGTATAAGAGGCCTTGAGTTTCTTCCGGAGGTCATCCCCAAGATGGGTGACGCGTCGCCCTACATATGATTATCACAGTTAAACCGGAGCGGAATAAAGATTGCAGAGATGAAAGCACATGCAAGTTAAGTATTTACCAAAGACGGCAGAGGTCATAAGCTCTATTTGCTGCTTTAAACCGGTCAGCTCTTGCTTCACCGGGTTAAGAGCCTCTTCAGCATCCTTTGCTCTTTTTTCAAGAGCATTCCTCTGCACTTCCTAGGTTGTCCGCTCCGCTTCAAAATATTTTTTCAATTGTTCAGCAGTGGTTAAGCTCAACGCCAGATCATCCTTGGCCTTGGCAGCAGCAGTTTCAGTCACAGCAAGTCTATTCCGGAGCTTAGTTATTTCTGCAGCCCTCCGGGTCAGGTCAGCCTGCAAGAAAATAAAGTGGAATAAATGACAGTTTAGACAAGTCTCAAGCACATAACCAAGTTATCCACTTGACACTTGGGGGCTAATGAGCAATTGAAGTATCAAAAGAAGACAATTCAAGATAAGTCTCAAGCATATAACCAAGTTATCCACTTGACACTTGGGGGCTAATGGGCAATTGAAGTATCAAAGGGTGACAATTAAAGACAAGTCTCAAGCACATAAGCAAGTTATCTACTTGACACTTGGGGGCTAATGGGCAATTGAAGTATCGAAAGAGAGATTCAGACAAGTCCCAGGCACATAAAATGAGTTATGCCCCTAGCACCTGGGGGCTAATGTAAGTTCCTTTTCCATACATTTGGAAGTACCGGTTCACCTACAACAAAGCTAAACCGGCACTTGGGGGCTATTATGGCATAAAGACAGAAGTATAAAGAAGGCAAAGCAAAGACAAGTAAGGTACCTCGTATTTGTCCTTCATCATGTTAACCAAGCCCATTTCATATTCACGGCTGGTATGAAGCCAGTTCAAATACCCGGAGTAAAGTTCCTGGGCGCTCAGTTCAGCATAATTGGACAAGTCTGTGCTCCACTTGCCCTTCTCTTGTTGAAGCTTCTCCACTTTAGCAGTATGCTTGGCTAAAATGATAGGCTCAGCAGGAGCGGTAAAACCTGTCCCGGTTATCTGAATATCCGGGGAAGAAGTAGTGGCCGGCTGTGAAGGAGCAGCAGTATGAGCCGGACTAGCTGGAGCCGGGCTAGTCCGAGGGGGGTTAGTCCGGACATGACTTGCCGGTTCAAGAACATCTTCTACATTGGTATCTTCAGGAGCGACAATGTAGTCATGGTCCATGGGAGCAGGATCATCAAGCTGAATTGCAGGCTCGCCCTCTGGAGGGATGACTTCATCCGGATCAGTCACCGGATCAGCAGCAGCAGTCTCGGTAGCCGTTTTGCTGGCCTTTGCCTTTTTGCTAGGTTTAGGCTTGCTGAAAGAAATTGAAAAGACAATCAGAGTTATAAAGGGCAAATACAAAAGTAAACCGGACGAGGTAAAGGACTTACCCAGGTACAGTCTTCAGCATAGGAACCTGTGTGACAGTCGACTCACCGGAAGATGATAAGGGTGTCTCCTGATAGTTAGGATCAGACTGTTTAAGCGGTTTGCGTATAAGTCCGTCCTTGGGATGAAGAAGAGTTGGAAAAAGTAAAACCTCAGAGCGGCGCCTCCGAGCCAGAGTGAGAGATATTCCGGAAGACTCGACTACATGGCCACTATGGCATGTAGTCCGGCAGGCTTCATGTTGCTGCTTCTTCAAAAGAAAATTTGGGTCCAGTTGAGCGTAAGGATGAGAAAAAGGGTACTTCCGAGATGCCCGACGAGTTTTGGGCACAGGCGGTTCAGAATCTGAAGAAAGAGAGATTACCTCAACTTCTGCCGCTTTATCTCCTTCGGCCAAATCCTGTGAGAAGACGCTGTTACATATAAATCTAGAATAGAGATCAAAGCATATTAGGATTAACTCATACCTCAGAATCTGGATCATCCTCCTCAAGATGTGAACCGGAGCCAGCGGCTACTTTCTTCTTCTTCACAGCGAACGTTTTCCGGCGGGGCTGTTTAGCGGACTTGTCATGAGATTTTCTTTTCCAAAACGGATCATTGGCCTATGCAGAAAAGGAAAAATAAATACAAAGGTAATTGATATGGACGGATTAGAAACTAACTGAAGAAGTTAACTTACGGCTGGCAATGGGTTCTTCTCATAGTATAGAGCCAATCCGGTTTGGCTAAATTCTTCCAAAGAGATGTTAAGCAGTTTTTTGGCAGATCCAGTAACTTCCTTCTCAGGAAGCATTACGTCAATATGGCGTTGGGGGTCATCCGTCTTTCCGGTATAATGATACATCAAACCGGAGCACTGGCTCAGAGGAAGGATACTCCAGGCAAGCCAACAACGCACGAAATCGACTCCAGTCAATCCGTTGGCCATAAAGGCTTTCAGCTTGGCAAGCTGAGGAGCAAACCGGGCTCGCTCGAAGGAAGTAAGACGCTATGGCAAGGGATGATCTTCCGGAAGACGGTGTCCGCGGTAACCCGGCAGTGGGTTTTCTCCTTCAGGCGACGTATCCTTGCAATAAAACCAGGATTGATTCCAGTCCTTGGGGTGTGTATGGAGAGCAGCATGAGGAAAAACCACATCTCTTCTCTTCTGAATACTGACACCACCCAGTTCTTGATGTGGTCCGGCAGTGAATTCAGTCCGTCGGTTTAAGTGGAAAAAGTCCCGGAACTAGTCCACTGACGGTTCTTCTTGAAGGTACACCTCGGAGAAGACTTGAAAATTACAGATGTTTGACACGGAATTGGGACCTATGTCCTGAGGGTGAAGTTGAAAGGCGGCCAGCACGTCCCGGAAAAACTTTGAACCGGGTGGGCTAAAACCCCGGGCTAGATGATCAAAGAAAACAATGATTTCTCCTTCTTTGGGGGTAGGGGGACACTCCTCCCCTGGGGCCCGCCATTTCAGAACTGCTTGGGGGCCCAGAATACCAATCGAAGCAGCATTGGCTAAATCCTCTTCCGTAATGAGGGAAGGGGCGCAGTTGCAAGAAACGAACTGCTTGGCAGACATGTGAGCAAAAGGAAAATGCTGAAAAGGTAAAGTGCAAAATCCGGATTATTCAAGTACTGAAGCATAAACCGGAGCGTGTTAACAAATTATATCGACGGTTTAGACGGAGGGCTAATGGCGTTGACAACCCGGAAGCAGATGGGAGATGAGCTGCTACCGGTTTATGATAACAAAAAAGAAGAAGCTAAACCGTCGGGTTCATGGTTGATGCGTCGCAGGAGCAATATATGACTGATTAAACCGGCGAGTAACTTGCAGATCTATCAAGACGAAGAAACAGGTTTCTACAAGAGGCTAAAGTAAAATAGATCTGAGCAGTAAGAAAAAGACGAAATTTCCGCAAGTCTATCACAGGAAGAACTGCGAAGGTTTTCTACAGAGCAATGAATCTAAGGGCGAACTTAATCTAAGTCTAAAAATACGGAGCAGGAGCGAGTCTGAAGCTAATCCAGAGTTGGAATCTACTGCAAACATGGCGTATAAGATGAACAGCAAAAGCTTCGAGGTCTAATGGCGGAAGCAATGGAGGAACCCTAGATCACAGATCTGCAGCAAGAGAAGAGGAGTACCTGAGAAGGAAAGGGACGACGGCGGAGTAATCTGGTCGCGTTTCAGGGTGATGCAGCGGCCTGGCTGACGACGGCGACGAGCTCGAAGGCAGCGGCGGAGATTCACGCGACGGAGGAAGAAGAAGAGCGGAAGGAAGAAAGATAACAAGGCGGAGCGGTATTTATAAAGACTGGGAGAAGGAAACGGCCAGCGCGGGATTTGAGGAGGTCAGATTGGATAAAGATTCCATTGTCGCCTCGATTTTCGGGATGAGCTTTAAACAAAGGTAACAAACAGCTGTGAGCAATTAATGCGGAGGTGATGTCACGACTGAATAAAATGATTTCTGAAGATGACGTCATAGCCGGTTTACAAAACAGAGAAGATACAGGGAAGAAGTTTATGCAAGATTTAGAAGACTAACATGAACAAGTTCAAATCATTCTGGGGCCTAATGTCAGGGATATTACTAGCAGGTATAAACCGACTAGGGAGATCCGGATTATGGTAGTGTAGCTGTGTAGTTATAAATTCAGTAGAGGTTACGGCCCATGAAGGCTTAGGGCCCATGTGTAAAGTTTACGGTTTATAAACCGTCCTATCATGTAACTTGAGATACAAGGAAGAAAGAGAAGAGACAGAGGCGGACACGAGTATGAGCCGGCCTCGGTACTCTGTAAACCGGACCAGGCGTTGCCTCCTATATAAAGGAACGACCCGGCGACGGTTCAAGGGCAAGCAACAATCCGTCGAGAGACAGGCAAGAAATCTGCTCCATGTTCATCGACGCCCAAGCAATACCAAACCAAACTAGACGTAGGCTTTTACCTTCATCGAAGGGGCCGAACTAGTATAAACCCTCTGTGTCCTTTGTGTGCTTTTAACCTCTTCAAGCTGACCCGCGTGATGGCTCCACACCTAAGTCCCTTAAACCGGACATCTGCCATGCTAATTCCACGACAGGTTCCCAACACTTTCCATGCTAGATATATCATTGGCGGTTCCCAAACATAAAATAAAATTTCTTCCTTTTCCACCAAACTTTCACAAGCCATGGCTAACCGAATCCACGGTTTCCTTCCATACCAAAACTTTCCAAGGAATTTATTATTTGACAACATAAAGTAAATTTATTTTTCATTTCGGAACTGGGCATCCCTAATACCTTTGCCTTCACTACTGCAGGTTGCTGCTAACGCGACACTACGATCAGACACCCTTTGACGAAACTGTGTGCGATGCCATAATCGCAAACGGTGGTGTAGAATAACCATCAAAAAAGGTGCAAAACATTTGCGATGGAGGATGCATCAAACACGTTTCAGATTTTAGTTGCATGTGCGATGCAGGGCATATGGTTCAGCTCAATTAACTTTTTGCGGTGAGGAGGAACAAAAGAAACGGGCAGCCAGATGAAGGTGTGTGCGATGTACATCATATGGTTCACTCGGATGACCTATTTGTGATTAGGCAACACAAATGTAACGGTCAGGCCGATCAATGTGTGTGCGATGTACAGCATACGGTTCACTCATATGAACTATTTGTGATTAGGCAAGAGAACAGAAACGGTTCAATATAACAAGATGTGTGTGGTACGAGGCAAACAAGTCTGTAATCAGAAATGTGTGCGAAGACCGATAATAACACAGAAGATTGCTTCTAATAAGACGCATGTGATATGCTCTGTCTACACAACATCTATTGGCCATTGTGGGACGGGCGTCATCCAGATACGCCATAAGGATGCGAAGAGGCATTCCTATCAGCAAGGACTAGGTGTTCCACCAATAGCTCATGTAAGAAATCTATCAAGTTAAGTGTGCTCAGGCTGGAGCAGCCATCAGATGGGTGACTGGATGGGAAGTTGTGTTGATGTTAAATTAACTAATAGGATGGGTCATTTCGGCCAAATGACCGAAATGACCCATTCCCTCAGCTAATTTAACCTCGAGATCCTTGTTTTTTGTTAAGACATGTTAAAGAAGGTCTACCGCGATACATGGCATACAGTTGATCCATCTTACTGTTTGTGATGGAATAGGCCATGTGTGTTGTGGGCAAACGCTTGCTAGTATTCAACCGTTTGGGATTGATGAATTCATCACCGACGGGTTCCCTAGTGTGGTCCGTGTTCATCTGATCATCATCTACTTCTTGTGCTAGCTCGATGTTCTTTCTATGCTAAGTTTCCATTAATTGATGGAGTTTTATGAACACGCCACCGTTGCCCGCCATTTCCTCACCTGTTTCCCGCCACCCTGTTATATTGCGCATAGACGGCGCGCGATGCACGGAGGCGACAAGCGCAACCTGTAGCACATCCACCTTTTCCAAGCATGCCAACCCACCAAAGCGCTGCCTCTGCCATCAACCTCGTCGACGAGGAAAACGAGCAGGCACCACGGCCCGTCGAGGCCGAGGCGCTCCCCGGCAATGCGATGGACGACATCGTGATGCGCGTCATCGCCAGGGTTGAGCAGACCTTTGGCGCATGGCGCTTGAGCGCCGCGGATCAAGATAGGCATGTTAGCGCCGATAGGCTGGAGCTCGCCGCACAACATGATCGATGGCGCGCCGCAGAGCAAGCTAGGCGCGTCCGCGCCAATAGGCTGACCGTTGGAGTGTCGCAGAGCGAGAGGCGTGGCGCGCCGCACAGTAAGAGCGGATCCATCAGCGCTTGCCTGCTGTCGACACGGCGTCGCAACTGGGTACACGTCTCGTCAGTACCCCCATTCCTCACCAGGAGTGGGCAGAGGCCCTCAACGTTGATGACCCACAAGTGTAGGGGATCTATCGTAGTCCTTTCGATAAGTAAGAGTGTCGAACCCAACGAGGAGCAGAAGGAAATGGTAGGCAGTTTTCAGTAAGGTATTTTCTGCAAGCACTGAAATTATCGGTAACAGATAGTTTTGTGATAAGGTAAACGATAACAAGTAACAAATAGTAAAAGTAAATAAGGAGCAACAAGATGGCCCAATCCTTTTTGTAGCAAAGGACAAGCCTGGACAAACTCTTATATGAAGGAAAGCTCTCCCGAGGACACATGGGAATTATCGTCAAGCTAGTTTTCATCACGCTCATATGATTCACGTTCGTTACTTTGATAATTTGGTATGTGGGTGGACCGGTGCTTGGTTGCTGTCCTTACTAGGACAAGCATCCCACTTATGATTAACCTTTATTGCAAGCATCCACAACTTCAAAAGAAGTATTAAGGTAAACCTAACCATAGCATGAAACATGTGGATCCAAATCAGCCCCTTACAAAGCAATGCATAAACTATGGTTTAAGCTTCTGTCACTCTAGCAACCCATCATCTACTTATTACTTACCAATGCCTTCCTCTAGGCCCAAACAATGGTGAAGTGTCATGTAGTCTACGTTCACATGACACCACTAGAGGAAAGACAACATACATCTCATCGAAATATCGAACGAATACCAAATTCACATGACTACTGATAGCAAGACTTCTCCCATGTCCTCAGGAACAAACATAACTACTCACAAAGCATATTCATGTTCATAATCAGAGGGGTATTAATATGCATAATGGATCTGAACATATGATCTTCCACCAAGTAAACCAACTAGCATCAACTACAAGGAGTAATCAATACTACTAGCAACCTACAGGTACCAATCTGAGGTTTTGATACAAAGATTGGATACAAGAGATGAACTAGGGTTTGAGAGGAGATGGTGCTGGTGAAGATGTTGATGATGATAACCCTCCCTAAGATGGGAGAGTTGTTGGTGATGATGGCGGTGACAAATTCCCACTCCCGGAGGTAAGTATCCCCGGTAGAATAGCTCCACCCGAGCCCTTGATTGGTTCCGCCAAGGTTCCGCCTCGAGACGGCGGCGCTTTGTCCCGAAAGCCTACTTATGATTTTTTCCAGGTCAAAACACCTCATATAGGAGAAGATGGGCATCAGGGGTCTGCCAGGTGGCCCATAAGGCAGGGGGCGCGCCCCCACCCTCGTGGACGGTGGGTGGCCCCCTCCCGTACTTCTTTCGCCAAATATTTTTTATATTTTCTGAAACGGAGTTTCGTGGAGTTTCAGGGCTTTTTGAGTTGTGCAGAATAG
Organism: Secale cereale; assembly: GCA_902687465.1. Taxonomy (NCBI): domain Eukaryota; kingdom Viridiplantae; phylum Streptophyta; class Magnoliopsida; order Poales; family Poaceae; genus Secale; species Secale cereale. The sequence continues at coordinate 601,882,952 of LR738712.1, forward strand.
GTCTCTAATGTGTGCTCCTTTTCCAGACCAGAATTCCAGCTGCCGGCATTCTCCCTCTTCATGTAAACCTTGTAAAATAAGAGAGAAAAGCCATAAGTATTGTGACATAATGTGTAATAACAACCCATAGTGCAATAAATATCAACATAAAAGCATGATGCAAAATGGACGTATCAACTTCCCCAAGCTTAGACCTCGCTTGTCCTCAAGCGAAAGCCGATATCAAAAAATTATGTCCACATGTTTAGAGATAGTGGTGTCGATAAAATAAAATACGGACATGAGGGCATCATGATCATTCTTATAACAGCAACATATATATATATATATATATATATATATATATATATATATATATATATATATATATTGTCATATGATTTCTTATGATAGAGTAACAATCCATTCACAATGTCAAGTATGAATTAGAAAATTCATTGAAAACTAACAAACTATGATCTCGGTTATTGAAGCAATTGCAATTTATCATAACATCGGAAAGAGTCAATATAAGAGCTTTTCAGCATGTCCACATACTCAACTATCATTTAGTCTTTCACAATTGCTAACACTCACACAATACTTATGGGTATGGAGTTTTAATCGGACACAGGGAAAGATAGGGGCTTACATTATTGCCTCCCAACCTTTTACATCAAGGGTAATGTCAACAGTAATAGATCATGATAGCTTACATCCATGTGGGTTATATATGTCAGGATCTTTCCAACACAAGGTACTTGCCAAAGGATAAAATGTAAAAAGGAAAGGTGAAGATCACCATGACTCTTAAAATGTAAGAACAATAGATAGGCCCTTCGCAGAGGGAAGCAGAGGTTGTCATGTGCTTTTATGGTTGGATGTACAAAATCTTAGCGCCAAAGAACGTCACTTTATATTGCCACTTGTGATGTGGACCTTTATTATGCAGTCCGTCACTTTTATTGCTTCCATATCACAAGATCGTATAAAGTTTATTTTCTCCACACTAATAGATCATACATGTTTTAGAGAGTTGCAACAATGATAACTTACTTGAAGGATCTTACTCAATCCATAGGTAGGTATGGTGGACTCTCATGGAAAAACTGGGTTTAAGGATGTATGGAAGCACAAGTAGTATCTCTAATTGGTGCAAGGAGTTTTGGCTAGCATGAGGGGGAAAGGCAAGCTCAACATGTTGGATGATCCATGACAATATACTTTATTTCGGATATAAGAAGACATAACCCATTACGTTGTCTTCCTTGTCCAACATCAACTCTTTAGCATGTCATATTTTAGTGAGTGCTCACAATCATAAAAGATGTCCAAGATAGTGTATTTGTATGTGAAAACCTCTCTTTCCTTATTACTTCCTATTAGTTGCAACGATGACCAAAACTATGTTTGTCAACTCTCAACAACTTTTATTCATCATACTCTTTATATGTGAAGTCATTAGTATCCATAAAATCAATATGATCTCTTTGATACTTTTTATATTTTCTTTTATCCTCTCATGATCATAGTGAGAAAGTCAAGCCCTTGACTCAAAACTAATCTTTATATAGCTCACGGACTCGATTACAAAGGTAAGGATCATAAAGTAAAGCTCACGACTAGATCATACTAAACTTTATTCTACTAGATCAAGATATTACCAAAAGGATCAAACTAAGAAAAATGGTAAAGATAGGAGTGATGGTGATACGATACCGGGGCACCTCCCCCAAGCTTGGAAGTTGCCAAGGGGAGTGCCCATACCCATGTGATTATGTCTCTTTCTTCGGAGGTGGTGATGAAGGAGTTGGTAGCAGTGATGATGGAGCATCATACATCGAGCGTAGGAGATCCTCCAACTTGCGGATAATACCCTTGAGTGCGGTGATATGCTCCCTCAGCAAAATATTTTCACTTGTGAGATACTTGTTTTGTATTTGAGCTAATTCAATCATCTTGAAAGCCTCAATCTCAGTTGAAGTAAAAAGGTTTGGAAGGGGTTGAACGATGTCTTCTTCTTCTGCTGCCGGAGCCTGATCTTCCATAGCCTTCTTGATCCTACTCTCCTTGTTGATCTCCCCAGGTTCTTCTCTCTTCAGCTCTGTCTTCATTAACCAAGCATCGTTGCCCTTATTGTTGGAGGAGGAGGACGACATCATGCTTGACCTTGTCACCTCTGGCAGAAAATAGCTCGAAACAAAAGCAGAGGATTTTTGCGTGGTGCGGTGGTAAAAACCTTTGGGAGATTATATAATGAATTTTTACCGACCGAAAGAAGTAGCATGCAAGAAAACGGAGTCTGGGAGGCACACGAGGTGCCCACGAGGTAGGGCGGCGCGCCCAGGGGGTAGGACGCGCCCTCCACCCTCGTGGACGCCTCGTGTCCTTCCCGGATTGCTTCTTATTTTTCTATTTTTCTAAATATTCCAAAACGGAGAAAAATTGCCATTAGAACTGTTTTGGAGTCAGTTTACTTACCGTACCACATACCTCTTCCTTTTTGGAGTCTGAATCGTTCTAGAAAGTGTCCCTTATGTTGTCCTCCGAGGTTACCGTTTCAATAACATTGGTTTCAACATTTATAGGATTACCTGAGATATAATGTTTGATTCTTGGACCGTTCACCACCTTCGGATTTGTTCCTTCAAAGTTGTTGATTTTTATGGCACTGGAACGATAGACCTCCTCGATAATGTAAGGACCTTCCCATTTAGAGAGAAGTTTTCCTGCAAAAAATCTCAAACAGGAGTTGTATAGCAAGACATAGTCACCTACGTTAAACTCCCGCTTTTGTATCCTTTTGTCATGCCATCTTTTAATTTTTTCTTTAAACAGTTCGGCATTTTCATAGGCCTGGGTTCTCCATTCATCAAGCGAGCTAATGTCAAATAACTTCTTCTCACCGGCAAGTTTGAAATCATTACCAATATGCATTATGTTCTAGTGCGAGAGGTAAGTGACATGATTTTCCATAAACCATTTTATACGGAGACATGCCCATAGGATTTTTGTATGCAGTTCTATAGGCCCATAATGCATCATCAAGTTTCTTGGACCAATTCTTTCTAGATCTATTAACAGTCTTTTGCAAAATTAATTTCAGCTCTCTGTTACTTAGTTCTACTTGACCACTAGACTGCGGGTGGTATGAGGATGCAATTCTATGATTAACATCATACTTAGCAAGCATTTTACGGAAAGCACCATGAATAAAGTGTGAACCACCATCAGTCATTAAGTATCTAGGGACTCCAAACCTCGGGAAAATAACTTCTTTTAAGCATCTTAATAGAGGTGTTATGATCAGCACTACTAGTTGGAATAGCTTCTACCCACTTAGCAACGTAATCAACAACAACTAAAATATGGGTATACCCATTAGAGGAAGGAAACTGTCCCATATAATCAATGCCCTATACATCAAATGGTTCAATAACAAGTGAATAATTCTTAGGCATTTCTTGAGGTCTGCTAATATTACCAATTCTTTGACATTCATCACAAGACAAGACAAACTTATGGGCATCCTTGAAGAGAGTAGGCCAATAAAAACCAGATTGCAAAACCTTATGTGCAGTTCTATCTCCAGCATGGTGTCCTCCATAAGCCTTGTAGTGACACTTGCGTAGGATCTGTTCCTGTTCATGCTCACGTACACAACGTCTAATAAAACTGTCGGGGGAAACTGTCCACCACGAACACCTATGGGACCGGAGCCCCTTGTACGTTGCGGTAAGGGAGCGGAGGAAGCACAAAGAGCGGATCGAGGAGAGCACGCGGGCAGTTTACCCAGGTTCGGGCCGCGACGGACGCGTAAAACCCTACTCCTGCTTAGATTGTATTGAATGTTGGAGCTCGGGATCTTGAAGAACTAGCTACACCGAGCGATAGAGCTGTCTAGGTTCCGAACCCTTTCTACGTTGTGCATGGGCCTCCTTTTATAGCTCATGGGGTCACCGACAGGTGCCAACGTAGAAGAAGGGCAAAAATGTAACTTTGATGGTAGTTGTAATAGTGCGGGAACAGTGCGTGAACAGTGGGTGAACAGTGGTCATCACCTACTTTGACAGTGGGGGACAAGAGCATTAAATGCCTGTCGCCGTCGACCCCAAAAGCGCACGCCCGTGCGTCTCCGTTCGCCACGGAGGTAGCTTCGTCACCGTGGAGTGCCACCGTGTCCCCCAGGCTGCACAGCCATCCGCCACGCGTCCCTGGAATGGCCCCAGGGCGACGCGTGGGTCGATGAGCTGGAGCGCGGGCACACAGCGTAACTCTCCCCGGCAAGCACCTTGCCGGGGCCTTGACCTTGCCGGGCCCTGAAGCTTGTCGCTCCCCGGGCCCTGCCGGGGCGCATGTTGCGCCGAGGCATGTCTTTTGAGATGTAGTCTTCTGGTCTTCCTGGCAAGCTCCTCTTGCCAGGGGCTTGGGCTTAATGTAATAGTCTTGAGCCTGGGACGGCCTTCCCGGCAAGTTCCACTTGCCGGGGTCTCGATCTTCTGACTTGTATACTTTGTTTTTGAATGGCTTAATAAGGACCAGAGAGGTTTCCGGCAAGCACGTGGTAGACCCTGCCGCGGGAAGCTGCTCCTGCCTGTGCACAAGTTGGGGTACTAAGGTACCCCTACCTTAGTACACCGACAGGAGCCCCCGGGCCTGGGCCACACACGGTGCCGAGCGCTGTCGGGCCAGGCCCAAAACAGTGCACGGCCACGCGCGGCCCACGGCGAGCCGTAATTCCCCTTCTGCATCCGCCGCATCCCTCCCTAACGGCACGCGTCGATTGCGGCGTCGTGGGAGAGAACGTGGCCACGTTCTTTAATGGGAAATGTGGAGCGTCCCCCACTTCCCCCTTAAAAGCAGAGGAAGCAGGGGCAGTTTCCCTCCTGCGCTTTCATTGCTTCTTCAACCTCCAGAAATCCCCCTCTGCGCTCCGCCTCCACACCTCCTCCGCCGTCTTCCGCATCCGCGGCGCCGCCGAACTCCTCGCCCCCTTCCCTCGCCGCCTCCGCCATGGCCCCGAAGACCGAGAAGGCGAAGGCGGAGAAGGCCAAGAAAGAGAAATCCGAGCAGGCGGCAAAGCTTGCTCTCCTGCGGAAGAGGAATGTCGTCTTCGCGCCAAGGCTCAGCGCGAGGGAGCTCTGGAACAAGTACTACCTCTTCTGGGCCAAGAAGACCAAGGCGCATCCTCGCACCAGAGTCTACCCGGCCGCCGCCAGAGATCTGTACCCCGGTGGGTATTTCTTCTTCGCTGTCTTCTTTCACTGTGGCTTGTGCCCTCCATTCTCGGAGTTTTCCTGTGATATCATGAACACCTACAACCTCCATCTCTTAGACTTCACCCCCAACGCCATCCTTACGATGGCGGTTTTCGCACATCTGTGCGAAAACTACATTGGGATCTATCCAAACGTAGCACTCTTTAGGCATTTCTTCATGCCTAGAGTAGAGGCCGGCGCCCCCCTCTCCGGGGGGATCTCTTGGATCTTCCGCTTGAACAAGAAGGAATCTTATCTGAGAGGCGAACTCCGCGGCAAGTGGGAGGAGTGGCGCGCGGATTGGTGATGGGTAGTGGAGGACGAGCCGCAGCCTTTCACTGCGCCGCGCACAACAGCTATAGTGCGCGGCAGGGACTGGAGCGATTTGGCCACGGATGACGTCAAGCTCAACGTCGCCCTCGTCAGGATTCTTCGTCTCCGGACAGCCAAGTTGACCATCGGAGAGGTAGGGGCAGATTTCCTCCACTGCCGCATTGCTCCTTTACAGGAGAGGAAAAGGCCAGCATGGGAGTTCGGCAATGCGGCGGATATTATGAGGCTGCGCCCAGGATTGAACTTCAACTTCACGTCGTTGGAGCTGAAGGGGATGGTCCGGGAGCTTTTTAAGCACGACCCGGCCCATCCGGAGTGGTTTAGACCTCCCCGGGGAGTGGTGCCGCTGTGCAACAGCACCGCCCGGGATGCCTTGCGGGCGATGATGCCCGCGTGTGACTCTCATGGCGTCGACCCAACATGGATAGTGCCCACGCCGGACGCCATTATGAGTTTCTTTGATAACTTGGTCGAGGTGCCGAAGAACACCGAGGAGATCAAGGGTCTCACCCGGGCCACCACGGATCGAGAGATAGCTTATATTGCTACCCGGGTGGAAGAGGCCGCCGCAGCCGCAGCGGTAGGAGACTTCGGGTTCACCGTTGACGAGGCAGAGGCCGAAGACGCGTCGTGCCAGGCCGAGGAGGCAGAGATCCGGAGACTTCTCAAACTTCTGCCCGACGAGCTCGCCGGGGTCCCTTCTCTGAGGCACGACGGGATCCCCGGGGTTGTGAGCGAGGCCGCGGCAAGAGGCGAGGTTGCCGGAGGAAGCAGAGGTGCCGGAGGGAGCGGAGCCACCGGAGGGAGCAGGGCCGCGGGGCAGGGTGCTGGGCCCAGCGAGCCCACCGAGGAGGAGGAGGAGGAGGACGTCGGAGCCGACGAGGATACTGGCGGATCTCTGGGGCTGGACGATGTCTCCTCGTCCTCGGAGAGCTCTCCGCCCCGGGCAAGTCCCAAGCGAACTCCGTTAAAGCGCCTCCGCAAGGCGCCTACAGTGACAAGGACGCAGGCGCCCCGACAACAGCCTGCTCGCCGGGCGACACGAGCCACCAGGGGGAGCCAGGCTGCGACGGAGGCGCCCCGCACATCAGCCGCGACGGAGGCGCCCCGCGCAACAGCTGCGGCGGAGGCGCCCCATGTGCCAGCGCCAAGTGGAGGGGGATCCTCCCAGAGTGGAGCAGCTGCTCCGCCTGCTCCCCGGGCCTTGGCGCCAACGGAGGCTGGGTCTTCGCAGTCCCCAGCCCCGGAGACCGCCAAGCGCCCGAGGGAGCCTTCTCCTCCTGCTCCTCGCGCGGGGGCGCCTCAGGTGGAGTTCGACTTCTCCGCCCTGAGCGACGACGACGACGAGGAACAGGAGTAAGCACTTGTATTTTGTAGCTTCTTCAATTCTGTCTTGATTCTTTCGTTGATGATTCTGATCTTGTTTCTTGATTTGCCTGCAGGACCCTGACCCAGCGGATGGCGAAGAGGGCCAAGGTCCCCGTGGTCGAGGTTGAGGACGACTCGCCCGTCGTGGCGACAGGGGACGCGCCGGCGACGAACTTGCCGGACCCAAGCGCTGCTCCGAGGAGCAGCCCCCAGCGCAGCCCCCAGCGTAAGTCTGGGCCTGATCTTTCCGCTTGTCGGGCGCACATGAGGTCTTTGCTTGATACTAACGTTTTGTTGCTCTGTTTGTCTTGCTTGTCTTGTGCAGAAGTTGAGCCGCAGCCGCAGGAGCTCCCGGAGACTACTCCCGATGAGCTGCAGATCCCACCCTCCCCGCCAAGGACGAACTCCTCGGCGAGGGAGGATGTTCTGCCAAGGGCGGGCACCCCGCCAAGAGTGGGCTCCCCGCCAAGGGCGAGCAGCCCGACGAGGGTGGCCACCCCGCCAAGGGAGGACTCTCCGGCGAGGGAGCCGGTCGTCGAGGAAGTCCGCGAAGGTAAGTCTTATAGCTTCGTCTTCTTGGACTTGTCTTTTTTGGATATTTGCTTGATCTTCTTCTTTTCTTCTTCTTCTGTTAGATCCTCCTCCCCCGGAGCGGATGGAGATGGAGGTCATCGTCGAGGAGGAGGGCGCGCAAGGCGATGCCGGCAATGCCCCTGTCGTCGAGGACATGGCGGGAGCCGACGAGCCTGCCGCGGAGGAGACTGCCCCGACCGCAGACGCAGCGGCCGGGGAGGGGGACGGCGGCCACACTGCCGGCCCGGAGGCGGCAGGAGCGTCGAGCGCTGCGCCGGCCGTCAACCCCTCCGCCGGCAAGGAGCAGTCGGGCTTCTATCTTGAGGCCCCCAATGGCGTCTTCATACAAGTGCCGTGGGGGTCTTCGTCGCGAGCCCCCGAGGAGGGAGAGACCTTTGATGGAGAGGTCCTCGCCTCCGCGGGGTTGAAGATCGTTGAAGCGCCTGGCGGGAGTGATGAGCCCGAGGAGGAGAAATTGCTTCACCGGCTCCTGGCCCTTTACCGGGCCAGGCAGGCGAAACTTGAGTCTCGGGAAGCCCTCACCGCCAAGGCTGCAGCAGACTTGGAGAAACGCGCCGCAGAGCTCCGCGCCGCCAACCAGGCGGCTCTCCGTGACTTGGCGGAGGAGCGTGAGAGGCTTGCCGGAGAGCAGCAGGAGTTCCTCCTGGAGAAGGCTGAGGCCGAGGAGCAGCAGCGTCTGGTCGGTGAAGCGCTGTCCCAGCGAGAAGGAGCGCTCAACCAGCGGAAGGTCGACCTCGACGCTCACGAGGACGACCTTACCGCCCGGGAGCAGGCCCTTGGCGGAGAGTTGAAGGAAGCGAAAGCCGCCGCGGCCACCGCGGAGACCGCCAAGAAGGACCTTGAAGCTAAGGTGGTGCAGCTGGAGGAGTACCTGAAGGCGAGCACGGAGAGGGTCACCGCGCTCAACATAGAGCGCGAGAAAGACGCCCATACCAACTCTGAACTCCAAGTACGCCTCTCCAAGCAGGGCGACGAGCTTAAAGCCGCCAAGGACTCAATTGCTGATCTGGAGTTAAAGGTCTCTACGCTGAAAGATTCACTCGACGCCGTCCGAGACCGCGAAACCAAGCTGAAGGACGAGCTCCGCAAGGAGCGAGGCCTGGTGGAGAGCGCCGCCACTTCAGCTAACAACTTCTGCCGGACCGTCGAAATATGGACTGAAGATCTGGTGGCTTCTGCTGGCAACATCGACAAGGAACTGATGGCGCTGAGGGTGGAACACCTCATATACTCTCCGGATCCAAATCTCCCCCACAGCGCCAAGCGCAGTCTTTTCTTCAGGGGGATCGCGCCGGCGCTCGCACGTCTGCAGCAGAAGCTCCCCGCGCAGCTGGCCGAGAAGTCGCGCCAGCTCTGCGCGGGGACCCTGGAGCGCGTCTTGACCAAGATTGTTTACCGCAATCCTGGTATTAATCTCGTCAACGTCCTCCGCAGCTTGCCGGCCGACGCAGATCAGGAGGCCCTGAAGGCGCAGGTCGCCCACATCATCGCCAAGGTGAACAAGATCTCCAGGCGTGAAGGCGACCGCGTAGATTAGGCCTCTTTCTTTTTATTTCCCTTGCTGCTGCAAAGTGTGCCATGGACATGAATCTATTTAGTGATTGCAACAAGTTATCCCTTGTAATATATTATCTTATTTTGAGCAATCAGTGCAATGTTATCTCCCTTGCTTTGGTCCTTTACTTTGTATGCTTCTAACCCTACGCTTCTAGGGAACTCGCCGGCAAGGGGCCCTTGCCGCGAGCGCTGAGTGCTGGACTCTGAGCAGCCTGCTGGCAAAGGCCTTACCGGCAAGCAACCTTGCCGCAGCTAGTCGCAACGCACTTAGCTTGCTGAGCGAACTCGAAAACGAAGTAAGGGCGCGACACTTGTCGCAGCTCACTTAAGCCGTTGAGCGTACTCGAAAACAAGGTAAGGGTGCGGCTAGCCACGGGTAGGTTCCTCCGCGCACAGGGTTTCCATACAAAGTGTGGTTGTTCAAGGAAGATAACTAAAATTTAAAAATTTGAACTGCTCAAATTCTGGCAACTTAGCTTTCATATATTGCTTGTTTCCCCGACAAGGCTTCTCTTTCTTGAACATCACTTGGTTCATCCTCCATCTCCTTATCCTTCCCCCCCGGCAAACTTGTGCGCGAGGAACACTCCTTCTGCTTAAGAGGGAAAGAAAAAGAGGAGGGAAAACAAGTATAGGGCCTTTCGGCGTGCTAATGCTTACCGGGTACGTGTGTTGCACATGATGCCAAACAATGCATGCAAATAGCGAAGAAAAGCATGGAAAAGGCAAATAGTGCAAAACACAAAAGCTTTACTGATGCACGGGATCTGCGCCCGGCTTTGTACAAAGGATTACATGCGACAGCGGCAAGACTTGTACAAAAGGTGGTTGCCGGAGCGGATCACGGCAACCGCGCCTTATGGGTGAAACTTTCGAAGATGCTCTATGTTCCAGGAGTTGCTCACCGGTAAGCCTTCTTCGGTCTCAAGGCGGACAGCGCCGGGCCTTGTTACTTGTCTCACCCGATAAGGGCCTTCCCACTTCGGCGTCAACTTGTTGGAATTCTTGGCGGACTGAACACGCCGAAGAACAAGGTCGCCTTCCTCGAGACTCCTGGCCTTAACCTTGCGGCTATGATAGCGGCGCAAGGCTTGCTGGTATCGAGCAGCTCGTACAGCAGCCTGGAGACGTCCCTCCTCGAGGAGCAATGCATCATCTTGTCGCAGTTGCTCTTGCTCGAGCTCATCATAAGCGAGCACTCGAGGAGATCCGTATACGAGTTCCGTGGGGAGAACTGCCTCTGCTCCATAGACAAGAGCAAAGGGTGTCTGTCCGGTGGCTCGACTTGGTGTCGTTCTGATTGACCAAAGAGCCGCCGGCAACTCCTCTATCCAGTTTCTTCTGCACTTGCGCAGCCTGTCAAAGGTCCTTGTCTTGAGTCCGCTCAGCACTTCAGCATTTGCCCTCTCCGCTTGACCGTTGCTCCTCGGGTGAGCAACAGAAGCGAAGCAGACCTTGGCGCCAAGGTCTTGGACATACTGCATGAAGGTGCGACTAGTAAATTGTGTACCGTTGTCGGTGATGATCCTGTTAGGGATCCCGAAACGGCAAACAATTGACCTGAAGAACCTGACCGCTGACTGTGCTGTCACCTTTCTCACCGGTTCCACTTCTGGCCACTTTGTGAACTTATCGATTGCAACGTACAAGTACTCAAAGCCCCCGACAGCACGGGGGAAGGGGCCGAGGATATCGAGACCCCAGACCGAGAAGGGCCAGGACAAAGGGATCGTCTGGAGAGCTTGAGCTGGCTGATGAATTTGCTTGGCATGGAACTGGCACGCTTCACACTTGGTTACTTGTGCAGTTGCATCTTGGAGGGCTTCTGGCCAGAAGAACCCTTGCCGGAACGCCTTCCCGGCAAGTGCCCTTGCGCCAATGTGGTGGCCACATATGCCTCCATGTATCTCTGCCAACAGCTTCTGTCCATCTTCTCTGGAAATGCACTTCAACCTGACACCATTGAGTCTTCTTCTGTACAATTCGTTGTCAACGAACTGGTACATACTTGACTGCCTGCTTATCTTCTCTATCTCTTCTGGGTCGTCGGGAAGTTCTCCAGTTTGCAGAAAACGGACAATCTGCTGCGCCCATGCCGGAGACCGAGGCTCAACGGCAAGGACTAAAGGCATGAGGGCCGCTGCGGGAACCCCAGCTTATACGGCAAGAACCTCTGGTTCTGCTGGAGCTGATGGTCCCCCGGCAAGCTCGCCGGGGCGAGGCTTGTCGGGAACGCTTGCTTCAACTGTACAGACCCTAGGATCTGCAGGAGCAAACTGTTCCTCAGCGTCCTGGTCGTTGATCTTGGGAGCCTTGGCGGCGGCTTCTGGGAGATCCGCCGGCAAGTAGTCGCCGGAGACCAACTTTCTCTTCTTACTTTGCCCAACTGATGGTGTAACGGATGGCTGAGTCAGCTTGAGCAGGAAGGTCCCTAGTTCCATAGGTAACTTCATCGCAGCACACTTTGAAAGGCCATCTGCAATTTCATTCTGAGCTCTTGGAACGTGCTCCATTTGCAGACCTTCAAAGTGTTCTTCAAGCTTCCTCACTTCATCTACATAAGCTTCCATCAAAGGGCTCTGGTAACTCTTGTTAACTTGTCGGACCACCAACTGAGAGTCTCCCCGCACAATCAGCTTCTTGATCCCAAGTTCGGCCGCAATCCTGAGGTCGGCAAGCAAGCCTTCATACTCAGCAGTATTGTTTGTCGCTTGCTCCCTGGGGAAGTGCATCTGGATAACATACTTGAGGTGCTCTCCGGTGGGCGCTATGAGTACAACGCCGGCACCGGCGCCTTGCAGCGAAAAGCCACCATCAAAGTACATTACCCATTCACTTGTCGCTTCTTGTACGGGTACACTTGTCTCTGGAACTTCTTCATCGGGTGTTGGGGTCCATTCTGCTATGAATTCTGCCAAAGCTCGGCTCTGGATAGTTGAAGTACTCTCAAACTTGAGACCAAAGCTTGACAGCTCAAGTGCCCACTCGACGATCCTGCCTGTTGCTTCTGGATTTTGCAATATCCTCTTCAACGGAAAGCGAGTGACCACTGTTATCTCATGTGCTTGGAAGTAATGGCGCAGCTTTCTCGAGGCCATGAGGAGGCCGAAAAGCAATTTCTGCACCCCAGAGTATCTTGATCTAGCCCCCTGCAAGAGGGAACTCACAAAATACACCGGGCGCTGCACCATCTTCCTTCGCACTTCTCCTTGTTCCTGCACAGAGTTGTCCTTGTTGGGGCCAGAGCTTGTCGGAGCAGCCCCCTGCTTGTCGCTGGATTTGCTTGCCGGTGGTGCAGACTCTTCCTCTGCCTCCCTCTCCGCTACCAACGCAGCACTAACCACTTGATTGGTTGCCGCTAAGTACAGCAGCAACTTCTCTTGTGGCCTAGGTGCGACAAGTATTGGAGTGGAGGATAGGTATCGTTTCAAGTCTTGCAGCGCTGCCTCCGCTTCCGGAGTCCATTTCATAGGACCTGCCTTCTTCAAGATTTTGAAGAAAGGTAGGGCGCGTTCTGCAGACTTCGAAATGAACCTACTGAGGGCAGCTACACAACCTGCAAGCCTCCTTACGTCCTTGACGCGCTTCGGGGCTTCGATCTGCTCGATGGCTTTTATCTTGTCGGGATTAGCTTCAATCCCCCTCTGGGACACAAAGAACCCGAGAAGCTTGCCGGAGGGGACTCCAAAGACGCACTTCTCGGGGTTCAACTTGAGCTGGATCTTGCGCAGATTCTCAAACGTCTCTTCCAAATCTTGAATCAGGGTATCTCTGCTCTTGCTCTTCACCACTACGTCATCCATGTAGGCTTCTACGTTTCTGTGGATCTGTGGCTCAAAAGCAGTGTACACCACCCTTGCAAATGTAGAGCCCGCATTCTTCAATCCAAAGGGCATGCGTATGAAACAATATGTGCCGCATAGAGTGATAAATGCAGTCTTCTCTTCGTCTTCCTTGGCCATGAAAATCTGGTGGTAGCCTGAATATGCATCAAGGAAGGAAAGTAGCTCACATCCGGCAGTGGAGTCAACAATCTGGTCAATGCGCGGCAAGGGAAATGGATCCTTGGGACATGCTTTATTCACATCGGTGAAGTCTATACACAGTCTCCACTTCCCGTTGGCCTTACGCACAACAACTGGATTTGCTAACCACGTCGGATGGATCACGCCTCTAACCAGGCCCGCTGCTTCTAGCTTCTTGATTTCTTCGGCAATGAATTCTTGGCGCTCCACGGCTTGCTTCCTGACCTTCTGCTTGACGGGCCGCGCATGAGGACAAACAGCAAGCTTGTGCTCAATTACCTTCCTGGGAACACCGGGGATGTCAGATGGTTGCCATGCAAACACATCGACATTCGCCCGCAGGAAGGCAACGAGCGCGCTTTCCTATTTGCTGTCAAGGGTAGCACTGATGGTGAAGGTACCACCAGTGCCGTCCTCCTTGGCGGACACCTTCTTGGTTGCCGGTGGAGCGGCCATCCCCTTCTTGCACTTGCCGGTGGAGCTCGATGGGACGAACTCGATGGCAGCGCAGCACTCCGAAGAGGTGCGTTTGCCGGAGTGGGCCCCAGAGCACTTGCCGGACTTGGTCTTGGTCTTCTTCCCCCCGGGAGCTTCAGCGGCAAGTGTATCGCTCTCCGCTGCGGCTGCTGCATCCCGGTATATCTTGTTGGCGCAGATAAGCGCGTCCTTCTTGTCGCCATGGACAGAGATGACGCTTATCGGCCCCGGCATCTTGAGTACATTGTAGGCGTAGTGGGAAGCTGCCATGAACTTGGCGAGGGCAGGACGTCCAAGTATCCCATTATATGGCAATGGGATATCGGCAACATCAAAGGTTATCCTCTCTGTCCTGAAGTTGAGCTCCCCGCCAAAGGTCACTGGCAGAGTGATCTTCCCCTTGGGCTTGCTCCTTCCCGGGTTTATTCCTTGGAACGAACCGGTTTCTTCGAGCTCGCCATCTGGGATCTGGAGTTTCTTGATCACAGCTGAGGAGATCAAGTTCAGGCCGGCCCCGCCGTCAACCAACATTTTGGTGACCTTGAGGTTGCGGATGGTTGGTGAGACCAACATCGGCAAGCACCCGACCGCAGTGGTGCGGTCAGGGTGATCCTCAAGATCAAAAATGATGGGCGTGCTGGACCACTTCAGCAGCCTGCGTGACTCAACGGGCGGCTCCGCTGCGTTTACTTCCCGCACCCACTGCTTGAGTTGGCGGTGGGAAGTGTGCAGAGAGGCGCCTCCGTCGACGCACAGCACTTCTGTGGCCTTCTGGAACTCCTGCTCGCTGTTATCACCTTCCTCCATGTCATCATCGTCCTCTTCCTCTTCGTCCTTGTCGCGGCCCCGGGGAGGTCGATCACCTTGCCGCTGCTTGGCCTTGCCGCGGCGTCCTCCCCGACCATTGAATGGCCGCTTCTTGCTTGGCTCTCCCCCGCCACCTTGGGCCTTCTCCTTGTCGCGCCGCTCGTATTCAGCTTTTTGCTGCTCTACGAGGTACTCGACGCGCTTGCAGTTGGAAAGGTCATGACCCTTGGTGCGGTGGATTTTGCAATATTGCTTGTCGGAGCCGTCCTGCTTGTCGGCTGCCGCTACAGGGGCAGGCTCCTTGCCAGAGCCGCCGGCCTGTGCTGTCTTGGCGGGAGCCTCCTTGCCGGACTTCTCGATGACCATCACTTCCTTACTCTTCTTCTTTCTGTTGTTCCGCCGCCTACTCTTCTTTGCCGGGGCGGCATCCTCACTATCGCTTCCCCCTGCGCCAGCATCCTCCCCGGGGAGTTTCCTCCCCTCTTCGGCACGCGCGCACTTGTCGGCCAGAGCATAGAGCTCGCTGACATCCCGTATCTTGGTCATGGCCATCTCCTCACGCATGCGGCGGTTACGCACGTTCTGGTGGAACGCGCTGATAACCGCGGCAGGGTGGACGTCAGGGATATTGTGCTGCACGCGGCTGAATCGTTGGATGTACTTGCGCAGGGGCTCTCCTTCCTTCTGGGCCAAGATGTGGAGATCACTCTCCTGGCCGTGGGGTTTGTGGCCGCCCGTGAAGGCGCCAACAAATTGATGGCACAAATCTGCCCACGAAGAAATAGAGCCTTCCGACAAGTGCATAAGCCAAGAACAAACGTTTGGCTTAAGCACCAGCGGGAAGTAGTTCGCCAGTATCTTCTCGTCGCGCCCCCCGGCAGCCTGCACCGCGATGGTGTATATGCTGAGGAACTCCGAGGGGTGCGTCTTGCCGTCGTACTTCTCCGGTACGTCGGGCCTGAAGTTTTTCATGGTGGGCCACTGGACACGCCGCAGCTCACGGGTAAACGCAGGGCAACCTGCCGCGTACGGCAAGTCGCCTGGTTCACCGGGCGCGTGTGTGTCGACAGCGGTCCCAGCGCGCTGATCTGATTGTCGCCGAGCTTCTCGGCGGCGCTCGATTGTTGTCCGAGCATCTTCTTGTAGCCGGTCGTCAAGGACTTGGCGCTGGTCCCGACGAGCCCGCGGATCCGACGACGCCGTGGAGTCGTCGTCGACGTTAATCCGGCGGGGAGGCGTCTTCTGCTTCCGCGGCGGGGAGTGCACGGTGGTCGCACCCCCGGCGGTCTTGTCGCCGTCGGCCTTCGTCTTCTCGACTTGCCGTGGCCGCGAGGTCGCCGGCTGCTGCGGCGTGTCGTTGTTGGCGAAGGCGATGAGGCTTTGTATCGTCGCCCTCCAGTCTTCGGCTTTGTCTGCCGCTGGAGGGAAATCGAGGAGCAGTTGCGCTCTTGCGAGTGCTTCTGCTGGAGAGGAGGGGAGCGGGGGCGAGCGGTGCGAGGAGCGGGATATGCTCAGACTCCTAACGGGGTTAGAAGGAGCAGGTTCCCGCCCCGGCGACCGCGCCTTGCTCGTGCCAGGACGGTGGCCCGGAGCATCCCGCGAACCTCCGGCTTGCCCTTGCCCCACCAAGCGAATGGTACCTCCTGTACCACGGCGCTGCTGGGTTGTCGTCTGCTGAGATGGACGTGGCGCATCTACGGACACCGAGGCTCGGTCGTCCGTCTTGTCCTTGCATTTGGTGGTGCCGCGAGTTTCCTCGCCGGCGACCACCCTTCCGCCGGTGTCTCCTCCACCCACCGTTGGTTCTGGTGGCGGTGGAACAGACGCAGACGGGCCTGCGACCTCCGAGGCTTTCTTCTTCGGGGCCATGCTGTTGTTGCTGGAGTTGATGAAGCTGGAGAGGTTGGTGAAGAATGCGCCCGCGTGAACGCCGGATCAGGTTCGCACAACCTCGACGCCCCCTACCTGGCGCGCCAAAGATGTCGGGGGAAACTGTCCACCACGAACACCTATGGGACCGGAGCCCCTTGTACGTTGCGGTAAGGGAGCGGAGGAAGCACAAAGAGCGGATCGAGGAGAGCACGCGGGCAGTTTACCCAGGTTCGGGCCGCGACGGACGCGTAAAACCCTACTCCTGCTTAGATTGTATTGAATGTTGGAGCTCGGGAGCTTGAAGAACTAGCTACACCGAGCGATAGAGTTGTCTAGGTTCCGAACCCTTTCTACGTTGTGCATGGGCCTCCTTTTATAGCTCAAGGGGTCACCGACAGGTGCCAACGTAGAAGAAGGGCAAAAATGTAACTTTGATGGTAGTTGTAATAGTGCGGGAACAGTGCGGGAACAGTGGATGAACAGTGGTCATCACCTACTTTGACAGTGGGGGACAAGAGCATTAAATGCCCGTCACCGTCGACCCCAAAAGCGCACGCCCGTGCGTCTCCGTTCGCCACGGAGGTAGCTTCGTCACCGTGGAGTGCCACCGTGTCCCCCAGGCTGCACAGCCATCCGCCACGCGTCCCTGGAATGGCCCCAGGGCGACGCGTGGGTCGATGAGCTGGAGCGCGGGCACACAGCATAACTCTCCCCGGCAAGCACCTTGCCGGGGCCTTGACCTTGCCGGGCCCTGAAGCTTATCGCTCCCCGGGCCCTGCCGGGGCGCATGTTGTGCCGAGGCATGTCTTCTGAGATGTAGTCTTCTGGTCTTCCTGGCAAGCTCCTCTTGCCAGGGGCTTGTGCTTAATGTAATAGTCTTGAGCCTGGGACGGCCTTCCCGGCAAGTTCCACTTGCCGGGGTCTCGATCTTCTGACTTGTATACTTTGTTTTTGAATGGCTTAATAAGGACCAGAGAGGTTTCCGTCAAGCACGTGGTAGACCCTGCCGCGGGAAGCTGCTGCTGCCCGTGCACAAGTTGGGGTACTAAGGTACCCCTACCTTAGTACACCGACAAATACCATCTACTCCTTCTTTATAAAAATGTGGGTCATCCCAGAAGTAATGTCTTAAATCATAGAAGAACCTTTTCTTTTGCTGGTATGTGAAACTAGGTGGTATGAACTTAGCAACAATATAATTAGCATAATCGGCATACCATGGAGCAGTATGAGAAGCATTTATGACAGCTAATTGTTCATCAGGAAAGATATCATCAATAGGTAGAGGGTCATCAAGAATATTCTCTAACCTAGACATGTTGTCTGCAACGGGGTTCTCAGCTCCTTTCTATCAGTAATATGCAAATCAAATTCTTGTAGCAGGAGAACCCATCTAATAAGTCTAGGTTTAGCATCTTTCTTTTCCATAAGGTATTTGATAGCAGCATGATTAGTGTGAACAGTTACTTTAGAATCAACAATATAAGGTCTAAACTTATCACAAGCAAATACAATTGCTAAAAATCCTTTCTTAGTAGTAGCATAATTTTTCTGGGCACTGTCTAGATTTTTACTCGCATATTGGATAACATTCAATTTCTTATCAACTCTTTGTCCTAGAACAGCACCTACAATATAATCACTAGCATCACACATAATTTCAAAGGGTAAATTCCAGTCAGGAGGCTGGACAATAGGTGTAGAGATCAATGCTTTCTTAAGTATTTCAAATGCTTCTACACAATCATCATCAAAAACAAAAGGAACATCTTTTTTAAAGAGATTAGTCAGAGGCCTAGAGATTTTGGAGAAGTCCTTAATGAACCTCCTATAAAACCCGACATGACCAAGGAAACTTCTTAAACCTTTGATGTCCTTGGGACATGACATCTTTTCAATAGCATCAACCTTAGCTTTATCAACTTCAATACCTCTTTCGGAAATTTTATGCCCAAGGAAAATAACTTCATTAACCATAAAGTGGCACTTTTCCCAATTCAAGACAAGATTAGTTTCTTCACATCTCTGCAAAACTCGATCAAGGTTGCTTAAGCAATCACCAAAAGAAGTTCCATAAACGGAAAAATCATCCATGAAGACCTCAACAATCTTTTCACAAAAATCAGAGAATATAGCCATCATGCATCTTTGAAAGGTAGCAGGTGCATTACATAAACCAAAAGGCATACGTCTATAAGCAAAGGTACCGAAGGGTCAAGTAAAAGTGGTCTTTTCTTCATCCTCTTTTGACACAGGTATTTGAGAGAAACCATAATATCCATCTAGAAAGAAAAAATGAGTATGTTTGGATAACCTTTCTAGCATTTGATCAATAAAAGGTAGAGGGTAATGATCTTTCTTAATAGCTTTATTTAATTTGTGGAAATCAATTACCATCCTATAACCTGTAACAATTCTCTGCGGGATCAATTCGTCTTTATCATTAGAAACAACAGTAATACCTCCCTTCTTAGGGACACAATGGACAAGGCTTACCCACTGACTATCAGCAACTGGATAAATTATACCTGCCTCTAAAATCTTTAGTATTTCCTTCCTTACCACTTCTTTCATCTTAGGATTTAATCGTCGTTGATGATCAATAACCGGTTTAGCGTCCTTTTCCAACTTTATCGTGTGTTCGCATAGAGTGGGACTAATGCCCTTAAGATCATCAAGAGTATATCCAATAGCAGCACGGTGCTTCTTGAGAGTTTTCAATAATTTCCCTTCTTCTTGCTCTGAGAGGTTAGCACTAATAATAACAGGATATATCTTCTTTTCACCAAGATAAACATACTTAAGAGTATCAGGTAATGGTTTGAGTTCAAACACGGGATCACCCTTGGGTGGAGGAGGATCCCCTAGAATTTCAACAGGCAAGTTGTGTTTCAATAAGGGTCCCTGTTTAAAGAATATTTCATCTATTTCCCTTCTCTCATTCATATATATATATATCATTTTCATGGTCTAGCAGATATTGTTCTAAGGGATCGTTAGGTGGTACAGCAATAGAAGTAAGACCTATAATTTCATCCTTACTAGGCAATTCTGTATCCAGGGGTTGTCTACGGAATTTAGAAAAGTTAAAATCATGAGACATATCCCCTAATCCAACAGTAACAATATCTTTTTCGCAGTCTATCTTAGCATTAATAGTATTCAAGAAGGGTCTACCAAATATAATGGTGCAAAAATCATCTTGTGGGGAACCAAGAACAAGAAAATCAGCAGGGTATTTAACTTTCCCACACAATACTTCAACATCTATAACAATCCCAACTGGTGAAATAGTGTCTCTATTGGCAAGCTTAATAGTAACATCAATACCTTCTAGCTCAGCAGGTGCAATATTGTGCATAATTTCTTCATATAAGGAAATGGGTATTACACTCGCACTAGTACCTACGTCACATAAACCATGATAGCAATGATCTTCTATTTTAATGGAAATAACAGGCATGCCTACAATAGGTCTATGTTTATTCCTAGTATCGGGTCTGGCGATTCTAGCAGCTTCCTCATGGAGGAAAATAACATGCCCATCTATATTATCGACCAAGAGATCCTTAACCATAGCAACACTAGGTTCAACTTTAATTTTCTCAGAGGGTGTAGGTGTTCCAATATTACTCTTACGAACCACAGTTGAAGCTTTAGCATGATCCTTTATTCTAACAAGGAAAGGTGGTTTCTCAATATATGCGATAGGAACAATAGGATCAACATTATAAGTGATAGTCTTTTCTTCAACTTTAACAGGTTAAACTACTTTTACTTCAATGGGAGGATGAAATTTAAACCACTTTTCCTTAGGGAGATCAACTTGAGTAGCAAATGATTCACAAAAAGAAGCTATTATCTCAGAGTCAAGTCCATATTTAGTGCTAAATTCACGGAAAACGTCGATATCCATAAAAGATATAACACAATCAAACTTAGGCGTTATACCGAACTCCTTATCTTCGTCGAGATCCCAATCTTCATATTTTCGTTTAATTGTTTCCAATAAATCCCATTTGAATTCAATAGTCTTCATCATAAAAGAACCAGTGCAAGAAGTATCAAGCATGGAGCGATTATTGAGAGAAAGCTGAGCATAAATTTTTTGAATAATCATTTCTCTGGAGAGCTCATAATTGGGGCATGAATATAACATTGACTTAAGCCTCCCCCAAGCTTGAGCGATACTTTCTCCTTCGCGAGGCCAAAAATTATATATATAATTACGATCACGATGAACCTGATGCATAGGATAGAACTTCTGATGAAATTCCAACTTCAATCGGTTGTAGTCCCATGATCCAATATCATCGCATAGCCTAAACCATGTCAATGCCTCTCCCTTCAAAGATAAAGGGAAGGCCTTCTTCTTGATCACATCCTCGGGCATACCTGCAAGCTTAAATAATCCACAAACTTCATCCACATAGATTAGGTGCAAATCGGGATGCAATATTCCATCTCCTGTAAAGGGATTAGCTAGCAGTTTCTCTGTCATACCCGAAGGAATTTCAAAGCAAACATTTTCAGTAGGTCCAGTAGGTTGAGGAGCAACTCTTTGCTCTACTTGTCGGCGTGAAGATACCCCGAACAAGCCGCTCAAAGTATTAAGTTCCATCGTAACAAGTGACAGTAAATTTCATCACACTATATAAATTTTTTCCTTACCAAATTCCACTCACCAAAGGCGCTTCACTCCCCGGCAATGGCGCCAGAAAAGAATCCTGATAACCCACAAGTGTAGGGGATCTATCGTAGTCCTTTCGATAAGTAAGACTGTCGAACCCAACGAGGAGCAGAAGGAAATGATAGGCAGTTTTCAGTAAGGTATTTTCTGCAAGGACTGAAATTATCGGTAACAGATAGTTTTGTGATAAGGTAAACGGTAACAAGTAACAAATAGTAAAAGTAAATAAGGTGCAGCAAGATGGCCCAATCCTTTTTGTAGCAAAGGACAAGCCTGGACAAACTCTTATATGAAGGAAATTGCTCTCGAGGACACATGGGAATTATTGTCAAGCTAGTTTTCATCATGCTCATATGATTCGCGTTTGTTACTTTGATAATTTGGTATGTGGGTGGACCGGTGCTTGGGCGCTGTCCTTACTTGGACAAGCATCCCACTTATGATTAACCTCTATTGCAAGCATCCGCAACTACAAAAGAAGTATTAAGGTAAACCTAACCATTGCATGAAACATGTGGATCCAAATCAGCCCCTTACGAAGCAACGCGTAAACTAGGGTTTAAGCTTCTGTCACTCTAGCAACCCATCATCTACTTATTACTTCCCAATGCCTTCCTCTAGGCCCAAACAATGGTGAAGTGTCATGTAGTCGACGTTCACATGACACCACTAGAGGAAAGACAACATACATCTCATCAATATATCGAACTAATACCAAATTCATATGACTACTTATAGCAAGACTTCTCCCATGTCCTCAGGAACAAACGTAACTACTCACAAAGCATATTCATGTTCATAATCAGAGGGGTATTAATATGCATAATGGATTTGAACATATGATCTTCCACCAAGTAAACCAACTAGCATCAACTACAAGGAGTAATCAACACTACTAGCAACCTACAGGTACCAATCTGAGGTTTTGATACAAAGATTGGATACAAGAGATGAACTATGGTTTGAGAGGAGATGGTGGTGGTGAAGATGTTGATGAAGATGAACCTCCCCAAGATGGGAGAGTTGTTGGTGATGACGGCGGTGACGATTTCCCCCTCCCGGTGGGAACTATCCCCGACAGAACAGCTCCGCCGGAGCCCTAGATTGGTTCCGCCATGGTTCTGCCTCGAGACGGCGGCGCTTCGTCCCGAAAGCCTCCTTATGATTTTTCTAGGTAAAAACACCTCATATAGTAGAAGATTGGCATCAGGGGGCTGCCAGGTGGCCCACGAGGTAGGGGCGCGCCCCCACCCTCGTGGATGGTGGGTGGCCCCCTCCCGTACTTCTTTCGCCAGATATTTTTTATATTTTCTGAAACAGAGTTTCGTGGAGTTTCAGGGCTTTATGAGTAGTGCAGAATAGGTCTCCAATGTTTGCTCCTTTTCCAGCCCAAAAATCTAGCTGCCGGCATTCTCCCTCTTCATGTAAACCTTGTAAAATAAGAGAGAAAAGGCATAAGTATTGTGACATAATGTGTAATAACAGACCATAGTGCAATAAATATCAACATAAAAGCATGATGCAAAATGGACGTATCAAACGCCGTACTTGCACCAGAGGCCGGCCTTGCCGTACTTGCACCGGACGCCCGCCGCGCCGTTTGCCTTGTCCGCGGCCCACTGGATGCCAACGCGCTCATCCGTAGGCTCGAGCGCCTCCTTGGCCTAGGTGTCCGCCTGGGCGTAGTAGAGGAACATGGCCGTCGCATCCTCGAGTTGGTGATCTCCGATGAAATAGCCAACTTGGAGGTCGAGATCGTGCTCCAGATGTACAGTGAGCATGTCGACCGCTTGGATGAATGCCTGCACGAGTTCAGGCAGAACCAAGAGCTACCCTAGGCAAGGGCTGCTGGTCATGGTCTCATGGACGCGTTTTATTTTGAAAAGTCATTTCGACGTGGATAGCTATGTATTCAGAGCAATCATGGTATTGCTCTGTTTCAATGTGTGTACTCTGTTTTCTATTCTTATATGTTCTGTTTCAATGTGTGTATATACGCTTTCCATTTTGTGTATGTGGATGATAACAACTAGATTTAAGTTAGTATTCAAAAACAAATAGAAAATGGAATCCATAATATATATATATATATATATATATATATATATATATATATATATATATATATATATACGTGATGATACTTAACTACTAGGTACAATGCATAAAATTGAAAACGAACAATACTAAAACTAAGAATCCCTCATGGGGCCAATATTCTCGCAGCCCCTCGCCAGCAGCTCCCTGGTGCGCGGCGTCTTCCCAATGCAGAGGCAGTACTCCGACTCCTCTGCCTCGCAGCTCTGGACGTACCGATCTGCCTCTTTCTAGCGGAGGCGCGCGGCCGATCTTGCCATTTCGTTGGGTGCCCACTGGAGCTCCTCATCGGTGGCACGCTAGAGCTTATCGGCCCACCTCCACGCAACGACGAGGCGCCCAGCGCCTATGACCTTCCTCGCGAAGTACCCGTCTTCGTACACCTCCTCGGCAGGATGAGGCACCCGCCCCCAAAGCTCCGCCGCCTCCTTTTTCCAGGTGGCATCACGGGCTTCACATGCCGCCTGGTACCTGGCTTCCTCCTCCGCCATCTCCTTCTTGAACGCCACTTGCCTGGATTTCTCAGCCGGCGGCAGCGACTTCCATAGACAAAGATTGTACTGGCCCCAAAACCAATCCAAAGTTGGGGGGTCCGGCGCAACCTCGTCAGGCAGCGCGTCGGGGTCCTCATCGCTGCTAATCGATTGAGCATCCTCGAGGGGCGGCGACTCCCCGTCAGCGCGTGGGCAGACCGGCGGCGCCATGGAATTTACGAGTACTATAGTTTGAATTACACACGATTCCCACAGCAAAATCCGTGTGTGAACATAATAGCTGACGGTTTCCAATACAAAACCGTGTCTGATTAATTATCCCCGCCAATCACCTACCAAACCTCGAGCCGCGAGATAGAGTTCCAATCGTGTGGGGGCCAGTTGTCATTTTCTTTTCTGAACACCAGATATTTACATTGTCTCATTATTTTTTAACTCGCACACAAGTACACAAAAATATGACTTTTCAAACCGTTTTGGTTAGGCGTTGCATGTAGATTTAGTTAGAATTTGAATTACGGTCATTAAATGGTTAGAAAATCACTTAAATGTCTTTAAAAGGTCAAATGACCCCTGAAATTTTCCAAATTTTCACATGACAGTTGTATTAGTGCACGTTAAACGTAGGAAAAAAAATTGAAGGCCATAAGAGGAAGCTATCTCCCGTTCGTCATCAAACATACATTGTTCCCTCTCGGAACCACGAACCTTCTACAGAGTTGCTCCGGTTTGTGAGGGGTGTGTGTCCAAACGTTCGTCAAGCATGGCAATTTCTTTATCACATCATCTTGGTGGCATGACATTAAAACAAGCAAGGTTTCATGTTTTTCTAATCATTTTTCTATTTTTTGGAATTAAAATGCCATGGCACTCCATGCATGTGCCCATGCCTTGAGGCCAATATGTTTGAAAATTCCTTCTAATTTACTGCACATGGAATTAACTCGCACACAAGTACACCAAAATATGATTTTTCAAACCATTATGGTTAGGCGTTGCATGTAGATGTAGTTCAAATTTGAATTACGGTCATTAAATGGTTAGAAAATCACTTAGATGTCTTTAAAAGGTCAAATGACCCCTGAAATTTTCCAAATTTTCACATGACAGTTGTATTAGTGCACGTTAAATGTAGGACAATTTTGAAGGCCTTAAGAGGCAGCTATCTCCCGTTCGTCATCAAACATGCATTGTTCCCTCTATGAACCATGAACCTTCTAGCGAGTTGCCCCGGTTTCTCAGGGGTGTGTGTCCAAACGTTCGTCAAACATGTCAATTTCTTTACCATATCATCTTGGTGGAATGAAATTAAGTCAACCAAGGTTTCATGTTTTTCTGATCATTTTTTTATTTTTTGGAATTAAAATGCCATGGCACTCCATGCATGTGCCCATGCCTTGAGATCGATATGTTTGAAAATTCCTTCTAATTTACTGCGCATGGAATTATCTCGCACACAAGTACACAAAAATATGATTTTTCAAACCGTTATGGTTAGGCGTTGCATGTAGATGTAGTTCAAATTTGAATTACGATCATTAAATGGTTAGAAAATCACTTAAATGTCTTTAAAAGGTCAAATGACCCCTGAAATGTTTCAAATTTTCACATGACAGTTGTATTAGTGCATGTTGAACGTAGGAAATTTTTGAAGGTCGTAAGAGGAAGCTATCTCCCGTTCGTCATCAAATATGCATTATTCCCTCTCGGAACCACAAACCATCTAGCGAGTTGCTCCGGTTTGTGAGGGGTGTGTGTCCAAACGTTCGTCAAACATGCTAATTTCGTTACCATATCATCTTCGTGGCATGACATTACATCAACCAAGGTTTCATGTTTTTCTGATCATTTTCTTTTGGAATTAAAATGCCATGGCACTCCATGCATGTGCCCATGCCTTGAGAATGATATGTTTGAAAATTCCTTCTAATAAACTGTGCATGGAATTAACTCGCACACAAGTACACAAAAATATGATTTTTCAAACCGTTATGGTTAGGCGCTGCATGTAGATGTAGTTAAAATTTGAATTACGATCATTAAATGGTTAGAAAATCACTTAAATGTCTTTAAAAGGTCAAATGACCATTGCAATTTTCCAGTTTTTCGCATGACAGTTGTATTAGTGCACGTTGAATGTTGGAAAAAAATTTGAAGGCCGTAAGAGGATGCTATCTCCCGTTCGTCATCAAACATGCATTATTCCCTCTCGGAACCACGAACCTTCTAGCGAGTTGCTCCGGTTTGTGAGGATTGTGTGTCCAAACGTTCGTCAAACATACTAATTTCTTTACCATATCATCTTGCTGGCATGACATTACATCAAGCAAGGTTTCATGTTTTTCTGATTATTTTTTTATTTTTTGGAATTAAAATGCCATGCCACTCCATGCATGTGCCCATGCCTTGAGACCATATGTTTGAAAATTCCTTCTAATTTACTGCGCATGGAATTAACTCGCACACAAGTACACAAAAATATGATTTTTCAAACCGTTATGGTTAGGCGTTGCATGTAGATGTAGTTCAAATTTGAATTACGATCATTAAATGGTTAGAAAATCACTTAAATGTCTTTAAAAGGTCAAATGACCCCTGAAATTTTCCAAATTTTCACATGACATTTCTATTAGTGCCCGTTAAATGTAGGACAAAATTTGAAGGCCGTAAGAGGAAGCTATCTCCCGTTCGTCATCAAACATGCATTGTTCCCTCTCGGAACCACGAACCTTCTAGCAAGTTGCTCTGGTTTATTAGGGGTGTGTGTCCAAACGTTCATCAAACATGCCAATTTCGTTACCACATCATCTTAGCGGCATGACGTTACATCAACCAAGGTTTCAAGTTTTTCTGATCATTTTTTATTTTTTGGAATTAAAATGCCATGTCACTCCATGCATACGTATGCATGTGTCCATGTCGTGAGACCAATATGTCTGAAAATTCCTTCTAATTTACTGAACATGGAATTTACTCGCACACAAGTACACAGATATGATTTTTCAAACCGTTTGGTTGGGTGTTGCATGTAGATGTAGTTCAAATTTGAATTACGGTCATTAGATGGCTAGAAAATCACTTAAATGTCCTTGAAAAATGTCAAATGACTCCTAGAATGTTCAAAAAGTTCACATTACAGTTGTAGTAGTGCACGTTAGACGTACAAAAAAATTGAAGGCCGTAAGAGGAAGCTATCTCCCGTTCGTCATCAAACATGCATTGTTCCCTCTCGGAACCACAAGCCTTCTAGTGAGTTGCTCCGGTTTGTGAGGGTTGTGTGTCCAAACGTTCGTCAAACATGCCAATTTTTTATCACATCATCTTGGTGGCATGACATTACATCAACCAAGGTTTCATGTGTTTCTGATTTATTTATTTTGGAATTAAAATGCCATGTCACTCCATGCTTAATTGTGTCATAGCCATTAGACCAATATGTTTGAAATTTCCTTCCAATTTACCGCGCATGGAATTAAATCGCACACAAGTATACGAAATATGAGTTTCCAAACCGTTATGGTTAGCTGTTGCATGTACATGTAGTTCAAATTTCAATTACAGTCATTTAATGGTTAGAAAATAACTTAAATGTCTAAAAAGGTCAAATGACCCCTGAAATTTTCCAAAATTTGACATGACAGTTGTATTAGTACTACAAAATTTCTCGTTCATTTGAAACACCATCTGTTGGCACTTTACTCCAAATTCGTATTTCACAGCTAATAAAAAATATCTACAACATCACACACAGTTGTTTTCTAGGAACCGTTTGCGATGAAAATATCTGGGTCTATTTAAGTCTCCCTCCTTAAGCTTCGCCGGCTCGTCTGCTCTAGTGCCGGCAACCCCCGAATCGACAAATCCCGATCCCCATTTCTGTAACCCCTTCTTGCAAAGATGACGCCGTGGAAACGCTTCGTGAAGGCCCGTACGATGGTCGCCCCCCCCCCCCCCCCCGAGCGCCGCCGCCTACGCCGAGAGTGCTGCCGCATCCGTATTGAGCGCGACCGCTTCCTCCGAGAGGGCGGCTGCGACAGCCGTTAGGGCAGCTGCAGCAGCCGAGACGGCTGCAGCTGCTGCTGCAACGGCGGCTGCAAACGCCGAGAGCGCTCGAGCTACCGTCCGTGCCGCTGATGTCGCCCTGGCCCGGGTCGAGGCCATCCACGCCAAGATCGAGGATGCACACGCCAAGATATTCCATGCCACCTCGGACTCCAGCATGCAACCCACGTCTGAAAAGGCGGCGGTGGCCATGGAGCACCTGCTTCCTCATGAGGTCGCCGAGCGGGAGCTGGAGATGCAGGAGGCGGCGGAGATCGAGGAGCGTCGGGAGGAGGAGTTGCGCGTGGCCGAGGTCGAGGTAGAGAAGAGTCTTTCTGTCGAGGAATCGGCGGTGGAGTACCAACGCGAGCTCTGGTGCAGCCACTACTATGAGTACTACAACCTTGAGGGCGGCACTGAGGACGAGGACGAGTACGAGGACGCGGTCGACTTCAGCAGGGGGACGCGGAGTCCACCAACAGCGGCATGTTGCCAGGACAAATCATTGATGTCTCATCTCACATCGGCGATGCATAGGCCGGCGCGGCGGCGGATTTGTTAAAATTATGCGTACTTAGGCTTTGTTTTTAATGTTGGTGTTTTGTTCGATCAATGTTTAGTTCAACTGGCTCTTTTTAATTACTAAAATTGCTCGATTCAGTATGTGTGGTTTGTCTGATGTACGCTCTTTTGTGTGCCTAAATTAGCAAGCGATGTTAAATTATGCAATGACGTACCCGGGGAAATTTCCCTCAAAATTGAATTATCAAACTCATCCCATGCACATAAAGCATAAGAATCATTTGTGATGCACACAATCGTTCAAAGTGAATGGTCCGGCGGCACCGCGCGCAAAGTTCCCCTCCATATTTCCAAAATTTTGGTCTACCGCCAAAATATCTACCCCGTCCCCCTTTCCCACCCCCTTTTCTCCCCGACCACAAGTCACATTTCCCCTGTTTCCTCCTTCCTTCCTTCCTTGCTAAGCTATAGCCGCTTCCTCGCTCTCGTCGTCTCTCATCCTACCGTCGGGGTAGCCATGGTCTTCTTTAAAGACCTCACCAACGGTTCCTCATCCGGCGACTACTCCTTCACCACCTGGGTATGCCTCTCTTCTCTCTCTCGGGCTATGACTTGGAATGAAGGATTTTTACCTGGCGGTCGATTTGAGTCATTTCTTCCTCTTGTAGCTTCCTAGGACCATCAGTGGCAACGAATGGAGCGGGGTGACTGAATATCTATCTTCTCGTTGTCACCATCAATCTCCATGCGTGAAGCTAGTTGTGTTCGATTCTGTGGATAGTGGGAGGAAGTTTCTGGCATGTGCAGAGAAGGTTAGACCCTCTTTCGTTGTTACAAATCATTTGTTAGATGTGATTCATACAATGTCACGGTCCCAACCCATTCATACCACACCTTCAACCAAACGCATCCTAAGACAGTGTCACAGTTTCTACCTAGTATCTTAAATTGTTGCCATCTCATCAGCGGTGCCATTAGAAAATTATTTGGCACCACTTCAGCAGTTTGTGCAGCCAACTTTGGTCCACACATCCGAGCAGCCAAGCAATAAAATACTAAATCTTTATTTCACGAAGGAACTGGGCATCGGAGCAACTACGTGCTCCGGAGTCCGGGTCCATGATTTTTTTTCCGCTGCATCGGCTCGCCAGTGCAGGGCACCGGTGCGAGATGTAGCAACAGTTGTCTTTACCCCAGTTTTGGCATATATAGTGGACGTCCTTAGTGCTATTAGTTCTATGTTACTAAATTTGTGAATGTACACACATGTTAGTATCAATTTGCTGTCATCCAAATACTGTCTCTATGCTGTTGCAGTTATATTTACCTTACTCATAAAATGTTCAATTTGTTATTTATTGTACATGAGTAAGAACTTGTAGTGTCGTTGTAGTTAATTATAGCTTCTGATGTTCCAGAATTTGGTTGTTGTCTCAGTACCAAATATTTCATTTGCACATTGATCTTTTTGAGAAGATGTCATAATTAACATGTTTCTTCATTTTTTCAAAATAAGCATGGGTGATTTTCTATGTTGCTATAAACCCATTTCCCCTACAATTGTTACCGATATAGTTTTAAATATTATAGGATGAACGAAAGTGTTCTTACTTGGAGTGGGTTGATCAAGAGTGGCCACAGTCTTTGAAGATGTGCCTAGCGAAGCTCTGGAGCATGTATGAGGAAGAGAACACACATAGGCTTAGAGAAACTGTTGTCAATGCTGAAGCATATTTCAAGATGCGGGATAAAAAGTTGAAGGTGGAGAATGAGCTCAGATTTTTAAAATCAGACTTTGCTAAGATGGTGTTGGCGAAGGAGGAGGCACTTTCCCAGTTGGCCCGTGCAAAATGGGTTCTTACTGAACTGAAAGCAGAGGTGGATAAGATGAGCCTGGATGATCTCGATTAGGGAAATGAATATATTTTTCTTATGAAGTTGAACTAGCTATATGTTGTACTGTGTTGTTTTCATGTAGCTACCGTACTATGATGTTATAATATATTTATGTGCCTGATATGAAATTGGCAAACAGCTATTCGATATGAAATGTGAATTTGTGTAATACTAAAATTATTAATTGTAAACTAATAAACCTGCTAAATGTGTCATGGACCTTTGCAAACGGTTCTAGCACTAAAAGCGCTTGCGGTGGATAGCCCAATGCCACACAGTTTTCTTCATCAAATCGTGTGTGATATAGTTGATAAAAGCAAACAGTTAACCAAGGCAGACCGTGTGTGATAGTTACACCTTGCACACATGATCCTACACATAAAACTATGTGGGATTTATGTCCGAACGGAAACGTTTTCCCTGGATTGACTGTGTGTGATATGTTTTTCTAGGATTCACCGTGTGGGATGTACATACCTACGGAAATGTTTTTCTTGGATTACCGTGTGGGATGTACATACCTACGGATATGATTGGGTTTCGATGCCTCGCCCGATCGCACACGGCCCCAGCCTGGGTCCCAGGAGGGGCTATCCCCGACGATTTCTGGGTCACGTGGGAAGGACCCCCCTATCGCCCACACTCACTTGGTGATGGTTCCAAATGTCGTCGCGGAAATGGGTTAGAAACCATTTGTGTAGGACCGACACGTACTAGTGCTTACTCTCGTGCAATGACATGTGAATAAACACTCATCATGAGAATAACACATCTGGCATGGAAAATATTGGCCAACCCTCACCACCTCGCGAGCGGTACGGGCACACAAAAGGGAAAATTCTTTTGAAAATTAGTGATGCACATACAAATTTGCTTAGAACGACAAGGAAATGCCGCATATAGGTAGGTATGGTGGACTCATGTGGCAAAACCGGGATAAAGGATTTTGGATGCACAAGTAGTGATCATACTTAGTGCAAAATGAAGGCTAGCAAAAGACTAGGAAGTGACCAACCATGAAACGAATAATCTCATAAGCGAGCATTGAGCATAAATAACACCGAATAATGCACCACAAGTAGGATGTAATTTCATTGAATGATTATTGAATTTCATGCTTGCATAAGGAATCACAAACTTTAACACTAATATTCCTACTAAAGCATACTTACTCATTAACATGACTCACATATCACATCATCATGTCTCAAAACTATTATAAGGAGTCAAGTTTATTTTGTCCAATGATCTTCATGAAAGTTTTTATTATATCCTTCTTGGATATCTATCACTTTGGGACTAATTTCCATGTGTTGCTTTTGGTTAGCTCAAACAAATATACGTGAAGAACATGAGCATAATATTTTCTTCTCTCAAATTAATCTAAGTGAAGTAAGAGAGAATTTATTCAAAAACACCAAAGCACACCATGCTCAAAAAGATATAAATGAAGCACTAGAGCAATTCCATAGAAAAGAGCTTCGTTGACGGGATGTGAATGCCACTTACTTAGCCTCCCTGGCAACTATTTTGGGGGCTCTATTTTATTTAAAAACTTTTGGATCTAAGTATTTTATTAAAATAGCAAGCTAAACAAAATAAAATGACATTTCAAGAATAACACATCTCATGTGAAGAAGCAAAAACTTAGGATCAACCGATACTGACCGATAATTGTTGATGAAGAAAGGTGGGATGCCTATCGGGGCATCCAGAAGCTTAGATGCTTGAGACTTCTTGAAATATTATCTTGGGGTGCCTTGGACATCCCCAAGTTTGAGCTTTTGTGTCTCCTTAATTCTTCTCATATCACGGTTTCCCTAAATCTCAAAAGCTTCATCCACACAAAACTCAACAAGAACTCGTGAGATAAGTTAGTATAAATCAATGCAAAACCTTATCATCCTCTACTGTAGCAAATCACTAAAATTATTATTCAACATTGCATACTAAATGCCTCTGCATATTAAATACTCGTATCCTCAAATAGAATCATTAAACACGCAAACATATGCAAACAATGCAAACATAACAGCAATTTGTCAAAACAGTACAGTCTAATGAGTGGAATTGTTCTCATATTTACCTAGCTCTAGAAATTCAGAAAAATTACCACGTTACAGAGAACTTATTCATGCTAACTTTGTAATCATTTCAAGAATTTATCATGTTCTAACTATCCAGAAGAATTCAGACAATGATAGAAAACTTTCTATTTTCAAACAACATCATATAGACTTGCAAAATAAGCATGGTAAAGGCTATCCTTGACACTTTTATTGAAATAAAAGATGCAAAAACATTATTCTAAATACTATCAAGCAAATCCTAACAAAATAAATTGACGCTCCAAGCAAAACACATATCATGTGATGAATGAAAACATAGCTCCAAGTGAGGTTACCGATAATGTTGGAGACAAAAGAGCGGGTGCCTTCCGGGGCATCCCCAAGCTTAGTTGCTTGGATATTCCTTGAATATTACCTTGGGTGCCTTGGGCGTCACCAAGCTTAGGGTCTTGTCACTCCTTGTTCTCCTCATATCGACATCACACCCAAAACTTGAAAACTTCAATCACATAAAACTTAACAAAACTTCGTGAGATGGGTTAGTATGATAAAATTGTTGGAAATATGCCCTAGAGGCAATAATAAAATGGTTATTATTATATTTCCTTGTTCATGATAATTGTCTATTATTCATGCTTTAATTGTATTATCCGGAAATAGTAATACATGTGTGAATACATAGACCACAACATGTCCCTAGTAAGCCTCTAGTTGACTAGCTCGTTGATCAATAGTGGTTACGGTTTCCTGACCATGGACATAGGATGTCATTGATAACGGGATCACATCATTAGGAGAATGATGTGATGGACAAGACCCAATCCTAAGCCTAGCACAAGATCGTGTAGTTCGTATGCTAAAGCATTTCCAATGTCAAGTATTCTTTCCTTAGACCATGAGATTGTGCAACTCCCGGATACCGTAGGAGTACTTTGGGTGTGTCAAACGTCACAACGTAACTGGGTGGCTATAAAGATACACTACGGGTATCCCCAAAAGTATCTGTTGGGTTGGCACGAATCGAGACTGGGATTTGTCACTCCGTATGACGGAGAGGTATCTCTAGGCCCACTCAGTAAGACATCATCGTAATGATATCAATGTGACTAAGGTGTTGGTCACGGGATGATGTGTTACGGAATACCGACGATCGAATCTCAGGCAAGTACTATACCGATAGACAAAGGGAATCGTATACAGGATTGATTGAATCCTTGACATCGTGGTTCATCCGATGAGATCATCGTGGAACATGTGGGAGCCAACATGGGTATCTAGATCCCTTTGTTGGTTATTGGCCGAAGATATGTCTCGGTCATGACTGCATGGTTCCCGAACCCGTAGGGTCTACACACTTAAGATTCGATGACGCTAGGGTTATAGGGAATGTAGTATGTTGTTACCGAATGTTGTTCGGAGTCCCAGATGAGATCCCGGATGTCACGAGGAGTTCCGGAATGGTCCGTAGGTAAAGATTTATATATGGGAAGTCCCGTTCTGGTCACCGGAAGTGTTCTGGGCATTACCGGGACCACCGAAAGGGTTCCGGGGGTCCACCGGGAGGGGCCACCGGCCCCAGTGGCTTGCGTGGTCCAAGTGTGGGAAGGTACCAGCCCTAGGTGGGCTGGTGCGCCCCCCCCACCAAGGCCCAAGGCGCGGGGAGAAGGGGAAGGGGGAAACCCTAGGCTCAGATGGGCCTAAGGCCCACCTAGGGTGCGCCCCCCCCTCTCTCCCCCTCTGGCCACCCCCTAGATGCAATCTAGGGCTGGCCGCCACCCCTAGGGTTGGAACCCTAGATGGGGGCACAACCCCTCCCCTCCCCCTATATATATATGGGGTTTCGGGGCTGCCAGATACACGAGTTCCTCTCTCTATTGGCGCAGCCCTACCCCTCTTCCTCCTCGTCTCTTGCGGTGCTTGGCGAAGCCCTGCTGGAGTGCCACGCTCCTCCACCACCACCACGCCGTCGTGCTGCTGCTGGACGGAGTCTTCCCCAACATCTCCCTCACCCCTTGCTGGATCAAGGCGCGAGAGACGTCACCGGGCTGCACATGTGTTGAACGCGGAGGCGCCATTGTTCGGCGCTTAGATCGGATTCGATCGCGATCTGAATCGCTTCGTGTACGACTCCACCAACCGTGTTCTTGGAATGCTTTCGCATCGTGATCTTCAAAGGTATGAAGATGCACTCTCCTCTCGTTGCTAGTAGACTCCATAGATAGATCTTGGTGACGCGTAGGAATTTTTTTTATTTTCTGCAACGATCCCCAACAGTGGTATCATGAGCTAGGTCTATGCATAGTTACTATGCACGAGTAGAACACAAGATT
This sequence comes from Secale cereale, assembly GCA_902687465.1. Lineage (NCBI taxonomy): Eukaryota > Viridiplantae > Streptophyta > Magnoliopsida > Poales > Poaceae > Secale > Secale cereale. Next base: position 601,917,361 of record LR738712.1, read on the forward strand.
GTTGTGGGCGTAGATCATGTCAATTTACTTGCCGCTACTAGTCTTATAATGATTTGACGGCATCGTGGGATGAAGCGGCCCGGACCGACCTTACACGTACGCTTACGTGAGACAGGTTCCACCGACTGACATGCACCAGTTGCATAAGGTGGCTAGCGGGTGTCTGTCTCACCTACTTTATTCAGATCGGATTGGATGAAAAGGGTCCTTATGAAGGGTAAATAGAAATTGGCATATCACGTTGTGGTTTTTGCACAGGTAAGAAACGTTCTTGCTAGAAACCTATAGCAGCCACGTAAAAACTTGCAATAACAATTAGAGGACATCTAACTTGTTTTCGCAGCATGTGTCGTGTGATGTGATATGGCCAAAAGGATGTGATGAATGATATATATGTGATGTATGAGATAAATCATGTTCTTGTAATAGGAATCACGACTTGCATGTCGATGAGTATGACAACCGGCAGGAGCCATAGGAGTTGTCTTATTTTATTGTATGACCTGTGTGTCATTAAAAACGCCATGTAATTACTTTACTTTATTGCTAACCGTTAGCCATAGTAGTAGAAGTAATGTTTGGTGAGACAACTTCATGAAGACACAATGATGGAGATCATGGTGTCATGCCGGTGACAATGATGATCATGGAGCCCCGAAGATGAAGATCAAAAGGAGCAAAATGATATTGGCCATATCATGTCACTATTTGATTGCATGTGATGTTTATCATGTTTTCATATCTTATTTGCTTAGAACGACGGTAGTAAATAAGATGATTTAAAGTGCAGTATATCGACTAGAGGGGGGGTGAATAGGCGATTTTTATGAAATGCTTCAAAACATGGTAGTTTTGAAGACAAACGATAAGCTCTAGCCTATTTGTATGCAGCGGAAAGTGGACTACACTAGATAAGCCATAGTCATGTATTCAATGAAGTGAAAGCATGAAGACTAATAGCAACTAGGCAGTAGTGATCATACAGGAAGAAGGAATGAAGCCAGTCATAACAAGTAGATACTCAGTGAAGAAAATCAGATAAGGCAAACATGCAATGTCTTCACAACACAGAGCAGTAAGTAAAGGGAAGGAAAGGAAAGAACTAGTAGCTCAGGGAAGACAGTGATTTGTTAGACCAATTCCAGTTGCTGTGACAATTGTACGTCTGGTTAGGGAGGCTGAGATTTAACTCAGAAGACCGCGTCTTCACCTTGTTCCCCTTGAGCTAAGAACACCTATGTGACGCCCGAGACCGACGTCCCAGAAGATTCCAGAAGATTCCAGATGTTCCGGGTTGCCCGTGTGTTTCTTTTGAGCTTGTGTTATTTATTTTTTGCATTGCATCATGTCATCATGCCATCATGTCATATTTTATTTTTTGCATCTCAACCTAATAAATCGTGTGGACCTTCGGTTCATTTAAATCGAGGGAAGATGTCTTCTCTTTATAACATATAAAAGTCTCTCATTATTTTAGGGAGCTATATAAATAAATATTCCATTGTTGGAATTACCCCAACACACTTGCAAATTCCCCATGTTTATTCCACTTCGAGTTTCTACTTCTAAACCTTGTCTTAATTCTTTCCGTTGTTTCAAGGTTCCTCCAAAACCACCCCAACTATTTTATTTTAATTCCTGACATTTTTGCGGATCCAGGGAATTTTACCTCTTGCCCTAACTCCTTTCCTAGCACCTCCCTTCTTTTCTTCTTGTTGTTGTTTTCTATTTTTTTAGTAAAACAGCAGCAAGGTTAAAGGAGGAGCCAGCCGGCCCATCTCTGCTTCCCTGGCCCAAACCTCCCTCCTCTAGGCCCAGGCCGCACCTCTTCTCCTCCTCTCAACTTCCCAGCCGGCCCACTGGCCCACTCCAGAGGCCAACGCCCGCTTCCAACCCTAGCGATCTCTCCAGCCAGTCCCGCGGCTCTCCCTCCGTTCCTCCCTCCGCCGCCAGGAGACCCGTCTCCCCCTCGCTCTCCTTTTTTTCCCCCGAACCCTCGACCCCGTTCCCTTCCATCGACCGCACCCCTCGACCTCGCCTCGCTCACCCCGACTCTTCCTCCCTCCGCGCGGCCCCTCCTCGAGCCTGCGCAGCATCCGACCCCGCCGCTTGGATGCCCCAGGCGCATGCCCGGCCGGAGCCGCGTCCCTTCCTCCAGCGACGTCCGCAGGCCGAGCGCCGCCTCCCTCTGCGTGCGCGAGCCGCCCGTCCCCAAGCGCCCTCGTCCCTCCCCGTTCCAGGCTCCAGCGCCTCGACGACGTGCCGCCCGAGCGTCCCGTCCTCTGCCCTGCGCCGAGCGCCCTCGTCCCGTCCCCTTCGTCACCAGGCCGACGCCCCTATTCATCTTCCGACGCCCCAGCGCGGCTCCCTCCGTCCGCGCCCCTCGGTCCCGTCCTCCCCGAGCCCAGCGCCCGGTGCGCCTCTGCCAGCGCCTCCAGCGCGCCCGGCCTCCTCCTCGCGCGGGAGCAGCCAGGCTGGCCAGGCCTTCGCTCCCCTCCGTCCCGGCGCCAAGACCTCCGGCTCCGTTCCTCCCAGGCGACCCCGGATCCCGCGGCCCCTGCCTCGCCGTGCTGCCGCTGTTGTTTTTCTTTTATATGTTGCCTGGTACTGTGTTTTGACAGGAGACCCGTGTACAAGGCCGAACCCCCAAGTACCACGACGATGATACAACAAGTACCCCTCCGGATATGAGTACATCTACGAACGAACTTCGTGAACATCTACAAACGCCCCGTGTACGACTACCGACGCCCGGAAAACGACCAAGTTCCACTACTTCCCACGACGGCCACGTGTACAACTACGTTGCCAAGACGGCCCCGACAAGTACCACGACGACCCGTTCATCTACGGAAGAATGAGCGCGAGTACCTCTACCGTCGCCCGGAAACGAGGATTTCGCCAAGTACCACGACACGTAACGTGAACGCCTACCGTTGCCGAAGACCCGTGAACAACTACTTCCTCTACCGTCGCCCGAGTACAACTACCGCCACGTGAACGACTTCTTCCTCTTCGGCCGTGTACCACTACTTCCACTACTACGGCTACTTCCACTACGACCTCGAACCCCTCCGAGAACGATGGTTCCGAAGGTATAACCCCGAAACGACCCCGTGGATGACCCGTGAGATGCATGCTTGCTTGTGTTGTATGAAATGTTTCCCGTGTGTGCTCCGTGCCCGTTCCGACCTCTTGTCATGTTCCTTGGTTGCCTCGTCACCGACTCGTGGGAACCCGGCAACGGGATCACCCCACCTCTTTCATCTCGTTTGACTCGCTCATGCCATCTTACCTTTTGCATCGGACTCTCAACGAGTTACCGGTACCGATATGTTGCCGTGGCATCATTTTCGGAATCGTTGCCGTGGCACCCTTTCTTTCCACCACGGTGACAAATGCTTCTTATCTTCTTCTTGTTAACCTTTTAATAAAACTTGCATAACTTGATCATATCATCCGCATCATGTTAACAACCTTGAATGTTTAATTGTTGTTTGCTTATAATTATTAAACATGCTCATGGGGATTTTCCGGATATGTTGTTGTTATTTTCCGGCCTCATTTAAAATGTCTTAATAGTGTAGTTTCTTTATGCTTCACCTCTTGCCATGTTAAAAACATTTAATCTTGTCTTGTAATTAAATGAGAGTCAACTAAATAATTAAATGTGGTGTTTCGTCAATATGCAACCCGTTGCATATTGATCTCCACTTAACTTGTAGATTTGTTTGTGCACTTTGCCATGCCATGCATTTTTAAACCGGACATGCATCATGCTTGCTTGTGCATCGTATGCCATGTTTATGATATGTGTGTTTACCGTGTTGTTTTCCTTCTTTCCGGTTGCTTCTTTTGTTAGCTTCGGTTTCGTTCCGGAGTTGTGAGGCTTCTTCTTCGTCTTCTTCGTGGATCCGTTCTTCTCCCTTGTGGAATCCCAGGCAAGATGACCGAACCCGGATACCATTACTATTTTGCCTCTTGCTAGAAGTCTCGTTCTATAGTTTTGCCTCGATGCCCATGTCTTTCTTGTCAGCCTCCTACTTGTAACCAATTGCCATGTTTAACTACCCTACCTATGCAAACCGTTGCTTGGCTAAGTACGCTTCGCTCAGCCCTTCTTATAGCATTGTTAGTTGCAGGTGAAGATTGAAGATGCTTGCTTCATGTTGAAGTTTGGTTGGGTTATATCACACTATATAAATGCTTAAAATGAAATCATCTATATACTGGCAGGGTGGAAGGCTAAGCCTTTTGCTTGGTGTTTTGTTCCACTCATGCCGTTAGGAACCGTATAAACCGGTGTTATGTTCCTTGATTATGC